>QJSC01000556.1:225559-359127 GCA_003697955.1 Calidris pygmaea | reverse complement strand
AAAAAAAAAAAAAAAGATTTAAAAAGGGAGGAAAAGGAAAAAAAAAAAGAAAGAAGAGGGAAAAAAGGACAAAAAAGGTGTTATTTCCAAAAGGACCTTACCGGCTGCTTCTTCCCCCCAAACCTATTACTGCCGCAGACCCGTGGGACGGGGTGAGATTAATTGCTCTGCCTTACGAAGAAAGTGATAGATGCCATTAATCAGGGAAGTTGAAAGTCATCCACGTTCGTAGATGGAATTCAGAGATTAGCTGGGACAGATGGCAGGCAAACACAGCGCTCTCCAGGTCTGGCGTAAATCACTCAACTTCTGGAATTATTAAACAGCTGATGACAGAATCCCATACATTTTCTTTAAGAGAAGTGTTTCTCAGGAAGATGAATATTCACTTCATATTATGAAAGAGCGTTCCCAATCGCTGCTACATTTCCCTTTCTAAATAATGAAAGTATTGGGTTTTCCTTCCTGGATGTCAGCAACTTCAAACCTGAAAAGGAAACGAGACTTTTCACGCAGATATCTTTCAGACGTGGATAAGAAGCAAAGTCAGGCAGTATCCAAATCGTTGTTTTAATGCTTTTTCTGAACTAAACAGGCAAAGTTCTAAGTTAATAGGTTTGTCCTGATATCTCCAGTAGATTTCTTTCCCTGCAAAACATTTTTTTTCCAGTTTTATTTCTTTTCATGCACTTTGAAGAGAGCAGGGAGTCAATGCCACTTTTATTCACTACTTCTAAAAGAAATTCAAACATTCTGCAGAATCTAACCATTCCGAGTGAAGACCTTTTTTCATTGGTCTCCCCTAATTTATTTTTTTGTTCACATAGCAAAAAATGAATTATGTTGTGATCAACTTCAATCAATCTTTCATGGTATCACATTGATTGATATGTCAAATGCTTGTCTAAATATAAGCTTAGCACCAGTATCTGTGGCTGAGTAATTGGGAGCTTGGTTGCATGTCCTGCAAGAATGGGAATGGGATCAATCTGCAGCAACATTCAGAATTTTGCAGAAAACTGTTCTATAAATCCAATCACAGCATCTGTTCTGTCACATAAAAGGGACCACAGCTCAAAACACAGGGTTTACAGCAGTTATTTAAAAAAATATTCAAGTGTTGGTCTCATGATACATAAACTAAATGTTTATCTTGCTAACCAGTTCAATACTCATTATTTAAAAAAAAAATAGGAAAATGCATTATTTTTATTAGATTTAAGAAAAGCAATGTACAAAAAATCAGAAGTACTTTTTTTAACTTACTCTCAACACTTGGGCTTGCTGAGCACTGTCCTCTAAGTCATCTTTAAATTGCTTCTGGTTCTGATGCAGAAACAGTCTCACACACAAGTATCATCTCTCCTAACTTTGGTGCAAAATCTAGGAAAAGATCAGGTTTAAATTTTTTTTTATTTTTTAATTCAAACGGGCAAAACTAACACTTTAAGTGGAGAACCAGGTCATTGTTATGACTTAGAAATGTCACTATATACAATCAGAATAATTTAGGTTGGAGAGGACCTTTAGGGATGATCTGGACTTCAAAGACAAATCAGCTTCCTCCAGCCAAGTTTCAAAAGTCCCCAAGAATGGAGATTCTGACATTTCTGGAAAACAATGTTCAATTTTAAATACTGCTTCTTGTAGAGAATGCTTTCTGTTCTCCTGAATCAGCATTTCTCTTGCTGCAACTTGTGTCTGGTGCCGCTCATACTTTTTCTGGAGGTTCTGCCCTCCCTCTAAGCGCTACATCAGTTGTTGAAGATGGCAATTTCAATTCTCCAAACAATTAGCCTTGTTTTCTCCAGACCTCTCAGGAACATCACTAACCCTTCACAAATTCACTCCTCTTTCCTAATCCTTTTTAATAAATCTCACTGAATTTAATATTATAAAGTGAAACCGTTCTTTGTGGAGTTTTTTCCCCCATCTCTCAGAGGACTATAAATGGATAGCTAAACCAACTCATTCCTCTTCTAAAAGAGGTGCTCATGATGAAACCTACACAAAAGAGCATGGTCAAAGTCAAACTTCCTCCTAAGTTCCTATTTCTATCAGAAAGAGCAAAGATTCAGGTCCTTTATATCCCAAGTGGCTGTACAAATTGGTCATACAGGAACTTCGAGGGTTTCAGCAGCACCTACAAAGCGGACTTTTCCCAGGCTTTATGTAAAAATATTTATTAATACTGAATGTTAGGTTTTTTCCACTAACAGTAATGATGTTTGCCTGAGATGCAGTTTCTTGGCCCTATTTGATGTATACATTTTTATGTGTGCTGGCCACATGGCTAGTGCTGAGATAGGTCCTGAAGTGAAGCTCTTAGGGCCGGTGGCTCAGAGAAAGGCTGGGAAAGGGAAGAACTGGCAAAAAGGGTAGCCTGGGTTGAAACTCTTTTCCCTTTTGTTCTCACAAGCTCTGGTTTGTCTGCCATCTCCACAAAAGAGAAAATTGGAATTCCTAGCCATTGTATTCACCTTAAACTCTTTGAATGGTTTATCAGTATTCTCATTAACGTTATTTGTATTTTAATTTTTTCTCCATTTCGCCAGCACATAAACTACGTGCTCTTTCTCTCTGCATACACATATATATATAACTTATCACAAAACACATACACTTATAAGGCACATAATCTTAAACATCACATGGATACAAACATTCTTGTTTTAAAGAATCCCCATTTCACACCAGTAACAAGCAGGCAGGTATATCTGAAATGTAATACTCTGCTATATTGCAGAATCACCATCACATCGTAAAGAAATCCAGCAGCCTTGCAAGGTGTGTTTATAATTTGGTTTGTGTGCTCTTTTCAGGCCCTTTAGAGCAAATCAAGGGTGAGAACTGAAAATAAAATAGCTCAAGTGTTCTGGGAGACAGTCTTTGAAGAAACAGGCAAAAAATTTCTTCTTAAATCTGTTAAGAACTTGTGAAACCTTTCAGAGGTTTTGTAACGATGCAAAAAATACAAGGGAAAAAATTTTCCCCAAGGGACTTGACAAGAGCAAACACATGTTCATAGTCAAGGAGACAAACAATTCAACAAATCGGAGTGGGATAAAGAAGCTTTCACCTCAGTTAAGCAAAGCTGTGATAAATTGACTGAGTTGTTACTATTTTACACATTTGATGCCTTATGTGACATTAATTAGTTATTTCAGTGGGCAGAAGCCTTCCCAAGAAACCACCAGCACAGCAGACCCTAATTGGCATTCCTGTTCACAGCCTATGGAGAAAACACTAATTTCCGAGTGCTGCGTGGACACAGGGTGCACACACAACTACACCCCTGGTTACATCCAAAGGCTGGGTGTCAGGAGGATGAGGCCAGTCTTTTTCAGTGGTGCCCAGTGACAGGACAAGAGGGAACGGGCACAAACTGGAACACGAGAAGTTCCATCTAAACATGAGGGGGAACTTCTTTCCTGTGAGGGTGGCAGAGCCCTGGAAGAGGCTGCCCAGGGAGGTGGTGGAGTCTCCTTCTCTGGAGACATTCGAAACCCACCTGGACACGTTCCTGTGGGACCTGCTCTGGGTGGACCTGCTCTGGCAGGGGGTTGGACTAGATGATCTCCAGAGGTCCCTTCCAACCCCATAGCATTCTGTGATTCTGTGAAACCTTTAATGCAAAAATGATGGGGAAGTGCAGACCTTGCATTGCCCATGCCTTGATGCAATCCACACTTCTGTGCTCTTGTCCAAACCATTGTCTTCTAGCCTTGTTTTTAAATAAGAAAGAATTTATCATTCAATAAATATATTTTTCCTTCCTCCATTTGAAATGTTATTCTCAACACATAGTCAAAAATCTGTTTGGTTTTTTTTCTTACAAAAATGAGCAATAGAGCAGTTTGAAGACACTCCCTCGGTGGCCACACATCCTAAAGCAGAAGAAATACAAAAGGATATTAAATTTGCCATCCCTTTAGTGGTACCTCTGTTTTTGCCTCAGAAACAACATTGTCTTGTGTCACGTCTGAAACCTCCAAGCTGGAAGGCCTGTTTTCCTAAGAGATTTACATCTCTAAAAAGGCTTCTGCTGAACATTATTTTCTTTTTCTAGAAATAGATTATTAAAAATGCACTTGAATGGAAGCAGATGTTGGGCATTCCTCTCCTGTTCAAATCCATTTTTCTATGTATGCCCTAAAAGCCAAACACTTGAAAGTACTGGAATATAAATTGCTTGTTGAGGAAAGTTCTGCCATGCCACAAAGTCTTTCCTTAGAAGAATTGATACTTGAATAAGGTTTCAAGAGAGATATCATGATATTTTATACCTACCTCTAACTCCAGCCATTCTATGAAGATCAGAGCAATAAATATTCCCAATGGTCAAGAGTCAGAAATCCGGAAAGCTTTGTAGGGAGAGCACCTGGAGGGAAAAGGGGCAAAAGAAGAGCCTGAAATCATATTGCCCAGAACAAGGACATGCACAAGGGCAAAACAACGGTGGGGTGTACAAAGTGGCCCCTGGAAACGGAGAATATCATTTATGTACCTAAAGAAAGAAAATATTTTCAGGGCAGAACTAGCTAATTTTTTATTTTTTTAAGCCACACGGGGATTTAGCTTCTCAGGTAAATTTATTCTGCCTAAGGCCTGCAAGCTTTGCCATTAAAAGATCCGTGCAACAAGCAGTGAAAGTTTTATTCAGATCAATGAGGTTAATAGGACAATTCCAACAGTTCACGCTTTAAGAAAGTGATAGGGGAAATAAAATGATGGGCATCCACTTCAGTTTATATCTGTGGTCCTCTCTGCTTGCCATGCCAATAACACATGTGGTCTTTTGCAGGAAATCTTACTATTATAGGAATATATACTGTTTTTTTTTTTAAATTTTGGGGACCTTCCTAGCAGCAGGACAGGATGGCACACAGCAAATGTCACAGAAGACCCACAGGAATGTCAATGTCTCCAAGTTTTAACTAATTTTAGTGTAACTAAGGACACTCACCAAACCTTTTTCTTAGTATTTCCATAGAAATTACTTTCAAAACATATGAGAGTTCCTGTGTGTATACATATTTTTAGGCAACGTGCCTCATTCTTTATGAAATAGTCAGATTTTTAAAACTACTTGAGAAATGTTATTAATTTAATGAAAATTCAATGTATTTTTACAAAAGTATATACATCTTGTCATCATCTTATCAACCCTTATCACCTATATTCCACAGCAGGGAAAAAAATAAATGGTTTAATCCCAAGTTAATATCAGTATTTTAACCCTTTGGCTTAAATCAAGGGAGAGGCGGAACCAGGAGCATGAGGAGAACATTCCAGTCCTGGATTCATGCTCTGCACTGGACTCACTGCTTTTCTTACACAAGTACTTACCTGGAAGTTTGAAACTGTCATTCACTGCACGTCCAATATATTCCAAACAAAAGCACATCAACTTTAGCATTATAAAAGCTGATTTACAAAACCAAGAACCTTTATTGCACATTGTTATTACATTTGTAATGCCTATATGAAACCCCAGATGGATATTACCTTTATTTATGATACCTCCTTAACATTAGTTAACTACTAAATAGAGGAGTAGTTTCATGCTAGTTAGGATGTTTACACCAGAATTAAACTGACAAAGGATAATTTACTGAAACATTCTTCTTTTTTTTAATATAGTTTGGAGACTACAGAAACTCCAAGGAGTTGGCAATTCAAAATATAAAGGTCAGTTTCTGTTAACAAAACCAGAATATACATAGAAGGAAGGAGTTTTCATTAAAAGCTAGCCCACTGTGGACTAATTTCTCATTACTCTCATCATCCCTTAGGAAACACGTAGATAATCCCATTTCAAGACATACAGCATAGCTGAAATTTAGTCTGAATGAACAAGGCTTGAATCTTCTACATAGGGCTGTACATCAGGTACGAAGAACCCCGTTCATAGCGAAATCAGGAACTTTAAAAATCCAATCTGGTTGAAGAAGACCAGGGACACTTTCCTGGATGTGCCTGTCATGAGCTAAAATTACATCCCCAACAGCATCCTGAAATGTGCTGCAAGAAATCACTAATTTACCAGCAAGAACAAACATAACATCATTGATTCCATCCCTCCTGATGTACAACTTTTCTCTCAAGGGCACCCCCTTACATAGCTATATGGAGTAAGATCACGCTCTTGGGCCCTGGGAGCAGAAGCAGCACAAGGAAAGGTGAGAAAAGATCTCCTAAGCTTTCACTTGTTTCAATTTTTAGCCATAAAATTGTTCTGGATTTTTTCAAGTGGAACAAACGCATGTTTTCTATGCTATATAAGTAGCATGTGTTTTACATAAAAAATTTATAGCATCTTGTCCACTAGAAGTGGTCATTTTTTAATGCACTACAACCTGAACAACATCATTTTAAACTTCATACATCTTTCTCTGTGTTGGATTGCTCAGGTATGGCCAAATGCAGGCTGCTCCTCACTGATTTTGGCTCAGAAAAATGGAAACATCAGGGAAACATCACCGTTCCAAGGGAGAGGATCAAGACATGGTGTGCCTGTCAAACACAGGAATTATTTCCCACAGTGAAATTTCCATTTGCTCTTTATCATCCATTTTACTGTGACAATACTTTTTTTTTTTCTTACAAAAGATGACCGTTTTCTACTAGACTTGAACATACACTAATATTTATTTCATAATTTTTAAATCAAGCGTTATTCTATACCTCAGGAAAGATACCATGTTGGCTAAGCTAATTTGATCAGTGATACAAAATAAACTCTGCATGGTATGCCATGGTCTACATAGTATTATTTTGGAAATGTGAATATAAAGCATTTAGCACATTTTTAGAGTATGTAGAATATGCAAATATTTTGTTGTGGTAGTCTTCAAAAACATTTTACTGTTGCACAGAGTGCTGTCGTTCTTAAAACTGATATGGCATCAGCATTGCCAGAAGAAGATAAATCATAATAAAAACTGCCCAGCAGAAATGGTTGCAGAGCCATGTTTGTATCTCCTAAAATGCCTTAGAGGGAAATAACCGTGCGTGTCTATTCATACAACTGGGTCTTCTGACACCTTAGGGAATTTTCCTTTCCTGGCTATAGAAACATTTGATGGGGTTTTTCTTTCCTGAATCTATTTAGATCAGAGTTGAATTTGTTTGTTTTTAAGTAAGCCAATAAAGTCTCAGCATCTAATGAAAGGATAGGTGCAGCTAAGAGGAAAGACAGGAATAACAACTCTGGCTCTCTTACACAAAATTCTGTCCACAAGCCCTACAGCTGAAATTGACTAATGTCACAGATGTTTATAGCCTAATTAATAATACAAATTTTAGTTTTGAGCTAAGCTCTGCATAGAGAAACCTAATTATTTGTTTAAGACTCTAGACTCTAGCTAGTGGGGGGGTGGAGTGGGGGTGTAGTTTTGGATTTTTCTAGCTGATTTCTAAAAAACAAACAACAACAAAAAACCACAACAGAGTTAAGGATTAAAGGGTTACTCGGTTGCTTTGTTGGATACTCAGTTGCTTTTTAAACACTAAAGGCTGAATCCTCTGGACTAAGGACCCTTAGGCTGGGGGGAGCCTGGGACAACCGTTGTTTCATCCACAGGTTCTAACTTTCCACAAATCGAACGGGAATCACACACCCAGAAAAAAAAGAGCCTGTTCAAAGGCTCCATCGAATCAAAGCAGAAGAGTATTTCAGTAGCTGTGAGCTGCCAGGATCTGGGATTTCAGTTACAAACTTTTATTTTCTTTTCACTGGACACACACCACCTACTGACAAGGTAGACAAGCATGATCAGAAGCATGCCTATAGGCTCAGAGGAACACAGACAGTTAAGGCAATGGTTTTATTTATTTACTTATTTTTAATATAAAATGAAAGTGCTATTGGCAATTATAGATCCTAAATAAAATCAGCTAGAATTTTTATTTATCTTCAGTGTGGTGAAAACAGGTACTAGAGTTACAGTTTAAAAGTTATGAACAGGATATTGGCTAGAAAGTAACAACAATTTTTAACTTTATATGTTGCCTTTTCCTCCCCCCCTAATTTCCTAAGAGTTTAGAAAGTTTTTCTATGAACCTGCATAAAAAAATGACATCATCCCTACAAAGCAGGCAAAACCCTCATGCGAGAGGCAGAAAAATGTTAAGTGAGAGAGATGTGGAACCCTATCTTCTACTCCACAGTGTATAGTTCACTATATTTTTGGTTTAAATGTATTTTTAAAAGCCTTCAGGGCTAGCAGTTTGTTACTCTAGAGTAATTGTCCAAACACAATAGGGAGAGAAGGTAAAATAAAGGCTTTGGCATCAAGCTGAGGTCCTATTTTCAAGAAGCACTTATAGTGGATAATTGAAAACCCTTTGAAAAGCCATACTTAGGCCCTCCCTTCTGAAAATTAGAAAATTATTGCAATCTGTCAAAGCAGTGGTTTGAGTTTCCAGAGAACTATCTTTATAATCAAAAGCTGCTGTTCCCCTCCCCCTTCCCTTCTCTATAGCCGTACAGTGAAGAGTGTGCTTCACAAAGCCCCTAGTGGCACTAATGATGCTATCACTCCTTTTTGCTGAGCTGTCATTTCTCCTAATTATCATTTATATTGGCTTCTGCTACTTTCTGATATTAATATTGCCACATATATACTTTAATTGTTAGGCAACACTAGGCAGTGCTTATTCATAAGAGAATTCCAGCCACCTTGACTTCCCCGAAGCCTTGAAATGTTGATAGATGTCTTTAAGATGGTCCCTGCTTAACGCTCATTACTGGGGGAAGAGAGTTAGCTGTCCATAAAACCTTTCGTTTTATACATGCAAATGCCCATTGTTTGAGCAAAAATGGATAACTGAGCACCTAATTAGTGAATACCTGCTTGCACACACAATTAGCCAATTTGCAAGAACAGATGCTGGCTCCTTTCCTAGATGACTCCCTTTGACCTCTTGAGTCTTAAGTTCCTCTCCTTTTCCAGAGAAGATACAGGGAGGGAAGGAAATGACACTACGTCAAACATCCCCTTTAGCATTTTATACTTTTAGATAACATCGAAATAGTGTAAGGGGTTTTACAAGTCGCTGGAAATTCCCCCACCCTTAGATCAGGCCCAGGCAGTGGCTCCCTCACCTTCATGTCACGGGGTTAACTGGACCAAGCGCAGTTGGCCACCTTTTCTCCTTCACATCAGTCTCAGTTAAAAGGCCAGTCCATTTAGCTACTAAGTAATTAGCATCCAGATCTACTCAATAATTCCAGTTCTATAATATTACTTCAGTAAATCCTATAGTTAACTCCTGCAATATATTTTATGACTGCTGGGTTAAATCAATATGTCACAGGTACAACTTCAGTATTTCTTCCTCTGGAAGACGGTTTAGTTTACTTTGCTTTGACCAGTTCATACTCTACCAAGGACGGACTATGATTCCACAGCTTAAATCAAATTCATTATTTTCAGAGTTGGGCACAGACTGCTCAACACGCGCATCTCTGGAACAAGAAGTTGTTGCTTAAAGTAAATTTTGTTTGTGAAGAGAGGTAAGGGAGAGATGCTCTGTTAATTAGTGCGAAACATAAGTAGAGCTTCCCATAACATTAGGGAGTACCATGACTCACTCATTTTACTAATACAAATCTGATCAATTCTAATTCTGTTTTCTACAGAGATGAATTTGCTAATTACTTTACATCTGCTTGAAGAAGACTTAGAAAAATAAGTCCATTTATAACATTACATATTGAGGAACCTCCTGAGTTTCTAGAACTACATTATTACTTTTTTTTGCAAAGTTAATTCTGGCTTTGCTTTCTGATTTACAGGACTAGAAGTTGCTTAAAGCAATTTCCAAATAGTTGTCCTTCAACAATGCTGCTCAGAAGACCAGCTTGTAAAATGGAGATACCAGCATATTTTGATTTAGTGCCGTGCGGTGTTTGTGCTTAAAAAAAATAAAAGAACATTTACAAATCACTGTATTGCAAAAATAAAAGGGGGGGGGAACAATAGTCAGAGGCAGGGAATATGGCAGCATGTTTTTGTTTTAACTGTGAAGTGGAACAAGTAGAGAACAGAGGCAAAGTGGGCTCCTTACAGCCACAGAGTGACTGAGTGAAGACAAGCCGCCCAGAACAGGGTACAGCAGCAGGACAGATACTCTAATCTAGACATTGTGTGGATCTATTTGTGAGGTGATAGTATCGACTTACTACAATTCATTACTTAGACTTTAGGTTGTTTGCTATAATCTGAGTTTTTGATATTAACCACATTTCATATTTTGACAACCGTACTCTCTTAGAATACAAGACTTTAATTGAAATCTGGAAACTTTTGGACACTAATCTTCAGCTCACATTAGCTTCCAAGCATTAAAAAGCTATTCTGTTCCTTAAAAAAAGGGATTGTACTACACTTGAGGAACAGCCTTTAGTGGGATGTAAAGAGCTGCAAGTGCTAAGCACAGTCATTTTCACTAGAAAGTCGCATTTTAACCACAAGCAAATGCATTCTTTCTAAAGATAACCTGCACTGCCTCTGTTAAAACCCAATAATGCAATTATTAGCTTTAGGCTATCAAAGACATTGCTATTTATGCACTCCACTTACATACACCTGTTAGCAAAAAAAACACTTTTAATAACAGCAGTCAGTCACTTCATCATCTGTTTTCATTGCCAGGCTTGGTCATTTAGTTTTTGCAAATAATTTTAGCAGTGTTTTTTTTTTTTGTGTGTCCTAGGAGTAAAATGATCACCACGCAATGGCCAGTATACCAGTGCTCTACTGACTGTCATCTGACTTTCTACACTTTCCCTCCAGCTGCTGCTCAGCTCAACCATTTCACAGTTACATGAGACCATAGTTTACTTGGCAAACAGCAAGTAGAAAATTGTTGCTGGTGTAAAACTTTGGGGAGCTCATTAATTTACGAGGAGAAAAAAAAAGTAATAGCTTTTTGATGTAACATTTCAATGATCAAACTAAGCAGCATGAAAATAAGCTAATTCACCAGGCTTGAGATTCCAGCTGAGTGTCCCTGATGTTTGCAGCCATTTCCTCTAATTGCCCATAAGACAGTTATTTGTTATTTCCATGTTGTGGTTCTGATAATTTCATCCCACTCTGCTGCTTTAACCAGATATAAGATTTTCTGTGGATACATGTACAAAATTCCACTTAGTCTCCTTGTTAAAAAAAAAAAAGAGGGGGGGGAAGATACTGAAGAAATGCCATTAAAAGCCTCTTCAAAAAACAGTCCAAAATTCCTCTGTTGAAACACTGAAAGCCACACTTTTTAGTTATGCTGCAAAGGATGGTACCTGACTCAAGGCGTGAAGTTGCCAGGACACAGCTAATACATGGCTTAAATTATTTTTTGAAATATTCATATTCACTTTCACTGCAGGAAAAGAATATCAGTTTTCTGAACATTTCTCTCCTATTTTTTCCCCCATAACGTAGGGAGAATATGCCCTTATCTGCACTGTTATGGGTGTTAGGTCGTGGCAAAAAAGACAGTCTATTTAGAAACTTCAACACCTGGAAGTCAAGAAAAACCAGGATTATATGGTTTTCTTGGAATCCTAACCCTGTATTTATGGCCATGCCCTCCTCAGTCCCTCCACCCCCAGGTTTGTCCTTTCCAAGTTGAGTTTGTTAAAGATTTGCATTGCATGCTTGTGCTGCCTCCACTGGGATTCCCACGATGGTTAATGCAGGTTCTCTTGAGACAGTAATGTTAAACTGGAAAAAATCCATGTATTTTCCTTTTGATTCCTGTAAAACTTTGGCTATTCTAGGTCACCTTTCCTCCCAGTATCAGCTGTGGACTTATAGACCTTTGAGAGTAACAGAACAGCAAAATTAAAATATAATTTAAATAAACCAGAGGAAACTTATCCTCTCATGGTAACCCTGTGATTAAAGGATTTAATTGAATTATAGAGGCTTAGATAGCATGAAATGAAAGCAGAAATACATCAAGAATCACTGTTTCATGCAGAAAAAAAATCATAAAAGTGTGTAATGGTCCACAAGGTAATATTTATCTGGGAATAGATGACAGGGGACTTCATGAGACAGAGCTACAAGGCATGAAGGATATAAAGTGCAATAAAAAAAAAAGGATAAACTCAGCAGGGTTGATAAAGAATAAATATACAAATATTAACCCACAAATAACTGACATACCTATCATTTGTTCTTTCAAAAGTAAAGGTTTTTATCTTTAAAATTTTAAACTTCTATGATGATTCAAAAATGAAGCAGCCTGATATTTAAATTATTACTTCTGAATATTAAAATTAAATGTTATTTCCTGTATCCAAAGCTGAAAATACTGTCTGCACAATCTACTTCATCTTTTGATTCATCTTTTCAGAACATATTAGTGCTTTTAATAAAGCTCCAAAGGGAACACATTACAATAGATTTTACTTCACATTTCTTTAAAGAAACTCATCTACTGATAACTGTTAAGACCTTCCCCTCATTTAAATCTCCATCTATAAAGGTGTGCATAATGACCAAATAATACCAAAAGAAAGCACCATCTCCATCTGTGGGCTGCTGTATCTAACTGCGTCTCCAAACCACTGAACCTTCTACCAGTGTTCTGAAAGATGGGCTGCTGATGAATCCAGTAAGTTACCACATCTAAAACTGTGGTCAAGATAAAAGTAGGTTGGATCCTATTAAACAACACAAATGTGTTGGTTTTCCAAGGCTGACTGACGACCATGACACTGTTCAAACTTATAAAGTGTGTTTATAATCACTTGCAGCCTTGAGGTCTGAGGTCAGTCTACGTACCACTTTTTGAAATATTAAAGGTCCCTTTGAGTTATGCCCAACAGCCTGTTTTTAAATCCTCAAGACAGAAAGTTTCCTCCTAGTTACCACATGCCTGTAATAGCTTTAAAAGATGCATCGTTTATTTTTTGTTCAGACATTCAACAATTATTTTTAATTCTTCTTGTTTTTCTTTTTGAACTACACTAAAAGATGACTCGGATGCACGTTGTCTGTCCAAGACTAGTTTTCGTTTTCCTGACTGATCTTTGTAAACTGACTGGGCTTTAACTATGGCTTTTAAAGGAATTTAATTGGAAGGTAAGTCATTACATACCATACATGACGAGACAGGAAGGTAGCAGTTGTTTATCCTCTAATGAGTCAGGACCATTAGTTAGACTGCTGTTTACTGTGCAGGCAAGAAAAAAAAAGAGTAATTGAGTCACACAGAAATAAACTTCCATCTTCTCCAGTCTCCAGCAACAAGAAGTAATGGTGTCTCATTAAATCAACAGCTCATTCCTGCACTTACCTACTTTAAATTATATATTCACTCACATTAGCTACTCTGCAACAGTGTCACCTTAAATTATCTCCATATTCATATTAAGCTGCATAATTTTATGGTTGTACCGTTTGTATCTCTTAAGAGGTGGGATAATCAAATGTCCCCCTGTAGGCTGTAAGGGAATTGCCCTCCCCACACACCCTGAGGTAGGTGCATCCTTCTCTCTCTGCACTGTTTGCCATCAGCCACAGCACGTGGCAAGAGAAATCATTTAGTAGGCATTTAAGAGATGCAGCATAATGTCACATTAGGACATGCTGTTGGGATGACTCCAGGAGGAACTGAACCAGAAAAACCCCAACCAAACAAATAACCCAACCCAAACCAAAAAGATAAAAAGAAAAAAGAAACAGTTTCCATTTTCCACATTTTTTTTTACATAGGTAGCACAAGAAGGAAACAAATTACAATGAAGGAAACAAAGTGGACATTCTGGCTGTGTTCACGCCATGTTAGCAGCACAAAAGGATGATTTTAGCACTTCATATCATCTTTTCCAAATGAATTGGAGTTCTCATGTGACTTCTTTAAGGACTTTCACTAGGATTTTGTCCGTTTACTTAGTCTTAAAGCACATTAGAACTGACCTGTTCAAGTGTAGTACTTCCCCCTTTGATCAAGTCTCCATCACTGGTGCTACAACACTGTTTTGACTTAGAATTTATCCTTTCTATAGACAAACCGTTAACAAAAAACCCTACAACAAAAATAGCCTAACTTCCATATTCTTGCCTATATATAGTTATTTCTAGAAAATGTTACTGCTCAAATGCAAGCCTGGAAGGAGGTAAATTCAGAAAAAGGCACAACCACATTCAGATTAAATTTTCTGTAAGATCCATGCTAGTTATTAAAAGTTAAATTTAACTGGTTAGTTCCCTCATAGATATAAAACTAGGCCACCTGTGTGAAAGCTAAGAGGTATGATTTTTTTTTTTTTTATTCATTACTGTTTCCTTGTCTTGTACAAGGAGTAAGAAAGTATTTGTGGAATGAAGGGAGGGAAAAGTCAGGCTGAGGTTCTGCTCCTAAAAGCTGCAGCCCGACTTGCCAGCACCAAACTTACAGCCCCCGTACACAGAGGGCAGCTCAAATTTGCCCCAGCTGTTTTGTTCTCCTCAGGCCCACAGTTCCTCTGGTGTTACAAAACCCAAGCAGGATGGATGGGGTTAAACCTGTGGCAGATTTAGGCCACAAGCCCAGGGTACCAGCCAGAGAGTACAGTTCAAGGTACAGATATTTTTTCAAGTTTGGGCTTTGCAAGTTGGCCAATACAACTGGGATCTGAGAATAACCTTTGCAGAAACTAAAGGAAATCATGGAAAAAATGCAAGGGGGTGGGGGGAAGAGACAAAACCCCTATACACTTCTTAGCTAACCCTTAGCCTAGTGGGCCTTTGATATAATACAGGGTTTGCCCCAAAAAATCTCTGCCTCAGAAGGATTTAAATGAGCTCAGTGAAGAGTGAGCTGGAGGCTGGGAAGAATAAATCCAATCCTGTTGCTCCCTGAATTGTGGTCATTCCACAGTCACGTAACCTTGTGCCCATTTCCCTTTCATGAGCCTCTTGGCCACAATAACACGGTATTTTCTAACTCATCCGTTTTATCCTTGTGCGGTTCAGCTTCTCACTGCCAGTGGGAAGTATGGCATTGCTTACAAAATATTCACGTTTGGATTGCAACAAAACCTCTTTCAAGATATTTTTGTCTTTTCACACTTGCGTCAAAGTATCAGCGTGCTGCCTTGAGTTAATCAAGCGGTATTTTCAATTTCTTCTCTTTACCTGGCTGTTCAGATTCCAGCAGCCCTTGTCAGACACTGTGGCTCCTTTGTGCCCATTGTGACTCCAGAAAGGAGGCACAGTCACAGAGACAAGGACCTGCTCCCAAAGAAGCACCAGGTTGACGAGAAAAGGAACAAGTGGTTTCCAGAACAGTACATTGAACACATAAGCTTGAAGCCCAGAAAACTGCTACTCTCCAGTTCTTGTAACACAGGATTTCGCTTGTTCAAGAGGTGTCTGGAGAAGCAGAAAAGTCCAAGTTGCCTTATTCTTAACAACCCACAAGCTGGAGAATTCCCAATTAAGCTCGGTGAGGATCTTGCTTAATTAGCGAGGTTACACAGCCCACCCATAGGTCTGATTTATGGTGCCAGGAGCTAGCCTGACTTTACTCAGATTATTTGCATCACTTGAATTAGCTAGTTTGCTAAGACCGATAATCAAAATTCCTTCTTTGTTTTAAGGGCAGTTGGTGACCTTTGTTTTTCTACAGGCCGGGATGAACCACAAGGCCTGTGGGTACGAGCTCATCATCGGCCTCACCTCAAACCTGATGCCCCAGAACCCCCCTAACAGTTTTGAAACCAATATGACCGACGACAGGGAGTTGTGAAGGGATGGGGCAATGACTGAAAGCATTCACATATTTATCGTGACAGAAACTCTGTGTAGCCTTAGAAATGGTGCTGATTTATAGTATCTAATAAAAACTTCAACATTTTTAGTGGAGAGGCCTACAATTTGCTGCATGCTAGAATCAGTCATTCAATCACCAGACTCATTAATTCAGTTATTATTAATTATGATGAAGTAATGCACTAAAATGACTGTTCCCACATAATTACCCTTTCCAAAACACTCTCCTGAAAAACAGGTTCTTACTGTAGCAGCTGGATCCAAACAGTGGCCTCCTCACGCTTGAGAAAACCCAGAACCCAGGAGTGGTTTAACTCTACAAGCTTCCCTGCAGCATTCGCAGCAGCTCATTTGCAAAGTGTGCCTTTATTTGGACTTAAATCTAGACATAGAATCACAGAATGGTTTGGATTGGAAGGGACCTTCAAGATCATCCAGTTCCAACCCCCCTGCCCTGGGCAGGGACACCTCCCACCAGACCAGGTTGCTCCAAGCCCCATCCAACCTGGCCTTGAACCCCTCCAGGGATGGGGCAGCCACAGCTTCTCTGGGCAACCTGTTCCAGGGTCTCACCACCCTCACACCAAAGAATTTCTTCCTGAGATCTCATCTAAATCTCCCCTCTTTCAGTTTAAAAATATTACGCCTCGTCCTATCACTCCCCTCCCTGATCAAGAGTCCCTCCCCATCTCTCCTGGAGCCCCTTTAGGGACTGGAAGGGGCTCTAAGGTCTCCCTGGAGCCTTCTCTTCTCCAGGCTGAACAACCCCAACTCTCTCAGCCTGTCTCCATAGCAGAGGTGTTCCAGCTCCCTGATCATTTTCGTGGCCCTCTGCTGGACCCATTCCAACAGGATCATATCCTGATTATAATTTCAGTATCCACTTGTATATCCACAGGAAAAAGCAAAGAAGTGATCATAGATTAGCCAGAAAATCCTCATAAATTAAGCAGGGCAAAGTTCCCCTCAAAAGAATAATTGTATTATTGATATATTTATCACTGAGGTCAGTTTAACCTTATTACTGACCGATATACATTTTTTGAGAATAAATTCATGTTTCTCTGCCTGGTGACTGCTGTTTTCCTAGTGACAGCCCAACGTGGAAGAGGATCATCTCAAATTCACATTCCCTGGGGTAGTGGGTCCCCCTCTGGAGAAGCTGACGGATGCTGCAACCAGAGCGTTGAAGGGAGCTCTTGACAATGCTCAGCTGCTTCTGCTCCTCTCCAACTTCTCCATTAGGGGTCCACCAAAAGCCACGAGTCAGGAGAGGACCTCCTGCACCCACCTCCTCTGCTTCTGGCTTCCTACCTCCTTTCCTCAAGGAAAGGCAGCTCGCGTGCCCCCAGCCCGCTCCCAGACATGGGTGCCAAGGTAGGAAGTCCCTTTGAAAGGAGTTCCCAGGAACTCCCTTCCTGTTGTACAGAGCTGGGATCGTGGCTATATCATTGAATTCAATGCCGTTACGTTAGCAGCTTAAAAAGGCAATGAAATCATCTAGGCCATTGTATTTGCCCAAGCCCAGTGAAAAAGGAAAGGAGTGGCATAAATAGTGCCAAGAAATTAGCATGTTAGTATTCTTTTTTATTAATATATTATCATTATCTTATTAATAAATGCTATGATTAATGTAAGTAGAAGGAATACTAAAAAAAAAAACCAACAACCCAAAACATTGACATTTGGCAGCATTCTTTAAAATGGGATATCACCACCCAGTCCCGCTGCAGGCATTCCTGCTGGTAAGCAGAGCAGCGGGAACATCCCATGGATGAGAGTGGGTTTATGGATTTGAGACCGGTAATCCTAAACCAGCAAGCTTGTTAGGGATCAGAAGGTCAGTTCAGAGGCTTTGATTATTTCATTTTGGATTTGGGGATTTTTTTTTCAGATGCTTATTTATAATATAAGGAGCCCAAAGAAAATTCTTTTAAGGATAAGCAACCAGTAAGGAGTCGGTTTCCCACACGGCACTTTTTGCGATACTATTTTCTTTCATAACTGTTCCCTTTTCCTTTTGTTCACAAAAATGTACGCCCGTCTTCTGCGGTTTAAACCTTTGTTTGTGCACTAATGAACCTAACTAGGTGTCAGAGCAGACTCTAATGAGCATCACTCGCTTTCATTTAACTCTGCAGCTTGCCGTTACACGCTTTAGAAGATCTGTTGGTTTATTCATAGCAATCGCTAGATATTCTTTTTCATTAGATAGATACTAGTTTTCCCTGTTGTGCCTTTCATTATTAAGGGAACTATGAAATGTTAATATTGGCCTCAAAACCCAGGGCAAAAATGCCCCCAATCCTATTTGAAATGCAATCGCTCATATTGTAAATGATCTTAAAGATCTGAGCACAAACAGCTTGAAATTTTATTCATTTATTTATGAAAGACTGAGAGAAAAAAAAAAAATCAAGAAGGTGGCTGTGTATAACCTACTTGTCTGATTTACCTTATTAATTGAATTTCTTGTAGTTAATTTAAGCAGCAGGACTGCAATTATAAAAGCATCCATAAACAACTATTAAGAACTGTCATATTTCCACCCAGGTCCTTAGCTCAGATTTTTAAACCCAGAAACGCTTAACATTTCAGAGCTTGGCCCTGAGTCAGTTTTGAGAGGGTTTTGCCCCATCAAGCTGTCTTTGTAAATTCCTGACTCCAAAAACTGGAATATTGCAAAGCAGCCCACAGGAACCACAACTGTGAAGAATTTATTGCTACTGTTGGTGGTCAGGCCAAATATTATAAGGTTCAAAACACACTTTGAAGGGAAAAGACTCTGAAAAGAGCTGAACTTTCCCCCTCCCCCCCCCAATGATCCCAGTCACAATTTTTTAATTAATTTTATATGAAGTTTTGGTATTTTGTAAATTTAGAATTTTTAAAGAATGGATGTAATATTTAATTTAGGAATTTTTTTTCATTAAAAAAATCACAGAATCCTCTCTTCCCAAATATTGTAAATTTGACAAATTTTAAAATAGAAACTATTAGACTTGGTATAATGTTATTAAAAAAAAAATTAAATAAGTACTGTCTACTCAGCTCTAAGTTTAGTAGAAAACATTAAAAAAAAATTAAATAAGTACTGTCTACTCAGCTCTAAGTTTAGTAGAAAACTCTAGCTCCTGTTCTGATCAAATACATAACTGGTATTTAGATAAGTACTACTTCAGACAAAGCAAAAAACTTCCTAGAATTTACAAATAAACTATTTCTATGAACCAAGTGTCAGTTTTCACACTGTTTTAACCTCATATCTATGCCTGATTTAGGGTGACCAGCCTCTAAATTAAGATAAATGCAGCCATTATTTTTATTTAAATTTCATTATTCTGTCACTTCACACACTGAAGACTGAAGAAGATGCATTTAATTTACTTGACATTATACTCACATCACCCTTGTACATAATGTGCCACCGATATTTTGTCATAGAATGTCTCTTAGAGTATTAATCCACCTCAACTAATAATGTTACTTTCTGGATCCCTCCAGTAAACATTTGGCTAAACCCTATTCACAGTTTATTGCGGTGCTGTAGTTCTGCTACACAGAACTCTGACTCTCAAAAAGCACAAGAACCATTTTTAGTAGATTTTTTTTTTTCCTATAACAGTAGAGAATCTAAAGGGTAGTAACGGAGATTGTCTTTGTTTCTGTTTATTCTTTCAGCTTTTTTGCTCTTTTAGGTAAATTCTAAGACTGGAATGTTTTATTATATCAATATTTATGAATATTTGGTCAAATCCTTAACAAATAAAACAAAATACAACATGGTCAATTTATCTTTTTTACATCTTCCACGTGTTATGTCAGTGAGAGTAAACTCTGCTTCTTGAAAATTTCATACTTTTCTATTTTAACATCTAATGATTAGTAGCATCAGCAAAACATTTGAATGATATGTGTATAATGTGTGTATGGAAGCATGCAACAAGAATTCTAATGCAAAAATAATCTTATCCTGCGAATTTACCTGGGTGGGCAAAGGTTTTATATAAGCCAGCATAAAAATCTTTCATTTATTCCCTGAACTGGATTGTTGTCATCAAAAAAATCCTGGCCTGAGCATGCCATTATTCTGTATCAAACTTCTTTCCGCATGCACTAAATTTTCTGATAAGGACCGTGTCAAGAACACCTACGCAGCTGTAAGAAAATCTAAAACTTTTGGATTTGATGCTTGTATTAATAAGGTCTAAAACACTTTTCCTCCTCAGTTAAACAGTACACTTGTGTTTTAATTTAAATATTTACATTTGATACGTATACATATGTGTTAACATTCAGTCAGGTATACTTATTATATTACAATATGAGAATTGAAAACCAGAAGCCATTGTAACTCAGGCCACTGTATTTGCTACAAGAAGAGGGCTTAAAGGAAGAAATACTCTGACTTAAAGCATTTGCAGATTTCACAGAATCACAGAATCTTCTAGGTTGGAAGGGACCTTAAAGATCATCTTGTCCAACCATCAATTTAACACAACTCTTAAAATAAAAAATGTAAGAAATTCTTTCTGTCCCTGACTAATAAGATAGACAATCTCTCATTCTACTTCCAGCCATGTGGCCTTATTGGTATAGGCAACCTTATTGCTGAAACTTTTTCCCCTCCTGTTCTTGCCTGGGTGAATATGAACACAAAATATACTGAGTGCCCTATAGGTAATTATTTGGACTAAACAACCGATTTCTATCTGCTGATGGGAACACCACACAGGGATTCTGCTACACCAAGATAAATAGCTCAAGAAGGTGTAAGTCTTGAAGAATGCACTATATAACAGAAACTGCTTATTAAACAGCTGTAAAGTACATTACCCGTTTCTCACAGTGGAAATGAGCAACAGAGAAGGAAACTCTTGCTGGAGACGTCAGTTTCCGATACTTTGGATGTAAGAAATGGAAGACTTCATATCTGTAAAACATTGACAGAAATACTTTTAAAGCTTTACTCCTTCATCTGTGCATGTTTGTGCACTACAAAACAACAGGTTGGTAGAACTTTGTATGAGGCATTCCCTGGTAAATTCCTCCTCCTTTCAGGGTTAAAGTAGTTGGTTTCTCAGGTGTGCTAAAGACTTGAAGAGCTCATCAGTGAAAGTCTCTCTCCAACTTGAATGGCACACAAAATGTTCTTTTCTGTTTGTTTCAATATCAATATCTCATCTAAGATTATCTTTCATTCAGGCTAGTGTTCAGTTCTTAAAAGTTTTTATCTTGTTTAAGTAAAAATCACTTAGGTGGAAAAAGACATTTTTTTTTCGACTTATTTCGACTTATACCATCGAAGCACCTCCTATCTTCAGGTTTGATCAGCCTTTTGCCAAAACCAGACATCGTGAATCTCTATGGAAAGCTTCCCTTAACAGCACCCCTTCAGTTTTCTCTTTTTAAGCCTGATTTCCATTCTATTCAAAAATTGTTAACTCAAACTTCAAACGTAATCAAAAAGCCAATTTCAGTTAAGAGTGAACAAAAAAAAAAAAAAGAGTAAATGTGTGAAAATTAGGGAGAAATAAAAAAAGAAAATACACTTGACTCTCATGAAGCCTTGGTTATTTATATATCCTTTTACAGAGAGTCTGCGATAAGACTCTGAAATCAGGGTGTGAGATATCCAAGGCTGAAGAAAATAAGTTGAAAATAAGTTTGTTTTGGTGTTTTGTGGGTTGTTGGCTTCATTTTAACCAAAAAAGCTTCAGAATGAGAAGATAATTTGACAACTTCTACACTTCCATCTTACCTACCACCACATAATAACTTCTACCACCTTCCCCCCATAATAGTAGCTATGCTAATTAATTTTTTTCCTGGTGGCATGGTTAGAAGTTCAGGATTTTTTTCAACTATACCTAAAAAATCCCCAGAAAGTTCCTTTCATACTGCCTACGTGTATATTTTGTTAGCAAAACTGTATGCCAATATCTATGTATTATAGATTCTTGCAAATGGTTCTCAGGGTAGTTTGCCTTCACAGGGAGTAGGAGGAGCATCCCATCTCTCCTGTGGTAAACTACAACACACAACTAAAAGCACTATAAAGAAAACCAAGAACAAGTACTAAAAGCAATCCACATGGTGTCACCTTGCTAAAAGCACAAGTGGTTTTGAAAAACTTCAGCAGCATAATTTCAAATATTGAACAAAGCTGTAAATGTTAAATCATCTTAATTATTCCAGAAATGTATTCATTTCTAATTTACATTAGTACGCAAATAAATCAAGCCATTTCTTTCCCCAAGCAACCCTTTTCATATGTTAATTGGTAGTTTGCCCTTGGGCTTCTCTGCCTTAGGAAGGATTGGAGTCTTGCATTTTATTTGAAATCCAGAATAGCAACATTAAAGCATCTTAGCCATCCTATTGCAGTGGGCACTTAAAGTTACAGACAGATAAGAGAAATATTCTTTATTATATACAGAAAATGTAGCTTCGTGCAAGAAAATCTTAGGGTTTTTGAAGAATTCCAAAAACATTTGAAATCGACAATTGTTTAATGCATTAATAAAACCATGGAATTAAAGAATTCCCTACTTACTTCCCTCCACCACACTTTTCTCCTCATCTGTTTCCTCTGATTCTTTTTCTCCTGTGCTAAGAGGGAAAAGATAAGTGGACCAATGCAGAACAGCAGAAAAAGCACTCTTGGCAAACTAAGATAGCTGTGCTGTAGCCACTCTCATTTTAAAGACATGCTGAGATTTTTTTATCAGGATAACTTTGCTATTCCCCCCAAATTGGTTGCCTAAGTCTAACACAACTGCAAAGCTACCAAATCACTGCTCACCTAAATTGCTGCCATGAAAAAAAGCATCTCCACAGACAGAACCACACAAGTGCCAACAAACCAGCCTTTGTCCTCACACATCTGCTTCGCTGTCACCAACTCTGCCACACAGAATCCATCACAGCTCCAGAGCTGGCAATCCATCAGCATTTAAAGGTAAAATAACCAGTCTGGTGAGGGAAGGCGTGGGAGGGGAGAGATAAATCACCCAGAGGCTTACACCTGTGATCTAAGCCCTCCTCTGCAGGTGGTGGTGTACCCGGGGGGGGGGGGAGACATCTAATTAGGTGCTCCCCTCCCTTAGTGAGGGGGTTCTAGTGAAACAAGGTTTGCTAATTTAGCTAAATCATACTTTTAAAATGCTATGTGTTCTCAAAGGGATAAAATAGAGGCCAGAAGTCACCTATTGGGCCTTCAGGAAGGAAAGGCCACACACATACAAACAAATGTCTTTTTTAGTTCTAATGTAAATTATACTTCACATGTGAGGAAAATTGGTCTAATGGAAGAGAACCTGAAAACCTCTTTCAGAACAGAGAGGAACCTATGGCATTAAAAGAGACATGCTAACTCTGGCCAGAGGAGAACTTCAGGGAATTAGACTGTGAAGATATTAAAATATTCATTTAGTTCAATTACCTTTACTATATATTTCATGATAATGTATAATAAAGGAATAGTAGCTCTAACATGGCTTTCAACTGAATTTCAAATAAATTTATAGAAACTATAAATATTAGGATATCAAATTTTTGGAAAGAGAAATGGTGCCATTAAAAGTTCAAATCCCATTTCATTATTTCCAGTTCAGTTCAGGGGTAAGCTATAGTCAATGTGAAACATTACTCGTTGACCAATGTAAAATGAGTTGTTGGTCTCAGGCCAGGTTCTAACAGACAGATATGTACCACACAAACCCATCTGTAGTAATTGCTCCCACGGGCTTTGATCTTGCAGATGTCTGCCCAGTTTTATGCACGAGCAGCACCATTTACTCAAAGTCTTTCTGGTTTTAGCCTTGTGTTCGCGGGAACATCTCACACTCATGCAGATCAGTACACGTGTAAGCATTTGCAGCGTCAGAGTACAGGCTGACAGCCTTGGCAGGACTGTCAGAAATGGATGGAAGATACAAAATTAAACTAACCATGCACCTATTTGTGTGGGACATCTAATTCTTAATGGAGAAGCACTGAGCTCGCCTGTGTCTGTCTCTGTTCTGTGGATAAAATGTGGAGGACGTCTTTACGCTTTAAAAACAGATGATGCAAATTCTTATTTTTATAAAACAGGAAAAAAGTATAAAACTACAAGTAATTTTATGGTTAGAAAGGCTACATTTAAAAAAGCTAATTGCTCAATGCAAGCTTCAATGCCTCATCTCATCACACTTTCCTTTCCAAGACACGTGGCAGAAGCATTTACCATTTCATTAACTTAGGGAGACTGTAATAATGATGCCTCTTATCAAAGTCAGGTTGACCAATAAATGAAAACTCCACCCATATGTACAAATAATGATTAATGTCCATTATAGCAATGAACAGATTGCATTGCTCTCTGCAAGCCGCAGGAACAAAAGGACCATTTTGTCACCATATCTGTATGTACACAAATAGGCAAAAACTAAATGATCCTCAGGAGACTCCAGCATATTCTACTGCAACTGCTCTGCTTTTGTAGTTTATAGAAAGTCAGTAGATCATATCAATTCCAAGTCACGGGCAAACCAGAGATGGTTGTACCTCGCTAGAGCTAAAGCAATAGCGTTAGCACCAGATTTTATTTTTTGCTTTTTCCTTCTGCATACAGAGAGCTCTTACACAAATTAAAACAATGTACCCCCAAAATGAAAGAATGATTTTTAAAAAAGAAAACCTCACCTCTTACACAGCTCTCAAAAAGGTGTAAAGCTGTAATTTTTTTCAGGGATACATTTCTTATGTCATACACATTTACATTAAGTTTGTTATATTGCTTGTCAGATTCTCATCTCCTGCTACTGAGATAAAGCCAGCTTTTTGAAGTCTATCTAGCAGAGCACAAAAAAAATATTTTCATAAAATTTTAGCTCTATTTTTAAGAGTACCTGAAAGAAGAATTTGCAAAATCAGTGGTGTTATGTGTGATTTGAATATTTGAACATGACTACCTCATCTAGAGCTGCCCAGATACACTCTTTCATAGTTTCTGTGTCTGTTAATGACTTCTTGCTTTACATGTATCCAAGCCATACGTGAGACAGCCATGCAAGTATTAAAAAAAGTCACCATATGGGGTCAGACTGAAGTCTGACCTATTAGTCTATCAGTCTATAGCCTATTTAGTCTATAACGTGTCCTTGATAGTGGCTGAAGAGGGATGGAAAGGTAAAACATATGGTGGTAATTCCCCACCTATTTTTCAGAGTCCTGCAGCAAAGGACTTCCTCAACCAGAAAGAGCAGATTTGTAAACAGCTTGTAAATCAGACCACAGGCTATGAAATTTGGTACTGATGTACTTCTATAAAGGTTTCATACTGGAATAAATCACTTTGAGGTTGTAAACGCCATCTTAGACCATCTGTACCTGAGAGCAGAAAGTCAGAACAGCTTAAAGGTGGGCAAACCTGTCCTTCTGAAATCCTAATGTAAATTTACTCCATGTAAACAACTCCTGATGGATTTTTCTTCTATGAATGTGTTGAATTGCTTCTGTACCCGTGTAAATTTTTGGCACCCCTAAAAATCTATAGCAATGATGTTCCCAGTTTCATCTACTTTGTGATGAAACACCTCTTTCTATTTGTTTTCAACAAGTCACTTGACAATTTAATTTCTTAGTTATATTGAATAATCATTGGTTCCCTATTTATCATTCCCACGCTACTCATAATTTATGTGCTTCTTTTACCCAGCTGTCTTCTCTTTCTGAGGCTGAGTCCTACCCTGCTTAGTTGCTTTCATATCTTTCAACACCCTCATTGCTCTTCTCTTTGCACTAATTAATATATTAATGGATCAAGTATGTTTTTTTAGTTGGTGGCACATGACTAATTTTAATTATTGACTGATTTTATCTATGATTTTGATGTTTGAATTTTCTTTACTTCTCAGAGAGAGAAGCAACGTTACATATTACGTTTGAGTAGGATGAGTGAGAAACCCAAGAATTTGTAACATCAAGAGCAAAAAAAAGAATTCACAGAGCTGAACTCAGATGAACCGCGTAGCATGAGTCATGCTGCAATGAAAAAAAGATCAGATGATGCATGTGCTTCTTTCCCAGATGCAAAAATAAGTCTCATATCTTAATCACATGATAATTTATGATTCGAGTGGTATTCTTCTTCCACATTTTAGATATTTTCACAGCATTTTGCTGATTGTAGCAGAAAATACGGTTATCCCCTCTGGTGAGGCAGAGGCATTACTCAAACCACTCATTGAAGAAACAGTTTGGTTTAGCTTCCCTTTTGACTGAATTTAGAGAAATAATTTGTTATTTTGAGGACTCAGCTGTCTGGCTGCTCTTCAGCATCGTTACTGCCCCTTAAACATGCTGTGCCTTGGAACCTGGCCAGGGGGGTCCAGCATCCCACTAAATTAGAAGCATAGAATAGCACAATACAGTAATGCATTAATGGAAGAACAGAACATAATATTTACATGGCGTGTTTTCAGACACAAGTTTCAAGTTTGCTGATGTATCAAATATCTAATGTCTGCTGAAACAAGTGGGTTTTTTCCCCCTGTGATGGCAAAGATTTAAAGAACATCCATAAAACACCATGAATATGACAAGTAATAAAAATAGCGATTATAATAATGATATCACTAGTTATGAATATCTTGATTGGAAGAAGTCATTTTAGAAAAGGCAGGCACAGGGAAGGATGATGTTAGCAAGAGAAAAAGTAGAATGTTTGAAATTACTTTAAAAAGTCACCAAAAATTGGCGAATCTCTGGTTCTTCTGTAATCTATTGGAGACTGACCATTGGCTTGCCCAGGGTCAGAAATCCATCCATTGAAACTTCCCAAACTTGAGAAAAGCATAAAACATCCATTCCATTGCATGAGAACTTTGGAATTTCAGAGGACGGGTTTATCCTCCTTCAAGCTGTTCTGGTTTTATGCCCTCGGGGACAGACGGGTTACAGTGATCTAAGATGGCGTTTGCAATATCAAAGTGATTTACTCCAGTAAGAAGCCTTTAGAAGTACATCAGTACACGATTTCATAGCCTCTAGTTTGAGTTATAGCTGTATCTAAATCAAAGACCAAATAAAATCCACAGAAATGGGTTAACCTAACCTGAAATTAAGCATTTTCTGTTTACTGAACATAAAAAGGGCACACGTGTTTATCAGGAGGTTCACACAAAGGGCAACCACTGTTCATGTGCTTTCAATATAACGCTTTCTTATAATGTCCCTTTAGCGATGCAAACACCCATTTTTAAATGTCTTTTTTGACAAGGGCTCTTTCATGTGAGCAGCCTCTCACTATCTCCAAACTTAATATCAGCAAAGCTTGAACCGTATTTTACCAACACCTTTACTGATTGCCATAATTCAGCTCGGCGGTGTGAAACCTTGTTGTCTCATCCCGTATCCACCAAAATTAAAAAGATCTCTGGTGGCAATTGCCTTGTGGAAATTGTTTAATCTCTCTGGTCTCTGTATCTCATCTGTTGAAGTACTTTCTTCAGTAGAAGACTGACTTGCCAGCCAGTAGCATAAGTGCAGTATAAATGAATATTTGATGCCAAGCATTAATTTAGGAGATCATTAGTAGAAACTGCAAGTAGTAGTGAAACCAAGCAACTGGATGTCCTGAGAAATTACAAGTAATATTAGACAGGAATAGAACATAAACAGTTAAGGTACAATTCTTTCCACGTGTGGGATAATTTATCAAGGGTTACACTTGGAAACTATATTTTCATCAAAAGCTTTGGACATATTTTTACCATACGTAGCAACAATATACCTATTGCTAGGAGAAATCAAACAGGAAAAACTCAGTATTTTCTCTTTTCCATGTTTACCTATTTTGCAGACTTTGCAATACAGTGTGAAATTGCCTCTACAGTTTTGCTGATAGTTAACCACATTTTCTGTTTCAATATTTCATTAGCAACATCAAGTCATTAGGAATATAACTTACAATTTTACTAGGATAGATCCTAAAAATCTTCACCAAGGGTTGGTCCCCTCTGTTCTAATCATCATACTCTCACTCATACAGAGCTCAAAAAATGAGATTTCATGTACACTGGCCATTGGATGAACAAGGAAATCTGCCTCACACATCTTAAAAGCATAGAGCATTTTTAGTGTATGAGCCAAAGTTCCCATCATACATTTTAACCTAACCATGATAATATCACAGAGATGGTACCTTCCTGTAACTATGCAATTGCCTAGAGAATTGTTTGAAATAAAGCAAAATCTTGAAATGATCACATTATTGCAGATAAATGGATGCTGATTTAGTCACTTATTAGGAATAACAATTTATGCGGGCAATGCAGATGTACCAGCAGATAATGAGTTCAGGCAGTATCGATTCTTCTCCTAAGGGGAAATAGTGCTGGTCTTGGCAGCTCTGTACACCCACTGTCCTCTTGCAGTGTAGGACCACAGGTAGGGCTGAAATCAAGCCCCAGGAAGCCCAGCCATACAACTGGTAAAGGGTAAGAAAGAACGGCCCGTATCTTCTGTAAGGCTGTAAATTATTTTCAGTATTTTGGAATGCAGTCCCTTGTGTTTTCATTCACTGCTATTTCTGAACTGTTCTGAGCTGTGGAGGACATTATGATGCACCTTAATGTTCCCTGAAGCATAGCTTCGGTACAACTTCTGACAAGAATTGACTATTATCTAGATATCCTCAGGAGGTGAATACCTTAAAGTCCATTCTGTAAGAGTTTCAGCTCATCTACGTCCATTACCTAAGTAGCTTCTGTTTCAGTAGGTGCACTCAATCTCTCTCAAGGAAGGAATCTCCAGTTCAATCAATAGGATCATTACATTTGCATCATTCTTCATTGTTAGGTTCATGCTGCTTGTAGTTGATAAAAGGTGAAATAACTGGTAGCAGCCAAACCTGAGTAAATAAATACAGAACAAATTTGAACTGGCAGCCACATGTACATTTAATTGACATGTATTGATTTACAATTGCTAGTGGGCTTTAAAATGTTGTCCAAAGCCATAACCAGCCTGTGAAGAAAAGTGTTACCTTTACACGTGTTACATAGTTTACTTTTTGTTCCCAAACGCTAACATAATCAAGTTTGAACAACTTATGGATAGACAGTTAAAGAATACATTGTTTATTAAGCCTTAAAAGCTTACAGAAACAAAGAATAAAAGAAAGATAAAATCTCCATGTAAGTTGAGTCCGAGGTATTAGTAATTGGAAGCCACGGAAACGCTGAGCTGGAGGAAAATTCAAAAACACTCTGACCCAGCAGAGCTTGAGGGTTCTCCATCTGCTGGAATTACCCCAACCCTGGGCAGCAGAAGCAGAGTGCTATTGCTCAGCCTGCACTTCCCCAGAGCTAGTGAATGCAAAGGGGAAGGACCAGATTGTTATAAAAAAATAAGCCTGTAGAGTCTTTATAATTAAAAGTAAACGTACAACCTTGAAAGAAAAAAAAAACAGGTGACTCAGCCTTATATCCTGCACGGATATCTCCAAGTTCAAAAAACAAATAAACTTCACGTTGTGATCTGAATCTCCCCCTGCTTGCTTAGCTTCTCTTCAGATCTTTAAAGCAAAGATGAACTTTTAATTTTAAAAGTGCCTAGAATATCAGTCAGATCCAAAAGAAGACTTATGCTTCATAACGCACTTTATGTCCAGAACGGTGAGGGCTCCCTTCTGCAGCTCTGAGGGATGCTTGGTGCCCACCAGACACCAGTCACTGTGGTTCTACACAGACTCCAAACTCCATCCACCTTTGTAAGCCTCAGTGAAGCCTAGAAATTGAACAAAATAATTTAAACTTAGACCTAACAACAGGTGTGTGCACAGCACGGCTGGTACTACGCTGCAGAGCTGAACCTTTCACAAAATACTGTCGCAGTTGCTTTAATTTTAAAACATGGTTTAAAACAGTATTCTTCCCACTGCTGGGAAATTAGCTTCTGTGAGATTGATACCATTCCAACGGGATCATAAAGCATCTCAGTTTTCTGATCTAGGCTCTAGTGAGCCAAACAATACTGCTTCTCTTTGGTAGGTCAGAATGGAGAATAGCTGTCCTCCTGAGCCAGAGCAAGCCTTTTCCTGACACTGAGGTGGTTTGGATCCCTGCTCAAAGATGCTAAAATGAAACAAACCATTTCGTATATCATCACACTTATCCAGATCTGCAAAGCCACCTTCTGCATTTTTTAAGATACACAAAACACATTTCTTGTCATCAGGAAAACTACTGATTTAAAGCAAATTGATTTTAAACAGACATATGTTTGGTATAGCAACTCGGGGTGCAGCATCTCCACTCTTGAAAAAGCCTCGTAAATTCTACCTTCATTTTGATTATCATTTTTAAAATAAATATAGGAAACAAAGGCTATCTTTGTAGTTTAGTTGCCGCTTTTCCTAATTCAGTACTGAACAATCGAGTAGTCTTTCCCGGGGGAAAGACTTTGAGTGTTTCCTTTTTCCCTTCCCTATCTCCTTTATCTTTCTTTCCCTTTCCCCCTTTCTTTCCACTGTCCCCTTCCCTTTCAGAGGAATTCACAGCAATAGGGACACAGGGATATGAACTATAGAAATATAATTCTGGTCTCTACATCCTTGAAAAGAAAGGGAAAGAGATGAAAAATACAAAGCAGGTAGTTTTATTAAAAGCTTAACTTTCTCAGAGTCAAAACTCCAGTAATTTTCCACTTCATTTTAGTATTTTTTTTCTGTATGGATAGTATGACACTATCCACATGCTGATGATTTTCACATTTGATGTCAGAGAGTATTGTACATTTGAGAGATGATAGCTAGCTCATTCTGGCTGGCCCTGCGCTTCTTAACCCTTGAGCCATACATCAGCTCTGAGGTGTCAGCTATCACAAATCAAGTGTCAAAAGTATACATTCAGGAATAAAAATGAAGATAGAAAAGCAACTTTTCAGCCTGATCATATTGATGGCAAAAGCTATGTCATTCCCAGAGATCCACGAGGTGGACTTGAAATAAGATATTAAATCAATGTGCTTCTGTAATATAGGAATAGGGTTCCTACAAACACACCTACATTTCAGATAGACGTTTCTGAATTCTCTGCTGCACTTGCACATAAGCTTCAGTTATTCTCTAGAAAGTTTTCAAATCCTGAGGCATATGTGTGTTTATAAAATCATATCACCACTACTGAGAACCTACTGAAAAGCAATGCTATAAATTACTGACATACAGAGTTCTTCATACACACAAGTCCTGCCTGTGGTTGCCAACACCCCGGTCGTCTTCTCTTTGTAGACAGCGTAAAGATGGTGTGGATACACTGCAGCCTAAAAAGCAGACATAAAGCCCCAAGGCCATGCAGCTGGTTGTTAAGGTAGCTCTGGCAGCTGGTCCAAACCTTCCAGTAGCCAAAGGAAGGTTTGAACCACCCTGCCAGTAGCCAACTATCAGATCCCCTAGCCCCTCTAATATCAAAATCACAGTCCTCTTGCCCAACTCAACAGCTACACTGGAAGTTTGCTGTTGTCACATGCCCACACAAACGGGTCCCTCTGGCAGCTGACCCCAGTCTCTCCAGTCACTGGCCCCTAGACCTACGGGTCCCTTTGACCCGTGGCCTCTGCATACAGGTGCTGGCACCCTGGGCTCTCGTCCTGGCCACTAGCTACTCTGTCACGAAGCTCACTGTTGATCAGGCGCATTCACATGGGAAAATAGTTGGGAAGAAGAGAGTTTAATAACAAGATGGGCTACACTGAGGCAATCAAACCCAGGGCTTGGCCAGACGTGTGCTGGCCAGCAGCTTGTTTCACACATGACTGACCCCTTTTATCTCTCCTCCTCTCCGTTTTCCCACTCAGTCTTCTCTGATCCACCTCTATCTCTTCCTTTCCCTTCCTTTGGACCCTTTCCAAAATGTGCCTTAAGTTCTGTTCTGTTCATTCCCACAATCCTCCCCCAAAAAGCCATAGTAGGTTTTAAAGAGCCTCCCATGTTCCATCACATATCCCATTAGAAGTTTGCACTTTCCCAGGAGATCTTGTTTCCCTCTTTCTTATTGGTGACAAAATTCAGGTTGAACCTCTTCAAGGCCAGGCTCCAGTGGTTCCTTCAGTGGCCCATTAACCAGTACTCTAAGAACTCTCATATTTGTTATTGTCTCATTATCTCCTGTTCCTTAGGGTTTGCGGTATCAGAGTGTTTAATTTGTTACTTCTCTTGTCTCTTGTCCTTGTCTTTTAAGCTGAATAGCTGTTAACCAGATATCCTTCCAAACCAGATATCTTTACAGTCCACCTCCTCTCATGCCAGCAGCCTGCCCTCCCTGGAGAACAACGTTCTTCTAACACAGAACATGAAATGAAATGAAATGAAATGAAATGAAATGAAATGAAATGAAATGAAATGAAATCAACAGCCTGGGAAAATGTAACCCAGTCTTTTCCATATGTTTAATTCCAGTCAAGAGCTAAAATATTCTTGTTCTTCGCACCCACTCACGGAAACGTCCAAACACTCTGCTTTGCACATAAACATTCTCAGAAACACAGATTTCAATGACTGTGTTTCATCAGCGAAATGTTCACACTTTCAAAACAAGCTGTGAACTCCTCAACTGAAAAAACCTGTCCTTCGAGCATTGCTTTTTTTCCCATTATTCGAGCAACATAAGCAGTAATTTTATACGGTTTTATGCATGTTCATCTGTACATTTTAATCTCTCAAGGTCTAACTTAGGCCAATTGATGTCATCCAGTGCACTGTTTGCCTTATGCGTGAGCACAAATGTGGTTGTACTTTTTCCTATCAATATTCATAGGCTACCTGGATTACAGCTCTGGTTTTAACTTCATGCAAATTGCCTATTAATTAAATTACTTATAATCTCACAATTTATCTATTAAACTCTTCTTCAGACCTTATACAAATGTTATACAGATGCTTTTCCATTTACAACGGGCTTCAAATGATTTCTGGTTATTTTAGGGGGTTTCTCAGTTTCGGTGGCAGTGTTTAGGATAAGCACACATGGGAAACTGAGTGTTAAAAGATTATAGGAATGCACATAATACAATAAACAGCTAGAAAGGGAAATGCACAGAGTTAATTACCATTAATGATCATTTTGAAATTAATTTCTTTATCTAAGACATAGATCCTTGTTACTGGATTTCTTAGTGAGGTAACAGGTAAAGTCAATCAAGCCTCTGTGAGGTTCATACCTGAAGATGCAAGATAAAATGGGAATTCTGTAATCTATTTAGCAATAAACGCATATTATTTCTGGTATTCGCCACTCAGAAACAGGAAATCTAGAGGTTAATTTTGAAATCTAAAGCTGTAGCAGCAGAGAAATAATCTACTATGAATGAAGAACAGTTTCTATCAGGAATCAGAGATCCGTGAACACTATGTAACTTCTGAAATAAGCATGGTTCATTGGGGAAAAAAGAAGAAAAATAAAATCAGTAAAATCTTCAAGAGCTAAGCCTGTATTCTTCAAACCTCTCCAGTGCCAGCCAGCTACCAAGAATAAAGGGATAATTGCATATGATACGATCCTGTTAAAGATGGCATTGCTCTTTGTTGCAATGGAATTCTCCACCTTCTTTAAAAACAATAAAATTATGTTGTATATTACAGAAATGAATAAATTTTCATTGTGTACTGACTAGAAACACTATTGTTTAGGAACACACACTTTTTAAAAAGTCCACTCAGACCAAACTACTTTTGCAATAAGAGATTAGACAGTAATAGGGTGATTAAATTTTCAATAAAATATTTGGACATGTTGTCATGAAAATAATGAAAACCATGTTCTAGGATCCTATTTCAAAGAAGCGCAAAAGTGGACAAAAAAAGAGACATAACAGATTATACCCATTAAGATAATTGCAATGCAATTATATGATAATCTTTTCCATGAGAAATTATTTTTCTGATGATGATGAGTTAAGATATTAATTTCTAATTCCATCTCATCTATATGTATCCACTGGAATTCTGAAACACTGCCTCTGGAAGCACGTTTGTACAGCAAATACACCATTCAAAAAGGGCTATCAAAGTATTTTTCTGAAGAAAATGCACTTGCAAGTATTATCTTTGTGTGAATAGTCACTTAAACCAGATTTATTTATTCTAATTTGCCTTCACACACTATGACGCTGGGGTTTATAATTAAAAAGGGTGGGTTTTTTTTTTAATATAAAGCCTATAGAAGATGAACATATGGAAAAAAAGAAAGCTTTTTTTTTCACTAAATAAACTATTAAAGCTAAAGAGTCATCTAAGGAGGCAAAAAATGAAAAATAACAGAGAAGACCCTCTTGAAAGGTCAGGGAATTCATGGCATTTCATTTCTAGGACACTTGCCAATTTTTAGGTCCCTTATGAAGATTCTGACTCTTGTCTAGTCATTAATAAGTTAAAACTTTTAATCACTTGAAAGCTAAACCTCTTGAAATGGAAGTAATCTCTGTGAACAGGTTGTCTCTATCAATTTTCCAAGAAATAAAAAACCCCACATCTTCTCTCACCTTCACCTGGCAAACTTTCAGAAGAGGCTGAGAGTGGTTAGACATGACTAGAAAGATGAGATCATTACGCTGTTAATGTTTTGAATGGTACTCCCAAAATCCGTATATATTTGCAAGTGGGTTACCTGGCAGGCTAACACACCTAAAGTTATTTTAAATGTTGGCCAAACCATCCATCATTTTGCTACGGTTGGTAGGTTATCGAAGATCTCTTGACATATGCTACTGATGAATATGATACTCACTGCTGCAATGCAGACAATATTAACACATTTAAGCCAAAAAGCCAGGAATGAGCTGGCTTTGGGCTCTATGTGAGATAATTTCCTCAATGTTATCTGTTCACTCTGGCGCTCCTGATGCCGCATCTTTTGTTCTCTCTTACTTATCTGTTATGGGTACCATTTTTCATATTTTAACAGTGGCTCAAAAAAGTACTTTATGCATCTGTTAGACTGCTGCCATAAATCAATTTCTATGTATAAATGATGGATTAAACTGTGCGGAAGGTTGCACAGATTGACTCCTGAGCCTTAAACAAGGTGGGAGAGTCCTAAAGGAGAGAAAGAGGACTTAATACCACATTTCGCCCTAAAAGTTTTAGAAAAATATGGGAACTTTTAAAGATACAAGTGGATTTTCTTGGTGCTGATCAAGTTACGTAAAAATAAAACAATAGCAAAAAACATGTATTTATTGCATTTTGACATAATAATTCTGTTGTCAGTGACAGACTGAGTCACCACCACTGACACAACTTTCCAAATGCAGGAAACTAGATCTTCTCAGGCATTTATGTAACTTATACATAGGTAATTTCTTTTCCCGAATGGATGTAATAATGTATTCTCTTTTTAAAATTAAATAAATTTGAATGCTTAAAGGCCAAATGTTCCATTGGCTATTCAAATCTTCCCCTGGGGAGCTATACAAGCTAAAGAACCTCTCAATAAAAGGTTTAACTCTGCCTATAGCCCATCTGATTAAAGCTAGTCAGGCCACACATTAGAAATAATAAAGCGAGAACCTCCTTGCTCTTACTTTCCTCCATCAGAAACTGCAGCGCAGATCATATGTAAATTAGATTATTCTGGATCAACAGGGCTGCTCAATGAGTATTATTCCATGTCCGTACGTACGGCTGAAGGCAACCACAGCTGCCACCCACTGCCGCTCCCATAAGGTAAAGCCAAATGGTTCTGCAGCGAGCGAGCTGCAGTCCTTATACAGCATCAGAAGCGTGGAGGAATGGGCAAAAATTATGTTCTTACAGAAAATAATCATCTCATTCATTTGTCAGCTAATGCAGAATTTAAGGTTTGTGCACATACAATGAACAAAGATAAACTATTAAGTGCACACTGCAGAAGATCAGGGAGTGCAGCAAGAACAACAGTTACCGGTAGCTGTGTGATATATCAGAAACATGTCACTTATAAAAGACTGTTTATGTTTTATTCATGCAAAATAACTCAGTGCACAGGCCCTACCATCAGAAAATACACAGCAATGAAAGTATTCATGACAAACAAATGTGACTAAAAATTTTTGCCATAGAAACCATTAAGATCATCAATTCTGAAAAACAGAGAATACCTCACAGGGGGAAAAAAGGATGTTTCAAAAACGATCTTCTTTAAAAATCCAAACAGACCAAATGAATACAGTGGGTTTTTTAATATACATTTTTAATTCTTTACATTTAGTGCAGCCACTCCTCAAAGCAGCACTAGGACATAGAATAAAACATCAAAAAGTGACTGGTATGTTCCTGGTCAAAGAACAGGCTGGGTCTTAATTTCCTGTGCGTGGAGTAAGATTGCCCCAGACTATGGACACCTAAATTGGAAATTTAAATTACAGAATTCCCTCTTTTTCTATAGTTTGGGTGTTTTGTTTTTCTTTTTGGCCTGGATGTCTCAAAACTACAAAGGAACGGCTACAGTGAGTAGTGACGAGTCTTTAATAGGAAACTTCTCTATTGATGATAGTAACAGAGAACTATCTGGAAAGCCTGATTTCAACTGTTGCACCTCTCCTGGCATGTGAAAGGCTCTCCTGGGTAACCCTGCAACACCCTGATCTGCATGATGCCTTATACATCAGTTGGAGGGTTATAAATGTTGGACAAACACTGCTGCAGTCTAAGGTGAAAATGTGTTATTTGATCAAAATCTCCATGTTAATTCAAATTTGCTAGGAATATTTCCCCTGAATAAACTTGTATTGACAGAATTTGTCAGAGTAACTTTGAGTTGCCAGAACTCAGCGTGACCTCTCAAAGCCCTTCCAAACATCTCTTTGCTAGACCTTTTCTGGCATGTCCCCTGCTGTTTGATGATTTAGGTCAATGTATCTGGCAGCCACTATTATTTAAAACAAATTCACATCATTCAGCATCCGTTAGTGCTCTAAAGCAAGACACAAGCTCCATGTAAGTCCTGAGCATGCCAGGGATCTCTTCAACATTTTTTTACACATCATTTTATAGTTAGGAACCCACAAAGTACCACGGTCAATCTCGCTGCACAGAGACCTTTGTATGGGCACCTCAGGAACCTTAAACAGTGATCAGCCAAAGACAGATGATGGTCTACCAGAAGGCCAAGGGACATCCCAATCCCAGCCCTTGTCAATGCTGTGAGGACTTTGGCCATGCCTGGCTAGAGAAGCAGAGTCAAGTCACCAGTGAGCAGCACTTGAACTGGATAATGAAGGCTAGTTGAGACCTCTTAAACTTGTAGAAAACAGCAGGAAGTTCCAAGGATGAAGGAAATAAATGGGCTGGCATTGGCCCAGGTAAAGATATGTACAGAACTTTTTCTCTGAGCACATGTTTGGGTAAGGGAAGGTTATTTTCTGTGCTGATTGTTTCCTGGACCTGCAGCCAGGTGATTGACACACTGCTGTCTGGGCTGTACTGCAGGTGGCCTCACGCCCGCCCCAGCTCTGGGCGGCTGCTGGAGGCAGCCTGTAATAAGTAATTAAGGGTAATTTGCTGATCATACGACTTAAGCAAGGGGAATGATCTCGCTGCACCAGACATAGGAACGTCCTGTCTGGCAAGAATAGGCTTAACCACAATGTTATCAAAATGCATTATCTTAAGAAGAATGGTAAAACCGCAACTAGTATCTTTGTTTAAAACCTTTGTACCGATCAACCATGTAAAGAAAGATTGTATGAACTAATTTTTGCGACTCCCATTTTTATCGAAATGGCCTGAGGCAAGAACTGGCCTGAAGAAGCCACGATAATGAAAGAAGTGGAGGGGCGTACTGAAGATATCGAAACCAACCTCTGTGAAGATAAAAAGAGCTGTTTAACTTGTCTAAATTTGCGAGCCTTTGGTGGAGCTGTGACTCCCCAGCCGCCCAGCGCTGCTTTTGCTTTTCTACCTTAATAAATATTTTGTGAATCTATTTCGGACTCGATTTGCCTTAAATTCAACTATAACAAGCCTGTCTCCTCCCGGCCTCTGGAGCCGCCTAGCACCCTGCCGCAGGCTCGTGATCACCCCGAACTGGTGTAAGGACCTCGCTTCCTCATCCTCTCCCTTGAGCCCTGCCCCTTTGCTTGCCCTTGCACTTTGATCCGTGGTGTGAATCACAGGGTTTCCCTCTGCCTGATTCATTCCTGCAGGTGGGACAAGGCTCCCAAACCAGGCAGAGCTTCTCCCTGGTCGCCCAGACTCCTTCATCCTGCAGCACTTATCCCTTTCCTGCCCCCACATCCCCACACAGGAGTGATGCCCCGTGTTGCCAGACACCGGGTAATGGTTGTCATGGACCAGATGCGGGCACTCAACACAAGTTATTCACTTCCACAGTATTTCATTTTCCTCTGGGAAATCGCTCAGGGAACATCCCACTGCCCGTGCCCTGAATAAATACCAGCTGCAGAAAGCAACCTTGGGACATGAGTTACAAAACTGAACCGAGGTGGTGGCGTGTCCTGGCTTCCTACGACCTTTATTTTGCTGACCTGCCACAGCTCTCCCTTGCTGGAGCACCGCGTTTCCCCCGGAGCACGGCGTTGGCGAGTTACCTCCACCGGCGCTGTCAAAAGGGAACAGAAAATAACCATGGTGAAAGGCCCACGAAGTAAAATCAGTTTGTTTTTTTTTTTTTTTTTTTTTTTTCCTGTGATTAAGGCAAACTCAGAGCCTCGGTGGAGGCGGGGGCCCACACAACGAGCCGCGGGCCGAGCGCTGACAGAGAAACTCGGCGTGGGGGGGAACCCGCCCTCCCTCCCTCAGCTGCGGAGAGGGGCTGCGCCGTCCCCCGGCTTTCCCTCTTCCTCCTCCTGCTTCGACCCCCGGCGCCCGGGAACACCCCTCAAACGCGGCCGTGACCTCACGCTTACACCCTCCCTGCCCCCGCCGGGAACCGGGCCCAGCCCCGCCCGCCGCTTGGTACCGGGGCCGGGCCTGACGCGGTACCGCCTCCCGTCGCCCCGCCCCTGCGCAGGCCCCGGATCCGGGGTTTAGCGCCGGGGCCGTTGCGTCGTACCTGGAGCCTCCGGTCCTCACTCCCCTCCCCCCCCCCAACTCTTCGCTCGGCCCGCGGAGCCCGCGCCGCAGGTGGGGAGGGCCGCGGCGGGGAGCCGGGGGACGGGCTGGGCCTGGGGTGGGAGCCGGAGCCAGGCCGAGCGCGGCCTTGTCTGCGAGGCCCTGACGGAGCCGGGCGGTGGTTCGTGGGCTTCGGCGAGGCCTGGGCAGGCCCGCGGCGGGGCCTCGCTTACCCTGGGGCGCCTTCCCGCGCCGAGACACCTCCCCAGCCCTCGCCCGCCGGCCGAGCGGGTGCCGGGCTCCGCTGGGTGCCGGGCCGGCATCGGGGGAGCTCGCCGGGCCTCGGTCTGCGTTCCGGCGGCTGGAAACTTCGCCATGTTTGCCAGAGCAGCCGCCGCTCCGGCCTTGGCGGGGGAGGAAATCCCGTAAATCTCAGGGAGGTTCCTGACTCCTGCCTGTTTTGGCAGCGCCGGCTTTGGCCAGCCGGCCCTGTCTGGGAGGGGGGGGGTCTCTAAAGGGGGTGCAGGGCAGCAGCGGAGATGGCCTGCCTGCCCCTGCCTTCCCAGCCTTCCCCTGCTGTGAATTCTCTGCTTTGGAGGAGCTTGTAACCTTGGTGTTTAAGACACAGCTGATAGGGCAGGAGGAGGTTGCCGTTCAAAATCTTGTGCTGTTCTGAAAAAAAACTAGGTCTGTAACCTCAAGTTTATACGTTTGTGTGTAAGGGGCAAGAGTGCTGCCCTAACTGTTTAGAGAAGTATAACAATTACTTTAAATTTTTTTTCCCTGAGCCTTGCATTTTTCTGGGGATGTGGTGGTTCTGTGTGCCTGGGACACTGTCTGTGTACTATCCTATAGCAAGCTGGGGGGCGCAGCCTTAAATGAAAGCTGCTTATCACAACATTTTTTTAATTTTCCAAACCCTTTATAACGGACTGTGAATTCAAGGGAACTCCAGACAAGTCCAAGGAGGCTGGAATATATACATCACTTACGAGGGAGAGACTGGGTCAAAGCACAGCTGTTAAGGAAGTAGGGTTTGTGGCTTTGGTGACAATATTGAGGCTGATACGTACGAAGCTGATATGTTCTCGGAACTATTAGCATTCAGCATGTGGGTGCTGGATAAAAGAACAAAATGTTCTCAAGTTTTGGTCAGCTGTATTAAGTACAGTGCTTGGTTGGGGGCTCAAACCATGTTAGAGGAACACATTTCACTTGAAGGTGGGTGTTTTCTCATCTGTGAACTGAGATGTATCTCTCTTCAGTCTCTGGCAGTAGAACAGCAGAATTAAATTCTAATTATAGAAGTCCAAGTACAGCTGGCATTGGAGGAGTATTTTAATTCAGGAGAAGGGTGTGCTCCTGGAATGAGTTCCCAGTCATCCTTGCTTGCTGCACCTTGGGTCACGTCACAGTGTGATCTGGGAGCGCGTGAACTCTCCTCCTTTTGGGAGAACCTAAAACTGGAAGGTGCGCTTTGTTTGTGAGTGGGTGTTGTCAGTCTAGACAAGAGCTAGTCTGAAATAAACACTCAAAACCATGTATAGCGTGGTTGTTGGGTCCTCAGTAACTGTTAATCTCTACAGAGTTGCTGCTTCTTCTGTGTTTAGTTGTTAGTGTAGGTGTAGGCTGGGCCTACCATCGGTAGAGCAGGTAAGTTGAGTTGTAGCGCAACAGCACCAGGGACTGATCCCTCAGCGTTCAGACCTGGATCGGTGACAGCTCTTGCCTAAGCTGCAAGGCTCGAGTTTCAGAGCTTGAAGGCTCTAGGTCAGCTGTAAGGAAAACAGTAAGCAAAAAACCCACGTGGAATAATCCTCAGCTTTGTGGACAGCTTTTTCAGAAATATTTTTTCAATAGCTCAATAGTTTTACTTTTTAGTTCAACAGCTTCCATTATTGAATAGCTCCCAAATTTAGAATATTTAAAAAATGCTGTGACAGCATAAGGATAAATAGTTTTCCTTCTTGTAAGGATTGAATGACTTAAACGAATAGAATAATGCTGCATATTTGCTGAAACAGTAACTGGGACTTGTTGGCATTTGTCTTTCCTCCCCCTACATTCACCTAGCCTTTGAGGCAATATAATCAATTAACGTTGTGCTTGTGTTACCATCACCTTATTTAAGATCTTTCTGTTCTGAGTGGTTAGTTTAAAATATTCTGGCTTGTTTTGCTCTCTTAATCTCCCTCTTAGAGCTCCCTTTCTCAGTGAAGCAGCATGATAATTACTGGCAGGTGCTTTAAAAAATGCCACTTACAATGGAAAAACTGTTCCCCAAGATCCTGGTGAATGGAGTGGCTGGTGTCTCTGTGTGTTAAGTAACTAAAGTGGGTTATGGGGATAAGCTGATTGCCACTGCTGTACAGATTATTTAATTTTTAACTTTGAGTTTGTTTTCCACCTGTTGCAAATTAAGGACATTTCCACTTGGATCAATTCATTCCAATCTTTAGTTTCAAGTGGTCTGTGTTTCGGGGCAGTTCCAGTATCATGGCTGAAAAGCCAGAGTCATGAGAAAACTTTAAAATTTGCATAGCTAGCAAAAATGCTTTTGTGAGTAATACTTTTTTTTTTTTTTAACAGTCCTTTATAAATGCTACGTATTGCCAGCAGCTATGTTAAAGTAACTCCCATTTTTTCCTTGACTTTCCTGTGAATCATTCCTCTTTTTGGTTAAAAGGGAATCATCGGTTTTAACACCTGGAGATTTATATATCTAGCTTGGCAATGAGTAGCTGATCCCATGTTCTCAAAACAAGTCCAACCTAAAAAGCTTATTAGAATTGGGTCTGTGGTGTGTGGAGAAACCACTGAAAATTGCAAACTTGCTTTTTAGAGCCCAGTCTTGAATTTTTTTATACCAAGATCAATGCGTTGTGTGAAAGCCTGTACAATAATAATCCTTTGAAAAGCACTGCTTGACTGTTGTAACCTTTTTCCACCAATTCTACTGTTGGAATTTAAAAGCCTCTGGTTGATTCCCCTTCAACCTGTGCATAGTGGAGGATCTGAACAAAGCTCCCAGTTAGTTCAGGTTCTTACGGATTGGGATTGACTCCAGCTTTGCAGGTCTTAAGGGATCTGAACAGAGGGCAATGGCAGTTGTTGTTGGAGTAATGACCATAGGCTTATAGTTACCTGATGCGGAGGGATAAATCCAAGCCGTGTTTCAATCATTGTCCCTGAAAACTTTCTTCTGGCTTTTATTTTAGACATGGGAAAATCACTTTCTCACCTGCCTATGCATACGTGCAAGGAGGACGGCTACGATGGGGGCACGGTGTCTGATAATATGAGGAACGGGTTGGTTCACTCGGAATCGCACAACGAAGATGGCAGATGTGGAGACGTGTCGCAGTTTCCCTATGTGGAATTTACAGGAAGAGACAGCGTCACCTGCCCAACTTGCCAGGGAACAGGAAGAATTCCACGAGGTAACTTTTCTTCATTTCTTTTTTTTTAACCTATAAATCTGCCTCATAACCACATGCAGGTGTAACTATAATAATCTGTAATAAATAGCTCTCCTAGTCAAGGTGGAGTTTCTTATCTTTTTGACTTTTTAGCACGAAGATTTTGTTATAACTACATCAGATGAATGAAGCAAATTTATTTGTTACCTGTTGGTTCTTCTCCTGTCTGTGCAGTGCTAGTGTTCCTTGCTTCTCAGCTTTAAAATCCCACATAACCCTAACTCTCGCAAGTTGAATTTTCTAACCTTTATTTTTGTGACATTTTACTGCATTTTTTAACTGCCTATTTTAAACTCGTTGAATCAATATATAACTTGGCAAAAATAGCTGCAAACACAGAGAGTAAAAAGTAGACCTGTTGCTACAACACCTTTTCCCTCATCATTTATGGTGAGGTTTTTTGCCCTCGATTTCCCTTACACTCCCTCTGTTCCTGCCAGAAAGAGGACCTCAGCTGGGAATTGAAAATATACGGGATCTCTGGCTGCCTCAGGAAGGAGTGGGCTGCGCAGAATTAGTTCTTTATGCCGTTTATTTGCTTGCTGCTCTCATCCTCTGCTTTTCCTTTTCTTCTAATAAAACATTCTGCTTTATTGCACTCCTACGTGGTGAGCCACCTGAACAGCTGGTTAGAAACAGAGCTCTGAAGGGAGAATGCAGGGTACCTGAAACTGAGCAGAAGGAGAGAGTGGCAAATGCAGTGTGCTGAGGCACAGCCTTCTGCACCAGCAAAGATCTTCCCTTGACGGTGGGGAGGAGCTGATGATTTGAGGGGAGAGGGGAAGAGTTTAGTCATGCAGTTCTTCTATGAACACTAACAGGGAAGACTGTAACACGTGATATGGTGGATAAACTGTATAATAAACACATGAAAATGCATTTTGTTACTTGGACAGCTTTAGCTTTTCACTATGATTAAGTAAGAAAGTGGGACTGAGCTGTTTTGTTCCAATGTTGAATATGCTTCATTGAGGTTGAGATAAAAATCTGTTTTGAATTGGTAAGGGTTTTTTAGAAGGTTGATGTTACATAGAACTGCCTGCTTTAGTTAGCATGCTTAGCTCAGTGCAGTGATTCGGAATGGAATCACTTCAAAGTGGTTGATTAGCTAAGTGATAATGCTGGTCAAATTCTGCATTTGGCTTAAAAAATGCAAGTTGGACTTGGTCTTGAGGCCTCTCTGTTCAAATAGGGACGTATGTCAATTCCTGTTTCTTGTACAGCAAAAGCCATAAAGGCAAATGTACTTTCAACAGTTCATCTGTGCATGTGTTTTTTATTTCTAGTTAAGATATCCCTCTTTTAAAAATGCTGACTCATGAAGTAACTTGTTGCTTGGAGAAATCCCAGTAAATACTTTTTTGGCTTAAAGAATCATAGAATGGTTTGGGTTGGAAGGGACCTTAAAGATCATCGAGTTCCAACCCCCTGCCCTGGGCAGGGACACCTCCCACCAGACCAGGTTGCTCCAAGCCCCCTCCAACCTGGCCTTGAACCCCTCCAGGGATGGGGCAGCCACAGCTTCTCTGGGCAACCTGTTCCAGGCTCTCACCACCCTCACAGCAAAGAATTTCTTTCCAGTATCTAACCTAAATTTCCCCTCTTTCAATTTAAAACCATTTTCCAGGGTGCTGCAGCTCAGTCCCTTGAGAAATAGTTGTATATACCAGCGGTTCCCGGAATACTTAGATATAGTATAGCTTGTGTTGCCAAAGCCACCCAAATTGATATGTGTATTTGTTTTTAAAGAAACCTGACTCCTGCTTTTAAGCAGAGTAGGTGTAGAACGCCTTCTGGGTCAGTTCTTACTGCCTGGACTTATGAGTGGTGTTTTCCTACGACTTATATGGTCTGGCAGAGAGAGCTGGATGCTCTTGTACCTCCGTTTCTCTTGAGGACGTGGTGCCAGAGGATGCCACCTCCTGTGTGTGTGTGCAGCACAGAGGCAGAACTTGTTGCTGTTTTAGTCTTGGTGGGCTTGGTGTTTTTTCCTCCTGGTGTTGTGCAAGCCGTGCTCTATTTCAGAAAGTGACATAAGCTACAGGAGTATTCTACTTGGACTGTTATCTGGAATTTAAATGTTTATCTTCAGTGTTTATTCTTTGGTGCCATTAAGTTACAAGGGGCAGTCTTTGTTTGAAGTAGCTGCAACAATACTTAGTCTTTGTTTGTTTAAATTCTGAAAGGGTGTTTTTGTTTCCAGGGCAGGAAAATCAGCTGGTAGCATTAATTCCATACAGTGATCAGAGACTGAGGCCAAGGAGAACGTAAGTTAATAGTTGGTTGTGATACATGAATCTACAGTTAATTCTTTTATTCTAGTTAAAATTCAGCAATTTAAAGGAGGTAATGTTAAGAATCAAGCGAAAAATCACTGTAATGTTTTCTTGCATTCAGTATTGAAAGAACCCTGCTCATGAGTAATACCAGCCTTAACCTTTAACTCTTGGAGAGTTATTTATTAACAGGTGTGCATAGTCCCATCACAGTATGTCCTACAAAACTAACTAGTACTGTATGATCTCTTCATGGGGATATATATCTGAACATCTACAGTAATTATGCAAGTATTTGTCAATCTGCGTAGCATCTTAATTGATCTTAACAGCTACATCTTCAGTGTTAAAGTCTGGATAAAGTGATAAATTCTTTGGGCCACTACTACAAAATAAGTCACCTAGAAATTAATCTGTAAAGCTCTGAGCAGCCAGCAAAATCAACAGATTCATCATTCTGATAGTGCTTTTGTATTTTCCCCTAGGATCTACTTAAAGGTTTAATTACAGTGCTCAGGGCTTCTTGTTCTGACACCTTTTGTTGGTTTTCTTTCCTTCATCTTTGAATGTTTCTGTAGTAAATAGAAATGAATGCCAGGGGGGAAAAATGCTATAAGTTCACATAATACTATCTCAGATTGTATATCTGATGTAATAGTAGTACAAATTTGAAACATACTACTTTAGTGTTCTAATTTTGAGAAATTTGGAGCTGCAATGCAATAGAGTCTTTTGTTTGTGTCTTTTTTTTTTAATTATCCTACGTTCATACCCCTTTAATATTAGATTAATTGTGAATTTCCTGTTCCGTAGCAGAAGTCTAACACTTTCCCTGGAAGTCTTTTATGACAAAGAATCCTGTGTAAGAGCTTTCTGGTTGTGTTTTGCAAGGGTCCTGCAGAATGACAAAAGTTCTGCTATAAATAAATTTTAGGAGGAAGTGCTTGTGTTTCAAAGCACATAAATATTTACCTCTCCATTTTTCCTTTTTAAGTTATAAGTGTTGGGATAACCACATGTTTGAAACTTGATTTCTGATGTGTGTATACAAGAATAACATCTCTGTTTGAGATAGGTGTGAAGTACCGTATAGCTGGGACTTTTCTTCCCCCTTTGGAAGCTGATGGAAGCTAGAAATAGACTGAACTAGTTGTATCGACTAGTCATCCTCCTTATTACTTAAAAGAAAATTAACATGTTCTTTTTTTTTTTGTCTCCAGAAAGCTCTACGTGACCGCTTCTGTAATTGTATGTTTGCTACTTTCTGGGCTGGCTGTATTCTTCTTGTTTCCTCGCTCAATCGACGTTGAATACATTGGAGTGAAGTCAGTATATGTCACTTACGAACAGGGTAGACGTATAATTTACCTAAATATTACGGTGAGTCTAGCTCTCTGGATGTTTGTAATGGACAAATGCAATAAGAGCTACTACTGTGATGGTTTAATATGCACAGAAATTGTGCCTTGCTGGTAAACTTGGTTAGTGCCTTAAGAAATACAAGCAGATACAATGACTGCTTTGAAAAATGTAACTGGACCTGCTGGAGCTGGTTCCTGCAGCTGTAGCTAATAGAGGTGTCGTTGCAAGCTGCCACTGGGTCTTCTGTTTTCATGAGAACAGTGACTTTGTGGTTCTCTGCTTTATTTTTGGAATATGAGTGAAATGTAGTGCATGTATGTAGGAATGTAATTAAATGCTGTCCTGGTATTAGGCATCTGTCAGAATTGGTTTTGAGGAAAAATAATTTCTTATCCACCTTAAAACTTCAAGGAGTTCTTTTCATGTGCTGCTTGGTAATGCAGTCGACAGAGGATTGCTTAAGGACTTTTCGTAGAGTTTCTCATTTTAAATGAAGCAAAGCAGCCATGGGAGAAAAGGGTCCTGTGATGGCTGAATTTCCTGGGAGGAATAACTGAGGATAGTGAGAAATGCCATATTTGCAGTGGAGGGTGGTCACCAGGGAAGTTCCGCCAGAAGTTTGTGCTGCTCAAATATTCACCAAAAAATCTGAGAAGGAGGTTAAGGGATGGTCCCTTCCACCATGCCTTCCCAGTCCTAGAAGGCAGGAAAATATACTTGCATAATTTCAGATATTACTGTCTCAGGCACAAATTTCAAAATGTATGCTCGTCAAGATGCACAGAACGGATAGCTGTTACTGTTTTGTGGTTGTTTGTGGTTTTTTTTCAGAACACACTAAATATAACAAACAACAACTATTATTCTGTTGAAGTGGCAAATATCACAGCCCAAGTTCAGTTTTCCAAAACAGTTATTGGCAAAGCACGGCTAAACAACATCACCAACATTGGTCCTCTGGATATGAAACAGGTAAATAGGACAGGCTTTCAAAGTTGAATACCTGTTAATCTTCACATAAATTTACTCATTTGTGGTTTTTGGTTTTTTTTTTCAGATTGACTATATGGTGCCCACAGTCATACAGGATGAAATGAGCTACATGTTGTAAGTGTGCTCACCTCTAAATATCACGTGGGTCTTATTAAAAATTACGATGGTACAAAACCTGACTCTTCAAAGTGAGCAGAAATGCATTTGCAGAGATGTTGTGGTGTTTTCTTTGTGTGATAGCATTTGGGGTTGTAGAGTGGGTCGCTTTTCAGCATTTCCCCAGCTAGTCAATCTAGGTTTTGTGTTAGCCATTACTAGTTAATTGTTTGGATCCTGGAGAGTCCTGTAAAATCAGCTTAGGTTGAATACAGGAAAAAAATCAATATATTTATCCCTACTATAGATACCAATAGAAAACAACTTTTAATACCAAATTGGTTTATTTGTATTTTCATATAATTTGGATCACGTGTGTTTATTCACTGTTTAACACTTTGGCAGATGTTTGTTGGTGCTGTGAAAAAGAATGACAAGGGCATGCAAATATTGTGGGTGGCTGTCATACAACCTTGTTGCGCTGGTCACATACCTTTCGTTCCAGAGCTGAAAAATGTGTGATCAAGAGCAATTGATTTAAGGAGGGGTGGAAAAGTGTATAGACTTACTTAGTGCTCTGTGTAACTGGTATGTGGGTGCATGTCAGAAAATGGCAGTTTGAAGAGGTATCCTGCAAGAAAATAACTCTGACAATTACTTCAAAATCTCTGCAGAGTGGTTAAGGGTCACTGCATAATGCAGAAGGGGATGAGTGCAAAAAAAAAAAGTGAGTCTACAGTCACAGGCAGTGGTTTTGAAGTATTTTAGTTGCCATTGCTACCAGCTCTATAGTCTCTATATACACAGGTAGCAGAATTGCCAGTCGAAGCCACAATTCTTGCTTTTTAGATAATTGCTTGTGAAAGCTTGATGCAAATCTAACAATTGTTTTTCTTTTTTGCAGTGACTTCTGTACTTTAGCTTCTATCAAAGTGCATAACATAGTAGTGATGATGCAGTAAGTATGGAGACTTCCTAGTCTTTGGAAACAACTTTAAAAGCCGTGTAGTTCTTGTCAGAATATTATTCAGAAATGCTTAATCCTGGAATCTCTTCATCATAGATAAATGAACTCAGCTTGCTTTCTAGTGTAGAGGCTTCACAGTTCTTGAAACTGAACTCAGTCTTTCGTCAGATGAGTGTCTGTAAAGACACCTGAATGGGCAGAACTGTTATTACTCTACCTGCTCTGCAGTTGGGCCGTAGCCGTGGAGCTGTTGAGTTCTCAAATGCTTTGAAATGAGTTGGTGTGTCAGCCACTGTTCAAAAATTGCTGAGATCTTTGTGATCTTGAAGTGGTTACAGACTCCTGGAGTTCTGCCAGAGTCCACTTCTCGTGACTGATTGCATAAATAGCAGCATGGTGGGGTTTGTTTGTTGGGGACTAAGGGGGAAGATTTGCAGACTGATCATGGCAATAACTTCTCTAATCATCTCTTGCTTTCTCCTTGCAAAGTGAAGTAATAACAAGTAAACCTCAGCTTTACCATCTTCTTTAGGAAAAGAGAGTTTGTGCTCAGGAAAGCAAATGTCTTTGATGGAGAAAATCTGTTGTGGAAAACCAGTATTGTTTTTATTTAAAACTTGCTTAATAATATTACATGTTTTATTCCAGAACTCTTTCCTTAAAAACCCTAGTAACGTAGAAACACTGGCCTTTAGAATAGGGAACTGAAGTCCCTTACAAACCAAATCTCTCTTCTGTTTTGTCTTTTTAAGAGTGACAGTGACAACCTCTTACTTTGGCCACTCTGAGCAAATATCCCAGGAGAGATACCAGTATGTGGACTGTGGAGGAAACACAACCTACCAGCTGGGCCAGTCAGAATATTTAAATGTCCTTCAGCCTCCGCAGTAAAGGCGCCGGTCGGTTGGTGTGGAGCGACTGCTCTTGCTGCTTGCCGAGATCCTTTGGACAGGACTGGTACTACCTGAAGGGGAGAGTACGTGCATGTGAAGCGTGACGAACACGGTGACCCGTTCACTTTAGATACAAGGAGGGAAAAGGTGCAAAATGTACATAGATGCACTCGTTAAATGTCGTGTTTTCCCCTTCCGTTTGCTTTCTATTCCTGTAAGCACTGCTGTGGAGTCGTGTGGTGGGAGGGAGAGGGGGAATATCAGATTCTTGAACGGAATCGGGACCTTTCCTTACAGCGTGGTACATCAGCTTAGAGTAACTGTGTGTATGTCTGTGTGCAGGTGAAATGTGTCACTAATGAGCATTTTTAGAAAAACTGATACTCATAAACTTTTAAGTTTATATTTCAGTTCTTGGTATTTGACTGTTGAAACTGGCAGTATTACTACTTCAGTAACAAGATTAAATTGAGGTGTCTGGGTGCAAAACTTCTATTAGCAAACCAGTGGCGAGAGTTCTTTATTTTGGAATTCTAATTTTTATTTGTTGTACATGGTTAGAAGTGACATGTGAAAGCCAGGACAGCTCTCTTGGATGACACTATACTTGAAAGTGCAATTTCTAGAATCTGGCATCTCTTCATTCGTATTCCCTCCTGCTACCTCTGGGATGTTATAAGGAGAATGTAGGTTATTAGATTTAAAGTTGTCTTTAAAAACAAAAAAAACCCCAAAATCATTACTGAAAAAGGAAAAATTCAAGATTGTAGAAGGTGAATGGGTAAAAAAACTTTGATGTTGTCATTCTGCTTTATTTTTTTAGTAAACTTTTGAGTTCAGCTATAAAAATCAAGATTGTGCAGTTTGAACTAGGTGCGAAAGTGAGCATGGTTTGGGGCAGCTTGATGTAAATTTTCATAATTTTTGTTTTAATATACTGCGTGTCTAAACTGCTTGTCAGTGTTAATATGTCGGGGTGTGTATATCTAGTGTGCAGGCTCCGTAAGCAACGCAGTAGTTACCTGAATCTCCAGAGCACTCTCAGTTCACATCAAAGATTATGTAAAGGAAGGATAAAGCAGTTCTTTCTGTAGGAGTGAATGCTGATGTAATCATGAGACTGACTAATTAACAAAGCTATTAAATAGTTTTGGTAGGATAGTTTTGCACAGGGAGAATTTCCGGGGTTATCACCAAACACGGTGATTGTAATTTTGGTGTCCAAAGTGGCTTGACTTCTGAAGGCTGACTGTTGGAAGGGTTAGGTACAAACCTTTTTAACTCAATCACAATTGTTTTATTTCTGCATTAGATAAAATGTGGCTGTAAGAAGATACTGTTGAGACTGTTGCGTTGTAATGAATAATATAATTTTTAAAATAGATGTTGCGGTTTTTATGCTGCCCATCTCCTGAAAATAAGCTATATGAAATGAATTGGCAATAAACACTATGGAAAAAGGCTGCTGAGTAACTTCTTGCAACTAACTATCTCTTACACTCCAGTGCTTCAGTGAAGATACGTGTCTATATTACTCTTTTGTTTTTTTTTCTTTACTGGCCATTCTTAGATGGGGCTAATTGTGTTGGGGGGAGGGAAATGTCAATTATGTAAGACTTATTTAAAAGAAATGAAGTAACAGTACAAAAAACCCCACCCCTCCTCTCTTTGAGTTGCTGTGAGCGCTTATTCTGAACATCTCTGACAAATTATGGAACCTAAACTGTCAGTTTCATATAGTTGTTGATAAGATGAAGATGTCAGCGTTGGGCTTTAGAGCACTTCTGGAACTGGACTAGTCAATTCTGATGACTTATTGTAGTTATGTTCTGTTATAACATGAAAATTATTCTTCAATCTGGGCGCTTAAAAGAAAACATCCTTTATTACAGCTTGCAATCACAAAGGAAATTAAGTGACTGTAATCTTCCTGGAACGTAGATGAGGTTCAGTCCTGTGGCTTGTGGTCTGAGAAGATACAGGTGGGAAGATAAAGGCTGGGATGGAGGGGTGCTGGCTGGAAGCAGAGAGGTAAACTCCTCTGTGTTATCCCTTGGAGAAGGATTTGTTTATATTCGAGAGAATTCTGGTTTAAATCATATCAGATCTGAAGTCAGCCAGCAAGTGATAGGAATTTTTTCTTCTAGGCCTAAGTATTTACACCTAGAGTGCTGGAGTTTTTTGTTGGGTGGTTGATTTTTTTTTTTAAGTAGAAAAAGAAGAAAACACCTCTAGGTAGGTACTCATATCAACTTAAATTTTTCTCCACAAGGTGATCTAAAAACTGGGATGGTGCAATGATAAGGTTACTCGGGGAGAGTAGTGAATGCTACTGGAAGGAGCATGGCAGGGGGAGGTTGCAGTTAAACAGTGTTGGGACTCAAACTGACCTTGGAGAGTTTGGCAGACATCCCGAGTAAAATCCCTACTTTAATCTGTGGGTCTTGCGTTGCATAAAATGCTTGGTATTGGCTAATTTAAAATTAAGAATTATGACTGGAATAATTCTTTCTATGTATGTGGCAGAAGGGGGAAGAGACAACTCTTAATGTCTGTCACCTGGGATATCTGATGGATGTAAACTGTAACACCATCAGTTTGTAGTTAGACTTTTACTGAACGACCAAGAGTTCTCATCTTAAAAAAAAAAAAAGAGTGGGGTAGATTCTATTGATGAATCCTCAAATTAAGTCAGTCACAGGAGGATCAAAGGCTTAAGGTTCCACATGTGCTAAGTATGTCCTTGTGAAACTGTCAGCGTATTACTAACCCAACAAGGCAAATATATGAATTTACTCATTTTAATGTAACATCTCATGAGATGAGCAGGTCAGCATCTGTTTGAATAATCAACTTAGACTTGATTTATGTGGCGGAGCTTGGAACACGCTAAGGGAGCAAGGGATGTCAGTATTGGCTTGGGTGACTCTGTAAACAGGCTATGAGAATAGATTCAAGTGACAGATCTGCAATTATTTCACTTTTAGATTTTTATCTTGATTTAAAAATAAAACAGGCAAGCCTTTCAGTTCACTGTAAATCAATAAGTACAAATTTTCTCCCAGAAGGTCAACTTGAAGAATCATAATTTTTTTTTTTCTGGTTTGTTTTCCTGCGTGTAAGATGGTCTCTGAAGGGCGACTTCTGAAGCGATTTCACTTGTAACTTCCCCACAATCTTCAAAAACTATCAAACACATACGTACTGGCGTTGTAGTGGTGTGTTTCAAGGGATTTATTTCTAGTATAATTCTTGCCACTTGACTTCTTTGTAGCAATTCCTGTAGCAAAACCTGCTGCACTTTAAAATGGAAGCTTTGTTAGTTATCTCTTAAAACAATGGTCCAAATGTTGCACTGTAATGACATCACTTAAAATCAAAACTTCGTGTATTCTGCAGAGAATAACTAAAATTCCACAATTATGATTTAAGGTAAATTAATGTAGAATACTTAAATGCATAAAAATGTTGGCGATTTGGCTGTTCTTACCTGGAGAACAAAATTCTTTTATATTTTAAATCTGATGCTTTGAAAACAAATGAATGAATAAAGCCACCAAACAAAGATCAAAGATCTAACCATCAGGTACCCGTTTGGAGAGATTTAAAGGGAAGATGACACTCCTGAATTCCTGGTGTGGGAAAAAGCCTGTAGAAGCTCATTCATAATTTGTTCACTCATCTTAGTATTTAGGGGGTGGTTGCTTAATTCTTTATCTTTTGTGAAGACAAGCATAACTTTTTCCTGTGTGGTGCAGCTTTGAAGTACTTAATGCACTTCCGATGTGTGTGTGACCTTGATATTAACTTTGTGGTATTTATATTTTGCAGCCTTACGTTGGCAGACTTAAATACACGCCTTAGCTGACTTTACTCCAAATTGTCCTTGAAGTTCTGCGAGTGAATAAATTCTTGCGCAGTCGTACATTGCCAACATGACCCCGGGCTTTTTAGCGCGTGGTGTATCAAGGTAACCCTTTAAACACTGAACCTCCAAGTGCTTGGATTGCACTGTTAAGGTCTTTAACCATCTGACTTGGAGTGTTGTGCCCTCTTGATGGCAAGGGTGGTGGTCACAGCGCTATGCGAAAGAATTCTAGATTCAGAAAATGATAAAAGGTATTATTTCTTGTTCAGCATTTAAGGCTTCCATGTGTTTTTTCCCTTTTTTCCTTTTTTTTTTTTTTGGTGGGGATGAGGTGGTTAGTTGTGATTTTGCTTTTCTTTCCACCACCCCAACTCTATAGTGGGACATCTGTCTGTTCCCAGGCAGCATCTTCTGAAACCGATGACTTGTTTCAGAGCTGGGCAGCTACGTTGAAGCTTAACATCAGTTGGGCTGGACTTGAAGAGATAAGTAAGACTAGCACTGATACCTCTGAGAACTAAATTCATTTTACTTGCCTGTCTTAACAAAAATGCCGCAACCCAAGCGATGCTGCCAGCCTTCATACTGCTTCTGGAAGGGAAGGAGAAGGAATGGAAGTGCAACCAACGTACTTCAATAATGGGCTGCTGCAACCAGCAGAATGTTTGTTAGTGTTGGCCTCAATCATGCCAAAAAATCTAGATATAATTTTTTTGTAACTTTGGGGGGCAAGAAATAAAGCCCAACCAAAACATGTTGAAAACAAGAATTTGGGTATGATAAAAGCATCCAGTGTTTGTCTGCTTGAGAAGTCTGTTTTACCGTTAGCTGGGGAGCTCCAGTCATTAGCAGAGGGGTGGTTTGGGGTAGTTTGTTCTGCTGCCCTACACGTTTTTTGTCATATAAAGCTGCTTTTCAGCTCATAGGCAGGACTGTTGGACAGGAGCAGTGGTCTGCAAGGATTCTGGACAATTAAAGTGGTGCTGGACCATTTGGTGGCCGTACCAGACGGCTCCTCGTGCTGTCCTCTCGCACCAGCCGTCCCATGGGTCTTACCACCTGGATGCATGTCTTTTGGGTACTGAAACTGCTTTTGCTCTGTACAGGCAGGGATATTTAGTGCCAGACACGCAAGTATGTTACGGTGCCTGAATATTTAGGGTCTGACTGTCAGTGATTTAGTTCTTTTTCTTGTTTTATTTAAGGAAGCAGACTTTAACCACTGTTAACATCCACTGTACAGAGTGTGCATATGATAGCTTGAGATATGTATAGAAATACTAATGAGTGATAACTATTTTTGTAATTTAAGAATTGTAAGCTGTTGTTCTTGTACCTGTGTAGCAAACAATCTATCAGCTTAAGCATGATAAATACTATAAGTCAAGGGGTGTTTGGGGACGACTTGTAGGACATGGAAACTATCTTAATGTAAGTTAACTGGGGCAACGGATCTCGTTATCTCAAGGTTCACAACCTGGAGTTAACTTCATTGGGAATGTGTTTCTAGACAGGATTGTTTGACTCAAAGAATGAGATTAAATTTTCTACTAAGAAAAAAGCTTGGGTCACGTATCTCTCTTTTTAAACTGACTTAATATTTTTCTCTCCTCTTTTCCTATCTGCCACAAGCTTTCCCCCTGTTTCCCCCTATTTTTCCCACAAGCCTTCATGTATTTTCAATGGTATGATTTCAATTTTTGTAACTCTTGGCATTCCATGATGTAAAAACTTTGCAATCTACGTTTGTTTTTTTTTTAATATATATATTGTGTTTTATTTTAAGTCCATAATAAACTAGAGTATCTGAAAGCTGAGCACCAAGTGTGAGTGAATTGCTGTTGCCTGACTGGAGTACTAAAGTGAGTGAGTTATAAAACCTGGGCTGCTGTGATGGGCTGATACTTTTCCTCCTGATGGGATGGTGGAGAGAATCAGGGAAAAAAAAACTACGTTTAGATGAGAAAACTAGTCACACTTGCTATTTTCTTTCTCATACAGTCCCTTTCCCTTGCCAGAGTCATCGTAAGTGTTGCCCAAACTTTCCTATTTGGACAAGGTCTTTATTGAACGCTGTAAATTGGAGAGCAATAACCTTTTAAGCAGTATTTCACTACATACAAATAAAAGTTTGAAGACACGTGAAGAGCTGCCTCTCTCTCATTCTGGCTGTCTGGGGACAGGTAGGCAAAAGCCTGTCTTCAGCAGCGAACGGTTTTATTTGATCCAAATCCTTCAAGTTCTGTGATTTGGATTCCTGTCCAAATGGGGTGTTTCCCCATCCGGAGCAGGCAGGGGAGCACAAAGGTGAATTCCTGCCGGGCAGATTTCAGGCATCGCCTTGTCTGTCCAGAGAACCTCAAAGGATTGAAAAAGAACACACCGACAGATGGGAACAGGTAAACAGATGTGAATTTGGACAGGTTTAAAGGCCTAAAAATTGCTATTCCAGAGCACCCAAAGTAGATGTTTTTGAGATCTAACTACTAAAAAGTCTGACATCTTAAAATGGGCTGGTTCCAAATGCCCAACAATGACAGAAACTCACGGAAAGTTCTGGAGGTCTCCCTGGCTGCCTGTAGGTTGCTTTGCTTTTGCTTCTCAAAATTTCCTACAGATTTCTATGTAACTGTGTAACTGAGCACACACTTGGGACATGATATCGTGGTAACGTGTTCACCTGGGAGGGCTTTGGGTACATGTGTGATGAGTGACACTAATTGCCTTCCAGCCTGAAGATGGTGTCTATCTGGCAACTTAGAGAATGCCAAATTGCACATTTAATTTTGCTGGAAGTCTCTTGGTGTCAGATAAGGCAAAGGTGCCCATACATTTTTGTTTTGATTTATTTTTTTTCCCCTCTTTTTTCTGTTTTTCCTTCTTCTCCAGGGATCCCTGCCTCTTACGCCTGAGAGCCGAGATGCCTGGCTCGTGTGTCCTGTGTAGGGGTAGCAGGTGCCACGGTGTTTCATGAGCCGTCGTGGACACTCCGGAGCTGCTTTTTCATGAGCCAGTGAATCCCCTAATCCAGTAAAACTAGAACTTGATTAAGGAGCTGCGGCATCACCGTAATGCAACATTCCACTGCCCACGGTTAGGAGTGCTTGAAAGGTAATGGTGTATATCATTCTTGAGAGGTTTTTAGGAAGTAACACTTCCATCAGCCCTGCCAATACAGATGAGGTGGAGAAATGAACATAATTTGCCTTTTGTCTGACTTTTCCTCTGACAATCACACCGCAAGGCGGCTGCCGTGATGCTGTGTAAGTCGTATAAGAGTTACTTCAATAGATAATAATATCTAGAAAAACAGTTGGTAAAGACTCACTGATTGTTTTTCATGAGTTTTGGAGGCTTATATTCTACCGGGATAGATATATATCTATAGGGATATATAAAATGAGCTAGCAGTGTGCCCAGGTGGCCAGGAAGGCCAAGAGCATCCTGCCCTGGGTCAGGAACAGCGTGGTGAGTAGGATGTGGGAGGTGATGGTGCCCCTGTGCTGGGCACTGGTGAGGCCCCACCTCGAGTGTGTGTCCAGTTTTGGGCCCTTTACCACAAAAAAAGACACTGAGGTGCTGGAGTGGATCCAGAGAAGGGCAACGGAGCTTGTGAGGGGTCTGGAGAGTAAGTCTTATGAGGAGAGGCTGAGGGAGCTGGGGGTGTTCAGCCTGGAGAAAAGGAGGCTGAGGGGAGACCTTCTGGCTCTCTCCAACTCCCTGAAAGGAGGGTGTAGCCAGGGGGGGTCGGTCTCTTCTCCCAAGGAACAGGCGATGGGACAAGAGGAAATGGCCTCAAGTTGCTCCAGGGGAGGTTCAGGTTGGAGATTAGGAACAATTTTTACCCTGAAAGGGTTGTCAAGCCTTGGAATGGGCTGCCCAGGGAAGTGGTTGAGGCACCATCGCTGGAGGTGTTCAAAAGCCGGGTTGACATAGCGCTTAGAGACATGGTTTAGTGATGGTTTTTTATCAGGGTCATGTTGATGGTTGGACTAGATGATCTTAAAGGTCCCTTCCAACCGGGACAATTCTATGGTTCTACAATTATTTCTTAAATGTTAAGTCCATCTTAAGTAGCTTAGGTCTGGGGAATGTTAGTAGCTGGCTGCGTGAGGATCTGTTTACGTGATTGAATTCACCCACCATAAACTTGGGACCAAATTTTACACTCGATGTGTTTAAACACGTTGACACAATGAGTGCAGCGATTCCCTTCCCATGCTGACCCCAAGTCTGTGAACTTTTCATCGAATATGCAAAGAAATGTTAAAGCAAGCCTTAGATTCTAAAACTTGTACTGTTCACAACCACTTTGTTTTGCTGCCAATCCAGAGATGGTGCAGAGCTGGTACTTCCAGGCTGCTTTCAATGATCAAGAGATGTTCCTGGCTACTTTGGCATGTCTGCCACCCTGCGTGGAGAGCCAGGACCCAGCAGATTTAAGCTGCCCTTTGATTTCTGGCAGCAAACCAAGCTGTTGTGGAGACATCGTCGGTGCCTTGCTCCCGCAGATGGCTACCAAGCTTGCCTTTGGTTTGCTCTCACTAAAAATGCAAAATAGTAGGACAGAAGGAAGCTGAGACTTAGGAAAAAAAAAATATAAATAAATAAAATGTGCTAATCTTACGTTGCATGCTGACAACTACACTGTTTGATATGCTAATACTTGAAAAATCCTATTTAAACTGAAAGCTGTGCTCCTCAAACATGGGAGGGATTCAATTTCCTTCTCAAAAGAGGGGTAGAAATGCTGAATGCAGCTCAAGGTTACTTAGTAACCTTGATGAGACCAGCTAAACCCAGGGGAGGGAGTCGGCAGGGTCCTTCATTTAAAAAAACAAAACAGAAAGAAACCCCCAAGCCCTAAGTTACCCCCTAAAAACAAACCCCAAACCACCACTATCGTTACCAATTTACTTGCAGATAAAACTGATTGCTACTTTCAGTGCAGTCTGAAGCTTTTATTGGGTTTTTATATTAGTTTTATATTTAGGGGTTTTAATAGTTTGTTATTTTATTTTTTATTCTGGTGCCATTTCATCTGTGGTTTTTTTTCCTAGATAGAACACCGATCTGCCGGGCTGGGCGTGCGCTGCTGCTGTCCCTCAACAGATGGTGCCAGGAGCTTGCGGTGTGTGCTGGTGGCACCAGCCTCCTCAGTGAGGTGGGTGTAGGTTCAGGTGAGGCTTGAGGAGCTGAAGAGTGGTCCCTGGGGAGGGAAAACCTGGTTAAAACGTGTGTTTCTGCTTCCCAGCCCTTCGCTGCCCACCCCCACCCCAGTGTTTAAGTGCAACCAGGAGCAGAAATAACATTCCAAAAAAGAGCAGAGCTGTCCTGGTTTAACTGCTCAGATGGACTAGAGCTTCAATCTAATAAATCTAGTATATGATTTTTCCTTCTGAATGTGTGAAATATTTCAATTCAGAGGTCTGTTTTGGATTTTAAAATGTAAAAGACCCGAGTGTGTTGACCGAGCAGCAGTAGGAATACAGAGTGCTGATGCTGAGAAGCTGAACTCAATGAAAGACCTTGAGCAACCCTTGTGTGTGTGTGTGGCTACACAAGGTTTATCAAACTCAAAATCTGGTTTCCCTCCTCTTGCTCTTCTTGTGATGGCCTGGTAACCATAGCATGAATGGTAACCAGCCTGATAACCAGCATGAATGCCTTCGACATTCAAGCTGAACTGATTTGGTTTGTTTTTTAATCCATTACTGCCCAGTTGTGCTACCCACTGCCTTTGCTCTCTGGCTGTGGTACATCAGCAGTGAGTCATAGAATCACAGAATGGTTTAGGTTGGAAGGGACCTTAAAGATCATCCAGTTCCACCCCCCTGCCCTGGGCAGGGACACCTCCCACCAGACCAGGTTGCTCCAAGCCCCCTCCAACCTGGCCTTGAACCCCTCCAGGAATGGGGCAGCCACAGCTTCTCTGGGCAACCTGGGCCAGGCTCTCACCACCCTCACACCAAACAAGTTCTTCCCAGATCTCATCTCAATCTCCCCTCTTTCAGTGTCAAACCCTTCTCCCTCGCCCTATGACTGTATGGGTAGAGTCAGATAAACGTGTGATGTAGAGGTGCTGATGTGAGAGACTCTGCTCGGGTTTCTGGACTAAAAAAGCATTGTTAGGAGTTGTTCCTAATTAAAAAGCAATAGCTTTAAACTTTGTCCCGAGGGCGCCGCTGCAGCTCCAAGACCTCATCACTATGCGTGTTTCCCTTAATAGATCAGTGGTGAATTTAAATACACATTGCGTTATAGAGTACTAATATCTAAAAAAACCCCAACCTTCTTGCATTGTGCAAATGTACTTATCTCGGTACCAATTCCTGACCCTGTTCTCCACTAGATGTCTTCCTTGGTATTTCCATGACCTCTGATGAATTGCTACAGGGCAGCAGTGCAGGCTTTTTTGTTTGGTTTTGGGTATTGTTTTTCCCCCCCCACACATCTGATCATTTGAACTAATTACCCAAGACACTTACAAATGAATGTACCCGGGTTCCTGGGGTCTGGGTTCCTGCGGGAGAGCACGTTGCCCTGCAGCGGCCGCGGTGGCCACTCCACTGGGGTGGTTGATTGATGGCACGAGGGGTTCCACGAACCGCCAGGAGACCTAACCCGGGGCTGAACAGAACCTGACCCAAAATCTCATCTGGAGTGTCAAGAAGAGCAATGGCTTTATTATGGAGGTGTGTGAGATGATTGGTGATGTGTGTGTGTGCGCGCAGGCGTTTCCCGTGTGGGGCTCCTGGTCCCTTGCATTCACCATCTGCCCTTTCCGCCCGCGAATACCGTGCCGAAAACTCGTGGTAAGATTAATCATTAGCGTGATACTGATCAAAAAAGGATGGTTTAGGGGGTTCTCTGACTTAAAGGAAAGACAATACTTTTCATATTTCTCTGTGACTATTCCTTAGCTGAAGTAAACAAATTCTGCTCTGAAAAAAAAAACCAAAAAGCCATTCAAATCCCGTGAGTGGTAAATAGTGAGGTCATTGCAGGAGCTCAGAGCTGACCCTGCAATTGATGACGGTACAGAAGTCACAGAAGATCTTTCTTTCTGCTCATCACCACTGGTCACGTAGTGCTGCAACTTTAACTTGAGATCAGTGAGTGCTTTCACTGGCCAACATTTGTCCAGAGAAGGGCAACGGAGCTGGTGAGGGATCTGGAGCACAAGTCTGGTGAGGAGCGGCTGAGGGAGCTGGGGGTGTTCAGCCTGGAGAAAAGGAGGCTGAGGGGAGACCACCTCGCTCTCTACAGCTCCCTGAAAGGAGGGTGTAACCGGGGGGGGGTTGGTCTCTTCTCCCAAGGAACAGGCAATGGGACAAGAGGAAATGGCCTCAAGTTGTGCCAAGGAAGGTTCAGGTTGGAGATTAGGAACAATTTTTACCCTGAAAGGGTTCTTAAGCCTTGGAATGGGCTGCCCAGGGAAGTGGTGGAGGCACCATCACTGGAGGGATTGAAAAGCCGGGTTGACATAGCGCTTAGAGACATGGGTTAGCGATGGGTTTTATCAGGGTCAGGTTGATGGTTGGACTAGGTGATCTTAAAGGTCCCTTCCAACCTGGACAATTCTATGATTCTATGAGTATCCCAGGGAAAAAAAAAAACCACAAACATTAAAAAATTACAAGTATTTACTCCTTGTCTAACTAGGAAAGCATAGTCATAATTTGTGAAAAGTTTGAACATCAAGTACATGTAACTTTACTGAAATGTTTTTATCAATAAAATCCTCTCTCAAATGGCAAACTACCTCCCTTGAAGTTGATGTGATACACTGTGTAATAAGTGCTTTGGTGAATCCTTATGGAAAACAAAGTATCAGTTGTTTAATATATACACACGTATATTATTTATATAAATATATATTATATGTATAAATTATATATATTTTATATGTGTAATTATTATTTATATGTGTATATATTATATACATATATTTATATCTAATACATATTAGCTAACATATATTAATCATAACATATTTTTGTGTGTGTGTATATATCCCCATGGAAACTAAGGAAGAACAGCTGTGTTACCTCTGCTCGTATTTTACACCAAAATATTTTACACTGACTGTTTATTTGGTATATTGATAAATTGGAGCAGCTTTTCAGTGTTCCTTGGAAAGCTAATGAGATTTGCATCTGTGTAGTACTTTGCAAAATGATTTAAAAGATGACTGAATAGATGCCTGATCCCACTTCTGGGTTCTGTGCTTTCTTCTTGGGCAAGAATATTACTTCTTATTTAACAGATTTCAATTATCTACTTCTCCATTGGGCAGGTGGTGACAGGAAACAGTGTAATCTGGAGAAATAAAATTGTGCACAGAATCAGTGCCAAAGATAATTTTAGTAGAATTTCAAGTAGTTGGATAGAAGGATACACAGCTCTTCCGTGGTGGGGTGAAAAGATGGTTTATCCATTGCACCCCTAATTACATTAAAAAGTAATATAAAATAATCAGGATGCCAAGGAAGCAGTGTCACGTGTCTTGAAAATGCATTTTGGAGAGTTCAAAGCTTAAAGCACTCCCAAACCGTTATGATTTTATCGGAAAATTGCTTGATTTTTTTTTTTTTTTGACTGACTTCCTCCAAACGCATTAAGTGGTGCTTTATTAGTTTACTACAAAACTCAAAGTCCAAAATAATTTTCCAGAGCCATCTCTGGCTTTTGTCATTGTAATATTTTGATCTTTTCTTTATAGGCTTATTTATCCTTTAATTTTCCTTCTGTAGACGTTTACAGATTACTGCTCAAATGCCTAAGTCTTAGCCTTAAGTTATCAGCGCTGCCTGAAATTTGGTATTCATGGAAAGATTTATATTTTATTTTAAATCAGAAGAAAAATTAGGATTTTTTTTTTTCCAGGCAGCCATATGCTGATTAAAATACAATTTGGAAACTTAAACGATGGGTTTGTTATCAGGTAATACATTTTCCTTTGCTGCAGTAGCAGCAGCTCCGGTCCCCGTTGTGGTTTGTGAGGAGGGGACGTGGCCGGCGAAGGGACACCAGAGTTTCTGCGGCACCTCCTCGGCACGGCTGAACCCAGGGTTCTGGGGCCCCCAAAAATGGTGAAACCAAGACGAGAGGCAACAGAATTTGGTGAAGGCTTCAGCGTCAGACCGATCAATATGATCTGTTTGCCTACTGAAAAAATTAAAATGATGAGACTAGACATGAAATCTCTGGGCGGGAAGGGTGATGGTACCAGTGCTACTCATTTTCTGACAGCCTTCACCCCGAGAGTTTGTTTCTTCTCAGCGAGTAAAAACACGCTGTAATTTTGACCTCTGGTGCATGAAGAAGTGTGTGTAGATATTAAGCATGTGTATTATTAAGCACTGAAGGCCCATGATAGAAGATATAAACATCGATGGTACCAATGAGTCTAAGGATTGTTCTGGTTTTTACTGATGAATAGGTCATTAAGCTTTAATATTGCCCTGCTTAAACTATATTTTTGCAGAATTATTATTACATAATGACTGTCTGGGCCTCCTTTGTAATATATTTATGTTCCTGACAGATTTTTTTTCAGGAGACATGTGGGACTCGTTTGTTAACGGTCCCAGGAGGGATGTCATGATGATAAATAATGACTGTATCATCCAGTGCTGTGTCTCGAGCGACGTTCCCCCCGGAACAGGGCGACTGGGGAAAAAAATGGCTAATGGCCCAAACCGCATTGACGTTCAGACTGGAGTTTTCATATGACAGTCTACACAGGGTTGTGTACAGCGACACACGTCACCTCTCCTCGCTGCGTTGCTCCCCTGATCGTTTCCTGATAGAGTTTATTCAGCCTTTCCCTCTTTCCTCTGACCTTATTCCTGGCTACGGATGGGGCAGCATCCGCTCGTAAGGCGTGTGATGGAAATGTCTGGCTTGTGAGAGGTATCTGAAAGCATATTAAGCAAAACCACACCAATGCCTGGAGGCCATAACCCTGGGGAACGCTGGAAATACGGTTTCTGCTGTAGCTGTCACTTGAGATGCATTGAAAGTGAATAGTAAACTTAATGTTTGTATAACTAACCCATGTGTTTTGTAGGATATCCAGACCAAAACGTTCCATCTGTCCATGTCTTAGAGCCTTGCAGGCTTTACGCTGTCCTATATAGGAAGATTTTATGTCCTTAACTAACAAAGGTGAGGGACCTGATAGTTCCCGATGGTCAGCGATGGCAGCTGGAGCGGGACGGAGAAGGGGGAAGGAACAAACATTAAAACCTTCTCAGTTCTGGGAATTAATTACTCGATATCCACGAAACACTGTAACAGGCTTGAAGGAAAAAAAAATGAGATTAGAAAAGAGATATTCCTCCTTACAGGTTTCTGTCCTCCCGGTTCGCCTCTGTATTGTGGTGTTTTCCACCAGAGCAGACTCATGATTAGTTTTCTTACATTAAATTTTTGTCAATTTCAGGGAAAATAATTATACATTTTGCTGGCAGGAGATTGCTTAAAACATTGTTTCCCATATTGTTTGTTTCCATTTATTCTCATGAATACATATGCCTGTGCACGTTCAGAATACACAATTTACACGCAGCACTGTGGAGGGTTCTGCAGCAAGAAAAACGAATAACAATACGAGGTCAATAATATTCATTAAAAAGTTGTTAGCAAAACTGGCAAACCTACAGCATTCAGTCAGAAACATCTCTTTGTGTCACATTCTGCAAACACCAAGTTAAAAAATGAATAGATGAAAAAAAAGTGTTGATTGCTGTACTAGAAACCAGCGATGGACTAGGTGCGAGCCTCGATGTAGTCAGTAGCGGAATCCCATGAATGGGATTTTGGAGCAGACTTTACCCAATTTGAGGAAATTCTTTTTTGTGAAAATTCTGTTCATTTATAGTGTTCAAATTTTAAAGATAACTTCGATTAACCTACGAGTTTGGTGAGGTTTATGAAATTTTTTGAGCCTTTTGTCCAAAGTAAAGTAAAAATTTTACTGAAGCTTTTTAATATAATTTAAATAGGAAAAAAAAAAAAAGAAAGCTGCCTTTTCCTTTTGAAGCCAAATTGAATGTTGTGTATTAGATAAATACGCTTACTTAAATTTTTGTCTGGGGCAATCATCATTCTGCCAATGATTTTAAAGTGATCTGGAAAGGCCGGCATCTCCAAAGCACAAAGCTGGAGCTGGGGAGCAGGGAAGCAGGAGATGCTCCGTGATCCAAATACTAGCCAGGGGTTGTAATGTAACGTGAAGTACTGTCCAGGCACTCTGACCCGCTCCATCTGGTCACGTACTGGATGTGACAGTCCTGTTGGATGACTGGAAAATAGCCCTTAGCTTTGGGGTTGTTGGAAGGACCTTCGAGCCTGCTGATCTGGTGAACGTGTCAGTGGAGTTCACCCTTGGAAGGACAAGGACTGAAGGCCAGGGCAGCACTGCCGGGGTTTCGGAGTGTCCATCCAGTTTGGGGTGCACGCAGGACCCAGGGGGGCATGTGTTAAGGTGGCATCTTGCACTACTTTGTGCCTTCTCCATGAGTGCAGGTGGGTTGAATGTGCCTGAGATGCTCCACCAATGTGGGGTGGCAGGAGGGACGTGATCTGTTACCCGCCTTGTGCTTGTCCTGCAGCAAAGTCCCTGGAGACTTTCCTCAGGAAACCTCGGTGTGACAAATCCCACTTGTCAGGCCCCGTCAGTTTGGGGCTTTGATGTCCACAGACAGAAGTTATTTGTTTATTTAGTCTTAATTCCGTGCCTGCATTCCAGGCAGTGGCTTTGTGCATGTGGTTTCTCGCTCTTACATGCACGCTCACGTCCTTGTGCCCTTGGGTCCTTGTACGTTTAGCTGGAAAAATACACGTGTGTGTGTGTGTAATATGCTGTTAATATTTAATCAAACTCCCTGGTAAGATTTCTACCATGCTGATGGACAGAAAGCTGAAAAGATTTTAAAAAAAAAAAAAAGGCAACCATCATAAATGGGGTTATTTTGTAAAGCCCCAAGTGAATTGGGTTTCTACACCATTAGACATGATGGAGAAACATATTCTTTGCCCCGTATCTGCATTTTCATAAATAACCAATGACAAATTTGGGGTGGCTCAATACAATCCCTCTCTGGTTTATATTGTTAAACGACATATGCTCGGATGAGTTAGTGTCCCATCATAAATTCAAGCCTTCGAGCAAATTCTGACAAATTGTAAATGTGATTTAATTACATTGGGGGAAGAAACAAAGACATTTCTTAGGCTAAGAGTTTGCAGAGCGATGGAGGTTCCACCCCTCCTTGGGTTACCTTTGTGCAATGAACCCAGCTTAACTGAACAAAGTCCTAGGGTTGTTTGACTGTATGTGGGGTTTTTTCCTAGGTCTCTTGCTGGAAAAGTCACTTTTCTTGCTGTTTTGCTCTCAACACCATGACTGGACCGTGAATGAACTCTGCAAATGACTGCTTGTGATCCCTGGTGCCTGACCATACAGGTACTGTTGGCACAAATCTCCTCTGAACTGTTGAACAGTGGAACAGCATTCATACCAAAAAGAAAAAAAGGTGTTTGGCCAGTCCTGGGGGAGGAAGGTGGAAGGCAGAGGGTCAACAACTGGCAGGAGCTGAAATCTCTGCCTTTGAGGTGTGCTGTCAGCAGCAGAGAGGAGGGAGAAACTGTGATGGTTCCAGAAGTGTGGTTGCTGTCTTTAACGGTGTATTTCTTTGGGGACTGTGGCACACCTGGCTGGTTTCAGGAAACCTGAGCTCCCTGATCTGCTGTGCACCCCACTGGGGCTGGGTGGCTGCTGGGCCACAGCATCCAGCTCACTGGCTTATAGTGCTGGGCGTCTTCACAGAATCACAGCATGATATGGAGTTGGAAGGGACCTCTGGAGATCATTCAGTCCAACCCCCTGCCAGAGCAGGTCCACCTAGAGCAGGTCCCACAGGAACGTGTCCAGATGGGGTTTGAATGTCTCCAGAGAAGGAGACTCCACCACCTCTCTGGGCAGCCTCTTCCAGGGCTCTGCCACCCTCACAGGAAAAAAGGTCCTCCTCATGTTGAGATGGAACTTCTCATGTTCAAGTTTGTGCCTGTTACCTCTTAGTAATTCCGTATTCTACAAAAGAATTGTAGCTCGCGAGAGGGAGAAGATGAATGGCCCTCAACTTCTGAAGTGCTCTTACCTTTTGGAAATACTCTCATGAAATGCTCCAAATGAAAAGCCGTTGTCTACATTTTTTATCATTTGGCCAGACATGCCACTGTTGTGGAGAGGATTCACTTATTACTTCGCCTAAGAGTGGAGTCCTAATTTCTGGTTTCATCTGACGACCATTTCAGACCCAGTTTCTTGGGGAAAAGGAAATGGAAGTGTGTTCAAGAGCCCTTTGTTTCCCGAATCCCTGCTTCCCACTCAGGAAAGTGTATTCATGCCACAAATGGATAAAAACTACAAGGGTTCATTCAGGAATGTAACATCCATTTAATTGATCTATTCACAATCACAAAATCAAAGACAGGATCTATTAGGCTTTGACATATGGATTGAATATGCTCCTTTTGTTTCTAGATGATGTTTTCCCCCTCTCAAACTTGGCTAAAAATGTAATAGCCCCTCAGTTCAGCACAGATTCACAAACCTCCTTTGTCCCTTCTTGGTCAACCATTGACTCTTTGTGAAGCCCAACAAGGAATCACAGTCTCAATGGACACTATGCTGTGGAGTAAAGGGGAAGAAAAGAAAAAAAAAAAAAAAAAAAAAAAAGGAGTATCATGAATTACTTACAAAGTTCACCAAGATACAGCCACTGACAGGAAGAATAATGACTAGCTTCTAGGCTTAACTCTTCTAGGCTTGTATTTTTCCTCCAGGTAGACTTTCATTACCAAGCCACAAAGGTGTAAATGGGTTGAAAGTGTTTCCTGTATTCATAGAGTGATGGAGAAGCTATCAAGTAATGTGGGACACGCACATTTTTCATGGCGTCATGCCTTATTTTTAAGTTCAGGCCCAGCAGCTGCTTCAGAAGAACAAACCTACAGACTCCCTTAAACATGAGGGATAGTACCTGCTTCCTTCTCACTGAGCAACCCACAGCTGCCGGACTGGTTTTGAATCATTGAAATGAGGGGGAATATTCACCAGAAGCAGGTTAATCAGGTCCCATCCTAATTTTAGTATCAAGAGGGGAAGCACTAACTAGATTTCGTGGGACGTGTGGGTGAGATGCAAGGGAAAGTGGGCTAAGGTGGCCTTAAGGCAGAGCCCTGCCTTCCCAAATCCGAGCTGTGCCGGGGGCTGAAGCACTCAGCAGTCCCAAGTGGAGCACAACCAGGCTTCTAAGATATGCCCTCCTTGCTGTCACCCACTGTCGCGTGGCCAAGGACTGTTTCTGCACTGTCAGGAGCTGCTGGATGGGCTGGTAGCCATAATCTACATCAGCCAAACCAAAAACCACGAAAAAACCCCAACACATTTTTCATTTATTTATTTTAAATTCAACCAGACACACAAAATCCCACTGTTTCACTAATTTACATGTGTATAATTTTCTTGCACATCTTTTAAGACAGCTGAGTCCCCTCAGGCCAAGTCAGCTGCTTACGTGGGTTGGGTTAAGGCACAGACCTGTGGGCTATAACGCTGAGGAACCCTCTGCAGAACACGCTCCCACGCTGCCAGAGAGCTCTCGGAAAGGGCTCGGGGTGTTTCTCACCGGTTCTGCTCTCGCCCCACGGCAGCCTCGTCTCCCCCAGTGCGTTTTCCTCGCCTCCCAGTGAGATCATTGTGTGTAACCACGTCAAAACCTCATCAAAGCCACAGGGGCAGTAAGTTCAAACACTAGTGGCAGGCAATATAAATCCTGTGCTTTTGCAGTTGTGGCTGGGAAGCTTGATTCCTAATCTCGCTTTCATTTTTTTTTTGCATGGTCCTTGTGTTATATCGTGCCCAAAGAGCACTAATAAGTACTAATAAAGGGGGCTACAGGAGAGATGGGGAGGGACTCTTTATCAGGGAGTGGAGCCATGGGACAAGGGTGAACAGTTTTACCCTGAAAGAGGGGAGAGTTAGATGAGATCTCAGGAAGAAATTGTTTCCTGTGAGGGTGGTGAGAGCCTGGCCCAGGTTGCCCAGAGAAGCTGTGGCTGCCCCATCCCTGGAGGGGTTCAAGGCCAGGCTGGATGGGGCTTGGAGCAACCTGGGCTGGTGGGAGGTGTCCCTGCCCAGGGCAGGGGGGTGGAACTGGGTGATCTTTAAGGTCCCTTCCAAGCCAAACCATTCTGTGATTCTATAAGGTGTGCGTTGCGCTCCAATCACATCCCATTCCATGTTGGGGTACAAGAGCTCTCCCCTGCACAGGTGAGGAGCTGTACCTGTTCCACAGACACTGCTGATGTTTGGGGTTAACATCTCCATTTCTGCCGGCCTCCTAAAGAGCAGATGGATGAGTGCTTTTCTCATCTATCAGGAAGCAGCTCTCATCCTCCTTCCTATTACCCATCCCTCTTACCATTGGTACTGAAACTCTGAATTTTCCTGGCTGAAACATCCCCGTGTTGAAGGCTGTTTGCAACAGAGCTATGCCAGGGAGTTTCTGGCTTTTGCATTATGTCATTCCCAGCCCTAAACCTCACTGGATCTTTTAGAATCAGGAGCAATCCTTGCAGCCAGGTGCCCTGACTTCAAAGGCCAAATGGACACCACCTGGGGAGCAAAGCAGGGGCTTTACCCAGGAGTAGCTTCTGGGCCTACGTCAAGATGAATTCAGGTTTTGTTTGGCTTATATTTTAGCTGCAACAAGGACTCCAGCAGAGTCTTTTCCCAAGAAGATATTTAAGACCCCAAAAACATCACAGTCAAGGTAATGTGCAAAGTTTTACCCTTGATGTTAATTAACAGCTGAAATTATTTGCCAAGAGAAAAGCAGATTTTTCCATCCCTTGCAGTATTTTAGAGGGGAACTTATTAGGAAATGGGAAAACTTGCCATCACAGCTCTGAAATGATTTAACCTCTCCCCACTTTACCATCTCATCCCTTCATTTAGTAGGGCTGCTAATTAGCTTCTGCAGGCTTCGGTCAGAGGGGCTTGGTTGGAAGCACTTCCCAACAACGGTTCCCTTGGAACCATTAAATGGAAGTGCTCGAGGCTCTGGGTGTAAAGTGGGGCCAAACCACCCACCGCACCGAGGTCGGGAGGGTAAATTTCATTACGTGTGTCAAACGTGAAGCCAAGTTTTGCTGGGTTTGCTTCAAAGGAGTTATATTTCCAGTTTATCCTGGAAAGAGCAAGGTAAGGGCTGTTGGTGCAAGGTTTCCTGTCGGTGGCGGTTGTTTTACGCTGTACCAGAGGTGACACCGGGATTTCTTTCTTAACACGTGGCAGGACCGAACTCAAGCAGAGGTCTACAGCGCTTTCTCTTCAGATTTTGCTGGAACAAATAAGAAAACATTTTAAAACATATTCATTTTGCTTACAGCCTGCCTTAAATTACAGGCTCCAAGGTAAAAGTATTGGCCTGTCTTTGTTTTCTGTGAGACTCGTGCCGAGATTCTCTGAGTTGCTGAGCAATAGAAAGTACAGTTAGAGCTTTACGTTGGTTTCTATGTGAATTGGATGCAATTGTGACATCTCAGATGCACACAATTGAGGGGGACATTTACTGCCTCCAGAATGTTTTTAAATTGCTTGTTTTCCCCAAGTATCTCAGTTATAAACAGTTGTCACAATCTTCGGTTTTGTTTTCTTATTTCTGTGCTTTTTAGCGATACTGAACCTGCTGCAGAGACAGATTTGTTTTCTTTCTTTAACAACTATTGTCTACACGGATGGCTTTCACCCAGTTAAACGCAGGACGATTGATTAACGTTGAGAGTGGTTAATTTGTGTTTCGTAAAGGTTGCAACTGTATCTGTGTTGCTGATACGTTAGGCTGCAGGCTGTAAGCTTGATTTTAGGAGGAATTTACTGTTACTGTGAGGATAGACTGGAAATTAAAAAGCTGGGATAGACAGTCCAGTGCTTTCCTTCTGCCTCTGTTATCGAGTTAATTCTTGGTAAATCACAGGCCACTCATTCTTCCACCAGCCTTCTTGTGGAGGCCACCTTTTTTCACGAATCATGTAAAACCATGAGGTCCCTCTCAAAGTGGTCATAGTAATAGAGAAAATGTACTTTGAATGTTTTTCCTATTATCTAGTCTTAAATAGACAGACCAGGCAGAAGGAGAGTATTTTTAGCTAAAACGGTATGAGAGGAGAATATTGCCTGCGATGGTATTAAAGCAAATACCCATATGGATGCTTCACTTAATGCAAATTATTCTAAACAGCTCCCTATTAATCCATTCATAGCATTTTCTCTCCCACTTCTCAAATATTAACCTTTTAACTTTAATATTGTGTCAAATACTTTGCCATCTGCACGCTGAGCAATCTGCCCTTGACAAACTAACGTGGAGTTAGTGTTTCACGCATCTAACCCGATATTGCGCCCATGGATTTAAGATAGAAATATAATTATATTTGACACGTAATTAAACTGCTGGCTGCCCTTCCATCGAGTTAAAAGGCCTTTTTTGGTCAGAGATGGATCACAATTGGGAATTTCCTCTCTTTCCAAACCCTGCTGCGGTGATATACTGGATAAGAGTGAATCTGCTTGGCTTGGGCGTAGGACAGGTAGCCCTTTGGTGCATCAGGGGGTGGTAGGACTGTAAAGCTACATCCCAATTAGGGGTATTGAAAGTATCCAGGTCTGTTTGCTGGTAAAGAAACCAATAGGCATGATGTACCCTGCCCATGTAAGCTGTCTTACCCTACAAAACTATGTGCTTGGGCACAAACCACCTGCTGGGAATGGTTCTCAAGGAGTTCCGACTCTGTAGGTGTCCTCAGGGGTGGCCTGGGACGGTGCTGGCTGGTACGGCCAGGAGCAAGGTGGATCACACAACACTTTACTAACACAGAATTTAATATCCCAGTAATAGTCCCTGGCACTCTTTAATGCAAAATTACATATTTAGCATGATTTTCATGCCGATTTCATATCAGTTCTTGGGGTTTTGCTGTAGACTTTGTTCACCACATCCCAAATTCATCTTGTCCAACCTATTTGTGATTTGAATGATTAAAGGTGTCACTTTGCCAAGCAGAGCATAGAGGGGAAAGCTGGCTGGCCAGGAGGATTTGGGGCTCAACACCGAGAGGTCTGGCCATACTTTGTTGCTTGAACAGACCAGGAAATACTGGGATACTAAAGTTCCACATAAAATATAAACAGGTAACAAAAAGTGTCAGAGCATCTTCTAACTGCAGTTTGAAAAGACAGTATGCACTAAACAGTAAAGAGAATAATGAAATCCAGACCATGGGATGCTATAGGATACACAGTCTCCTGTTGCCTCCATGCTTTGACTGCCTTCTACCCTGACTTCGGCTTTTTTTTTTCTGGTTGTTCATTTATTATTTTTCATTCTTTGTAGAGGTTTACAATCCCCCACCAGCCGTTCATCAGCAAGCTCCAGGTTAGCAATCTGTGCTGCCCAGAAACGCACAAAAGACTTTTTCAGTAAATGCTGTTTAATGGAGGCTGAGCAAACAAATCTACCAAATTGTGATTTTTTTTTTTTTTTTTTTTTCTTCTGGCAAATGGAAATACCACAGAGAGAGGTGGATTTCAGTGGGCTTTAGCTTTGGCTGATTCCCAGCAGATTAAATTAAACAATTATTCTTCTTTACAAAACCAAATTTAAAAAGCCTGCCAATGCTGTTTGCTTCATTACTGTGCATGTGCTAATGTGGAATTGTATTTCAGTATTAAAGACTAAAATCTAAGATGATCACCAAAAAAATCCTAAGTCTCAAGGCATTTTTCTAAGTTGCATTTATTGCCCGTGTCGGATAATAGATTACATGCTGTTTGGATCTGATACTTTGAAAATACCTCTTAATTATACTCTAGAATTTTAATCGTGGCTAAGTAATTCTAGTACCTTTATTGCTGGTTGTGAACAGAACCCAAAGAAACTGAGGAATTTACTGACAATGAAGAATAATTGTGTTTCTGGCCAGCAAATAATTTAGTACGTTTCGGAGGGGGGGTAAAAAACCTCGGGGGGGAAAAGGCAGCAAGTCGCCCTCAGCAAATAAATGGCAGGAAGTCAGACTTCACATGGAACTAGAATAACACAAGTGACACAGTGAAGCCCAGGCTAATAACTGCAGTCATTCTGCTGGGGGCAAGTAATTGAGAGACACGGGAAGCCGTTTTAGGAATGCCAGGAAAATACATCATTATTGGCTATTTGATGGGACGTGTCAAAAAGCCACAGTCAGCTGAAAATGAAGACCCTTTTGAATAGATGTGTCTATTCAAAGATAGCAGCTGGGACAATATTCTACAGATGCAGAGCTAATGCTCAGGAGTGAGGCACGTAAGAATGGCATTAAGGTATTTACACTCCATTTTAGCTCTGTTGTATACATAAAGTGTGAACAGTTTAGATGTGGAAACTCCCCTAGTCCCAGAGAGACAATGTGAGGTGCTAGAGGGGCTCTGCAGATTGCTGGGTTGTCTCCTTCTGTTGCCAATCCATAATGGCCAATATGGAACGCGAGGGTTGCAGAGGAAACGCAAAATTCCTACAGTCTCACAATAACCCCATTCACTGCGCCAGACTGCACTGACCTCCCCGTCAGCCCACAGAGAAGAGTGCTAGAGGAAAGAGAGCTATGAATATGGGGTTATTCCCTCTAGCTGTTCTTAGCACTGAAAATAGGAAATAAAACTTTTTTTTTTTTTTCCCAGACCACTATTACATTATTTTTATTCTCATTACAAAACAGAAATATAACCCAAGCTTTTATAATTGTAATTTTTGCAACTTCCCTTGTTTGGTACTACTTCAAAATCAGCCTTGCTTGCCTTTGACTATAGGAAAGAGGGGAGATTCAGAGTAGATATTAGGAAGAAGTTCTTTGCTGTGAGGGTGGTGAGAGCCTGGCCCAGGTTGCCCAGAGAAGCTGTGGCTGCCCCATCCCTGGAGGGGTTCAAGGCCAGGCTGGATGGGGCTTGGAGCAACCTGGTCTGGTGGGAGGTGTCCCTGCCCAGGGCAGGGGGGTTGGAACTAGATGATCTTGAAGGTCCTTTCCAACCCAAATCATTCTATGATTCTGTGATACACCACTTGCTTTCCTTCTGTGATTTGCCTCGTCTTTGCAGTAATGAAAGTCACTCACAAAAATAATCCACCCAGGAACAGTAGCACCAGCCTGCTTTGGGCCAGTACCCAGGCAATAGCTCTGGTTTTGCACTGGGTAGACTTCAGTGGGATGACTTTTGTTTAGGAAAACTGATTGCTACCTGGCTTTGATGGTGCTGCTCAAGAGGAGTTCATGTTCTCCTTTTCTTCTCAGACTGGGCTGGCCGGGAGCCACTGGTGGAGTATTTTTTTTATGACAGGAAACATTTACTCCTTAGGGTTATTTGGCTTATCTAAGTTTTCGCTAAGAAAATCCTTGCAGGTGTAAACAACGAAGGCTTTGGCAGTATCTTTCATATCTTTTGGCTTCTTTCTGAAGAACAGCGTGCTGTTCCTAAGAGGCTGATGTTATGCATTAGGAGGTTTTGGTTTGGGTGTCTCGGAGCTCTAATGAGGGGTGTAGGGACCAGGTGTCCCTGGAGTCATTGGGATGGTGTAGATTCCCATCAGCCTCCTCTTCTTTCAGCAGTGCAACAAAAATGGCACTTTTAGTGGTGAGTCAAACATTATAAACGTTTCACATTGATTCCTGAGTGTGAAGGTCAGAATGAATCATGCCTGGAACGCTTGAATGCCACCTATGAGCTGGCTCAGGATGGTAGCGGTGGCCCTGCTCTTGAGATCTTCAGCCCGTCTGCTCCTCCAAGTGCCATTAAAAAGGAAGTGAACTGGAGGATGTATGATTTCTACGAAAGAGCGTGACTGTTTTGTCACCTCCTTCCTTGCAAATGCATATTGATTTGCACCGGCAGGGCAGGCTTGCTTTAAGGTGTCGGGGCAGTAGGATGCCAAGTTTATCCAGGCAAGGGACCAACTTCAGAAGTTCTAGGAGACAGCAGAAAACAAAAGTTTTGCCCTTTGCTTCATAAGCCATGCAATTTGTTTTATCCCACAAACTAGTACAGTATAAAGCATGAAAATATTAAGGCAAAAATTAAGTCAAGCACCTTCTAAAAATGATTTGTCTTAAAACAGGGTCCTACAAACAATGTTAACTCTGGAATCCACTTTCACAGGGCCTTACAATAACTTTGCATTCCCTGGCCAGACTTGCACAGACCACAGGAAGATGTTTTTGTATGAGACATGCTGTCATGAGGTTCAGAGGTAGATTTGAGATGATATGATTTAAGAAACATAACAATGGCATGGAAAAAACCCATAGAAATATGTATGAAACCAAATTTTTTAACCATCAGCTGCCAAACTAAAGTCTTTTCTGTTGGTGGACAGTAAAGAACTGATTGTACTTTTTTTTTTTTTTTCTTTTTTTAATAAGGGAGCATTCAGAGTGCTGATGCTTTAAATGAATTCCAGCATGAGTAATGACATCCTACCATATCTAAATATCAATTAGATGTGGTCGTCTCTAATTTGTTTCCTGTCCTCCGTTGCTGGGTTGTGCTCCTGTGCCCTGTTGAACAGTGGCCGCATTCACCCTGAAGTTGGCAGCGGTTTTGTGGCAGACAAAGTGGTATCTTTATGTCTTAAGGATGATTCTCTGGATGCTTCCACTGACCCTGGTTTTGCTCTGGGGCAGCTTGGGTAGTGTTGCTTTGGCTTACAGCAGCATGCATGTGGGGATTATGGTACAATAATAATTATATCAGTATTAAATAATTAATAATGTTTGATACTGTGGACAGTTGGTGGATATAAAGCTGAGTCCTGTGAGGCAGAGATTTAACTACTGGAACAATATAAAATTCACTACTCGATATTAAAAAAAAAACCTATATTAGAACTAGTATTTACCCTCTTGGGTTTTTTTTTCCTGGAGTTCATCAGGATGAATGTGAATATGGACTTTCCACTTCAATTAATTTACAGAACATTAAGCCTCTGGTATTTATACTGTGTGCAGTGGTTTGGTATCCGAGTTAGAGTCAATAGTTATACCAAGTGCTATTCAATTATTCTTTTCATTGGATGTTATGCCAGATTTCTTTGAGGGCAAAATATAAGATTCAGTGACCAAAAAAAATTGTTTATTTATGAGGGACATGGTTGAGAGCCCACGAGTAGTGAGGAAATCAAATCCTTTTCATTCACTTGCAAGCCCACTTAAGCAACTCAGCAGAGTACAGTGCGGGAAGAGAAGAGGATGGGAAGAGGACTATTTCAGTTTGACTTTGATGGTTTTGTGTGATACCGAGCCCTTTAAACTCCAGGCCAAATCCAAATTCAAGGTACCTGGTGCTTTGCAACATCACACCCTTTATTTGTGGGGATGTAGGGCCTGATACCGTGACGCTGGAGAAAATAAGGAGGTTTCCAGATGGCTCTAAAGGAAGCTGGAGGTGATATTAAAAGTGTCTCACAGTCCTGCTTTATCAGGACTTTGGTCCTTACGAGACATTTATGTATATGAATTGCAGATTTGGTTTCTGCTGATGCGTATCTGCTCAGCATCTTTCAGATGGTGCATCTATAGAATGGAGCTGATCTTAAGAGCTATAGCGTGAGCAGAAAATTCCTTAGTTATTGTGAGACTGGCCTCAGCTTTCAAAATTAAATTGGGCAATATCTGTGTAAACATGTGGTCCCTCCTCATTGCAGCCACAGACCGACGGGTTCTGCAGTGAAAGATCAGGGCCTCGCTTTATAAAATTGCAACTTTGAAGTAAGGCTTTATGTTTGTGAAATCAGATAAAGGGTCACTGGGCTACCCGCTTTGTGGAAGTGGAAGGTTTCTGAGCTTAGACACCACCAAACACTCCCAAAAGACAGAATCAGACCCGACGAGAAATTAAGGTTACAGCTGAAAGCTGAGCCGTTTCCCAGGGAATAACACAAGCCTTGATCTTTTCGCTCAGTAATCTTTTAATGGGCAAAGGAAACATCGTTTCTTTTCCTGTCAAGTAATTTACTTCCAGGATTCAAAGGAGGGAGCAGTGACTGGGTGACCTTGCGTCGCATAAAGCAGAGCTTCAAACAGAGCTAAACTGTTTCTAGCGAGCCTGGCTGGTCTTTTGACAGTACCCCTGCATTGCTTCGGAATACCCGGCGTCCCCAGGCACAGATTTATTCTCCACTCTAATTGGAAATGCCTAGGAAAGGTGACAATATGAGAGATTTATAACTAATTGCAATGATTAAAGCGTTAATTCTATAATATCTCACTAGCATATACCGCTTCTGTGATTCTATCCAGTAAGCAAGATAAATCTGCGAACAAGGGCTTCAGTGCACATCAGTCTTGTTGACTAAACATCACACATTGGGAGGTTTGCCATTATAGGAAGAAAATTACTTATTAGAGTAATGGCTTTGAAAGTTGCCTACAGGGCTGGCATCCTTCAGATTAATATATTTGTTTCAGATAAATTAAAATAGGGCCTCATATTATGAAATCACGGCTAGGTGTGCTAATGGCGACTATCTGTGTATGCAATCCATCGAGGCCTTTCATTTTGGACACCACTGAGAGATGTGCACGGCAGCTGTGGACCAATGTCTGTACGCAGCCCATACATACATAACATTTCTGCTCACCTAATTCACATGTGAGCATTTTTGAAAACAAACCCATATATCATTTTCCTTCTTTTAGCAGAATTGTAGTGACTTTCATACGTATTTTTCAAATGCCACCGTAGCCCAGTTGCACTGGAAGACAGAACAGTATTCAAACTGTCAACAAAGAAGACTGATGTTGGTCATAAGTCCCTATTATCCGAAAGATTTGACTTGGGGTTGAGTTGGGATGCAGCTGTGATCAACGCTGCTTAACTGTGTCATCACCTGGTGGCTCAGCTACACGTGATGGAATGGAGATCAAATTATGCTGAGAAGTACCTCTAAATGTGGGTGCTAATTGTGATGCTACAGTGATAAACAAAGCTTCAGCTCTGGACGACACATTATTAGATGTAATTAAGCAGAGCACCGAGTCCAGCTGTACCGGTGCAGCTATGATGGTGTCAGAGCTTTGAACCCCACCTGCTGCACGGTGCTAGGAACCAGGTTAGCTCTATAATACACCTCCTAATGTTACCTCCCACCCCAGCAAACCCACTTGATTAATGAGCTGCTGACATTTTATCAGATTATTGTGCATCACCACTGCACAGGCACCCCCTAAAATTTCGTGTGCTGATTTCTCGGCCTCTCATTTGCCTACAAGTCAGTGCTTCTGAGAGCAGGCTGTGCTGTATTAGGGCTGGCTGACTCATAAAATCACGTGAAGATCTGAGCTTATACTTCTTGAATATTTTTCACACTGTAATGAAATAAAAGTCTTTGAAATAAGCAAGAGACACAGGCGCACGCTCTCGGGTGGCCAGAAATGGGGGTGTGGGGTGGCCTTGGAGTTGTGGGAGAGCCCAGTCCTTGTCCCTGCTCAGCCTTATGTGGAACAGAATCCCAAACTCCAGGTGAGCATCCTTATTCCCTGAATATATCACCGAGTACCTTAGCTCAAGTTTTAATGCAGGTTTCACTTCTTCCCTGGCTTCTCTGGACTGGACAGCAGTGCCCCTCAAGAGGCTATTACATATTGCTGTCTGTGGTACATGTAGCCAGTACAGCAGAAGGACAGTAACACTTCTTCCTCTACTGTTTAAATAAGCAAAAAATGAACTTGTGAATGTCCTAGTCCTAAAACCGCTTTATTTTGTTTTTAGTTTGAAAATAAGTATCAAATATACTCATGAAGTTCAACAAGGCCAAGCAGTGCAAGGTCCTGTGTGCAGGCTGGGGTAATCCCAACCCCCCCAAAAAAAAAAGGCTGGGTGGAGAATGCATTGAGAGCAGCCCTGAGGAGAAGGACGTGGGTGTCTTGGTGGATGAGAAGCTCAACATGAGCTGGAGATCTGTGCTGGCAGCTCAGAAAGCCAACCGCATCTTGGGCTGCATCAAAAGAAGTGTGGCCAGCAGGTGGAGGGAGGTGATTCTGCCCCTCTGCTCTGGTGAGACCCCACCTGGAGTACTTGTCCAGCTCTGGAGTCCTCAGCACAGGAAGGACATGGACCTGTTGCAGTGGGTCCAGAGGAGGGCCCCAAAATTATTTGAGGGCTGGAGCATCTCTGCTATGAGGTCAGGCTGAGAGAGCTGGGGTTGGTCAGCCTGGAGAAAGAAGGCTCTGGGGAGACCTTACAATGGCCTTCCAGTCCCTGAAGGGCGCTCCAGGAGAGATGGGGAGGGACTCTTTATCAGGGAGTGTAGTGATAGGAGGGCAGGCAATGGCTTTAAACTGACAGAGAGGAGATTTGGATTAGATCTTAGAAAGAAATTATTTCCTGTGAGGGTGGTGAGAGCCTGGAACAGGTCGCCCAGAGAAGCTGTGGCTGCCCCATCCCTGGAGGGGTTCAAGGCCAGGCTGGATGGGGCTTGGAGCAACCTGGTCTGGTGGGAGGTGTCCCTGCCCAGGGCAGGGGGGTGGAACCAGATGATCTTTAAGGTCCCTTCCAACCCAAACCATTCTATGGTTCTATGAATATAACCATTACGACATGAATGAATGAAAGTGAATTCTCTCCATCTAACTCTCTACTTAGCAACTCCATTAACTGGAGCCTTGTTTTATCAGATTGTGCTTCTAGGGCTGAAGCACGTTGGATGCCTGGACGCACTTCTGTTTTCAGTGAGAACCTCTGTTAACACGACACAATCCCTTTAAAATGCAGACATGCACTTGGCAAATTTGATAAGCCCCAAGATGAATTTAGATGCACAGAGATGGTGAAGCAGTCTAATCCTTTCCACAGAAGATAATGTTTAAACAAATTTATCTCATTCTATGGAACACCTGGGCAAGCTTATTTAATATAGTCTTTGCATTTAATTATCTCCGCTGAAGGAGCACTTGCCATATTTCAAAATATGATTATTTTCTTTCGTATTAATTATATTAAGATCCTCAAAGGAAACCTGGAGAGAAATAAAAAAAAAAAGGGGGGCTCTTAATTAACCTAAGCCACCAGAAGTCATCTTTTGGAATAGAGAAGCTGGAATACAGAACTGAGAATAAATAGTACTTTAAAAATCAAACTCTCTATGTGAATAATGAAGAATAGCTGTTAAAACCTGCAAAGAATTCTGTATGAATGAATTGTTGCTAGGCATTAGTATCAGAAAGGCACACTTACACATTAAACTGGAAAAAAGACAAAAATAGAAAAATAATTCTGTGGAGAACTCTAATTCTCTGGTCAAAATTATTGGCAGAAGTCGAGGAAGTGTAAAATTATGATATACCCAGAGAACAATACAGACCAGAGTCAGCATCTCAGTTCTTTTCTTCTCTCCTTTTGCTCTTGTGGGCTTGGCATAAACAACGCTGTTCCTTTTGGGAAGAATTTATTCCCCAGTATATTTCTGGCAAGCGATTTTACCAAGTGTGCTCTCACTGCACAATCCAATTACCCTCGCACTTACAAGAGGGAATGCTCTATGTGAAAACAGGAGACCCCGTTCTCCCCACCACACTGGAAGGGCAATACGAAGGGGGTTTGGATGGTTTTTTTTCTAGATAGCGAATTTACAGACTATGGTGACTTATGCTGGAGTAATTAGATGGCTGCTTTTTTTGCAGCATCGGTACTACATGATATTTGCAACATGGTTTTGCACAGAATGAAAGTAATTGTATCCATGTGTCACCTAAAAGTTGCTTTGGTTGCCTAGGTACAAGCAAGAGGGGAATTGTGTCTGTTTTAGGCAATTAGTTAGTATTGCACTTCCAGGCTTCTGTTGTTTAACAGTTTAGCACATTATTTTGCTCCTTGAAAGGCTTAATACAGTCTCACAAAGATCACATCACATGTGCCTTAATCTTTGCAAGAAGCCAGACAGCACCTCATAGGATCGGTAACAGATGTTCCTTGCATTTCACTCCCTCTAGGAACTGTATGTTCCACACTCTGTAGGTGTGAAAAGGGATCAAAACCACTTTTCCAAGGCAAGTACTTTTGCCTTTTATTCTACCAAGCAATTACGCAAATTTCAATTTCCAGTCAAAGTGAATTCAGTTATCAGCCCATACTGCTGCTTCATCTAGGCAACAAATTAAGGGGGTTTATGCCACTGCAAAACTAATTCCAGGTCAGATCTCACTGTTGAAGACAGATTTGCTTTATCCTTGGTTTTCCAAAAGGCATGACATTTCTTTCGCTTTTCTGTTGATGCTTTGCGTAGGCGTTTGTGCTACCCTTTGATCACTATTGGTCAATCAAACTCATCTAACGAACTTCCCTTGGGCTCAGTCTTGGCACTGAAAGTGTGTGTCTTCTCTGGGGAACATTTCAAATCAAAGAATGGTTTGGGTTGGAAGGGACCTTCAGGATCATCCGGTTCCAACCCCCCTGCCCTGGGCAGGGACACCTCCCACCAGACCAGGTTGCTCCAAGCCCCATCCAGCCTGGCCTTGAACCCCTCCAGGGATGGGGCAGCCACAGCTTCTCTGGGCAACCTGTTCCAGGGTCTCACCACCCTCACAGCAAAGAACTTCTTCCTAATATCTAGTCTAAATCTCCCCTCTTTCAGTTTAAAACCCTTTCCCCTTGTCCTACGGCTCCCCTCCCCGATGAAGAGTCCTCCTCCCCGTCTCTCCTGGAGCCCCCCTCAGGTACTGGAAGATGCGCTTGTGAAAGATGGGAAATAATGGTGGGTGGGGGAGATATTTTCTGACCGTCTATGTTTGTGTTCTTGCAACTGAATATATTTTCACAACTGAGCTGAAATATATCGCTATTTCATTTGTCACAGAACGGTATTTAAGCCATTCCCCGCGCTGGATGAGGCGGCAGCACGACACCCGCACCCTTCCCGCTTTCCCACCGGCCAAGCGGCAGGGAGGCCTGCACCTCAGTCCTCTCCCTCAGATCGCCCTCAGATAGATACTGTGTGGCGATATTCGCATCTTGTGGTGGCTTTAAAGACGAAGGTGAATAGAGATTCCAGAGTGTCACAAAGAGGGAAGGAGGGCGCTCAGTTGGACGGTGAGAGCGGCGCCATCTTGGAAGGTGGGTGGAAGGGGCAGCAAACGCCATGGCCGGCTGCCAGGGCGGGCTCCTTGGCCTGACAACACATCAGCCCCGCTGCATCACCACCCCGCGGGTGGGCTCGGGGGCAGGGAGCCCCCCGGGGCCCCCCTTTACCGACCCCTACGGGCGCCCCCCGGCCGCCTGAGGGGAGGCAGCCGCGGCCCTGAGCGACACCCGGGTGGGGGCTTCCACCCGCCCTGACAGGCGGCGGGGGGCGGTGAGGCGGGGGTGTGTGTGTGCGTGTGTGTGTGTGTGTGTGTGTGAGGAGGCCGGCGCTGGAGCGGGGGTGAGGAGGAGGAGTGGAAAAGAAGGGAGAGGGGACAGGCGAGGGTGGGCGTGCAGGAGCCGGGGGGTGAAAGGGGAGCCGGCGCAGAGGAGGCGGCCGCGGGGAGCGGAGAGAGCTGCCCGGGCCCATGGCGCGGCGGGACGGCGGCCGGGCTTTGCCCCGCCTGTGGCTCTGGCTGGCGCTGTGGGGGCTGTGGGGCGGCGGCGGCGGAGGGGCCGGCCCCCTGCCCTTCGCCGCGGGGCCGCCGGCGGCCTGCAGCCCCCGCTGCCAGCACGGCGGGCTCTGCCTCGCCAACGGCACCTGCCTCTGCTCCAAGGGCTACGAGGGCGAGCGCTGCCAGCACGGTAATGGCCCGGCCTCGCACCGCGGGGAGGGGAGGTGAGGTGGGGGCGGGCGGGCGGGCGGTGCCGGTGGGGTCGCTCGCCCGCCCCGCGGCTGTGGGGATGTCCCCGGTGGTCCCTGGGGACGTGTCGTGGCCTGGGGAGGGGTGGCTGTGTGTGAGGCCGGGGAGGTGCCGGCCTTCCTGCAGGCCATCCCTCCGGGAAGGGCTGAGGAGCTCGGGTGAGGGTATGGCGTGAGGAGATGCCGGGGAGGACACAGGTGAGGTGGGGTGGAAGAAGAGGAGTAGAGGAAGGGTGGTTTCTGGTGAGGTGAGGCCATGGCAGCAAACGGATAGAGCACAACCAAAAGCCAGCTCCTCCATGAGGACACTCGTGTCGGTGAGTAGACCCAGCCGATGGAAGCAGCCACAGGGTCAGCAGGTTGTATTTTACCATTTGGATATTGGGTAAAGGTCCACTAATGGATAGGCTTCTGCATCGTCTGCCTTTCATCGTTTTCTCTGCGCGTTTAAATACTTGCCTGAGTAAGAAAAAGTGCTTTTAGAGGCTTGACAGCTCTCAGAACCTGACCCACAGAATCATCCCTACATCCCATTTCCATGGCAGGAAGATAAAGCTGGGCTGAACTCAAGTGTGTTCCTCTTGGTTTCCCAGGGGAGACAAAGTATTTTTGAAAATGTCGCCCAATATGGAAAAGTAAACACTAGTAAGAAGAGTTTTGGTTTAAACCCTGTTCAATGCAACATGGCCAGTTTCTAATTCCTTTCTTCAAATGTTTAATTACAGAGCATTTGGGCTAATAATTGCTAAAAACCAATCCCTATCAGAAGGTCTTTTGCCTTAACGTCTTGTCCTGTGTGAAGAGGTGGTATAATTTGTACAGTATTTGTTTTAGTTCTCAATTTCCTTCAGCTAAAATGTGATTTTATTTTTTTTTTTTAAAACTCTAAAATGGGATGCTGAGACTTCTGTTTAGCACCGTAATCATTCATGGAGCATTGTTTTATTTAGAAGCTCAGGCTAGCAGGTGGTGACAAATGATGTATAGCTAATGTGCTGCATATTGGGGATGAATAACTGCAGTTTGCACTGTTCCAAACAACTGTTGGATCCTAGACATTTTTTTGGTTTAGAGAAGGTATGAAAGATGGTCAGAGATGCAGATCCATTTTTGAACTAGTCTGGTATTGTTCAGGGAACCACTGAATGCTCGCTTTGATAAGGTCATCAATGCAGAAAAAATCTGAACAAATGAAGTTTCGTCTCTTGTTCTGTCAAGAAAACTCACTGAAAACAAATCTCTCACCAAAAACACAGAAATGAAGGGTGGGACATGTCTATCTGTCCAACTGCAAGGGGGCAGGGAGTGTTTATCAGTTTTGTACTCTGCTTTTTATTCAAAGTGTCATGTTGTTGAAATAGTGGGGTAAAAAGAGTATTTGTGATACCTGTAGCTGTTTCTGGCTATTGAGACAGTTCAGGGGGGGAGGAGAAAAATCTGTAATTAACAAAAGTTGAAGTGAATTTCATTACAGTTGAGGGCAGTTTGAAAAAAGTTATATTTGCTCGTTTTAAGTAGGTGGTCTTTGAACTTCTTTGAATTTGGGGTTAGAAGCTAAGTGGATCTAATTATATACACAGATGCTATGTTCAGTCTAGGTTTTGGAATTACCCTAGCCAGTGGGATTGCAAAACGGATATAACGGAGTGAAAAAGTTGGGCAAAACTTTTTGTGGGACTGCTCCTCTGTAGTTGGGTGGGTTGCTTAGAAAGAGTCTTCAATAAAAGAAAAAAAAAAAGAAAATACAGTGCTTATTCTTAAAAGTCTGGGAGGAGTTGCAGGTGTTTTGGCAAAGGGTAAAACAAGCGTAAGGAAAAGAAATACAGTTTGGAGGCGGTGGATTTCAGAAGGATATTTAATTCTGTCACACAGCCCCTGCCTATATATTGAAATCCCTGCTTTATAAAAGGTCTGTGCCTGATGGAGAGTCTTCATTTCTCTCCTATAAATACATATTTTGCATGAGAAAATATCCAGCAGTCCAAATAGTAAAAGTTAGCAGATGAGAACAGTGGAATTGGATCACAGTGCTGCATAATGCACGCAGCTTACCTGTTGGGATCTCATTGCTATGCTCTTCTTTTGGTTTTTGTGGGGTTTTTTTCCTGTTTTGCACCTGTGCTTCCCACTTGTGACACTTTCTTTGTGCAAGTGGTATCGAATTTAAGCATTAGATCTTCACGGCAGGGCTGCTCTCCTACTCTGTGTATGGAACTTCACAGTGACATTCAGGTACCACTGCCATTCTAGTATTTTTTTGGTTTAAATAAGTAAAGTAAACTTTATAAAACTATGTGAAATAACACAGAAATAGAGTTTTTCTAAAATTGAGAGCTCTTGCATGGACTTTCCTATGAACTGAAAGCATCTGGTAGAACAGTTTCGCTGAGCTGAGCGCTGAATGGTCCTTTCATCACTGGCTGTGTCCTTTATTTGCGTGCAAATACTCATTCTGCAGATACTAATGTGAAAAATCCTCCAATCTTCAGCTGGATTGCTTGAGGGTGCAGTAAGTGTACGAGGGCAAAATCAGCGTGGTGTTGTTCTCTGCTCGTTTTTTCCCTTTCCTCCTCTGCTTCAGACTTCTCACCCAGTGCCAAAGGATAAAGCGACGGGATGTAGAGAACTCGTCTCACACCTGCAGTTAATTCAGACGAGAGTCTCTGGAACACATGGGTTTCTAAAAATCTATGTGCGAATAAACAAATGTCTTCTCAGACAGCAGGGCTGATTCAGGAATGATTTATGAGTAGCAAGGAGAGCTGCGTGATAAGCAATTTATTTTCAATCTGACTGGATTTACCCAGAATTTTGCACAATGAAGATTTTTATTTGTGCCTTATCCAACTTGTCCAAGCTGCCAGCAATGAAAAAGTTGCAGAATCTGTGATGATCATAGATGCTCTTCTCCCAGCAGATAATTACAGTTATGATAAAAGTTAGATTTAGCTCAGGTGATTTCTAAACAAACACTGTACGTTTCAGAAAGGTCTCTGAGAGGCCACCTGAGGCAAAGAAAAATAGAGGGTGGAGGAGAAGGAAGTGCTGACGTATTTCTGGAGACATCTTAGAGAATAGGCAAGATTAAATGAGCACATAGTTTTTCTGGAGAGATATGTAGGAATCCAGTGAAGAGTTAAGCCTGATATTACATCTTAAGAATCAGAAGGTGCCACTGAAGCTGCAGCAATTTTTATTATATCATTTCTTTTTATCACCTCTTTTCTCACCTGTCATTTCTTGGCTTCAATTATCAAAAGCTGCTTTGGCAGTCCAGCTGTGTTCCTTTGTTCCTTTTCAATGTGGCTCTCTCTTCTGTCTAGGGTCCAAAAGCTGCCTTATTTTAAAAGCTTTTCAACACTCAAAACTGGTGGAGTGTCCTCTGTGGAGGGGAAGGGTTTCAGCTGATGGGTGGCGTGGGATGGCAGGGCAAATATATCTTAGGAAATGTGAAGGCAAATGGAGTGCTCAGAGACTAAAATAATGCAGATTTCTTAGATGCTTCAGTAGCAATTTTGGTGAGCGTCACCTGTATTTATCCAAGATTTGTTTGTTGTCTGTCTTATAGCCACGTGTTACCCAAAATGCAAAAATGGTGGGGAGTGCCTCAGACCTGGAAAATGCAGATGTCCACCTGGCTATGGGGGTAGATACTGCCATAAAGGTGAGTAAGACCCAAATAAGTGATAGCTTGGAAGGACAAGAACTTTGAAAACATACAAAATTAATTTAGTCCTCAAGTCCAGGACTAATGGACTTTGAAATAATGACCTTAGTTCCTTAGACCTCTGACCTTACTGTCAAAAAATACATGGCCTAGAGGATCTGCATCCTTGCAGGAGGAGGGGCTGGAGTGTATGTACTGGAATGCATTGTGAGAGAATTTTGTCCCTTGGAAAATACCTTCTATATGTGTTATGTAAATATTCTGTTTAGCTCTAGAACAGATTCTTTCTAAATAGTTCAATGAGGTGACTTGTACAGATACATGTTTCTGCACTAGAGGGTTGAAACTTTTGTGTAGCATCTGCAAGATTGTACTATTGAGGGCAAATCACTAAAGATACGCCTGGCAAGGTGTTGCCGATAGGTAACGGGAGATGACAGAGATGAGGAACAGCAAAGACCAATTTTTATGGTTTTGTGAAGCCTATTGAATATACGTATGGATTGGAAAAGGCAATCCAAGAAAACCTTGTTATGAACTGATTAGACTACTGATGGTAACTTGAGTTCTGGGATAAAAGGGGAAGCAAATTTGAAATAGCTTGAGGGGAAAATTGTAGGCAAGGTATCCTCAGAGAGTGAAGGGAAAAAAAGCGTTGTTTTACTTTCAGAAGAGGAGCCTCAAACTGGCACTTAAAAATTTCTAGAAGTTCTTTTTGAAGCTTCAGGGCTTTGATGTGTAGAACAATTCTGGAATGAGGAGGCTGACTTAGTTGTTTTTGGGGAAGGCACTACTTGACTATGGTCACGGGGTTCGTTTGTCAAAATAACATCCCCTTCTCTTCTTCCTCTTGGAATGTGTAGGTCCTGTCAGGTAAGGAGATCTGTGAATCCGTGACCACAGCTACTGATTTACCAGCTGTGATTTGACGAGATGAATAAGAATGTGCATGTTAGTAGTTCCTGTGGTGTAGCTGATGAGCAGCTGGGGCGGGAGGAGCTGTGCCGTAGCCATAATCGTGTTTGTTTGTTGGTACTCTCAGGCTAAATGCTCGACAAGCTTTTAAGCACGTGCTTAATTTTAACTGCATTTTGAGCTGGCGTTCGCAGGCCTGGTGCTGTCGTACACGCTCGCTCCTTATGGAGCTGTGCCTTGCTCTGAATAGTTGCAATTTTAGTCTTTGCAGATGTGATAAAACAAGCGGTTGATGATAGACCAGCTGTTTAGAGATAATTAGTTGGAGTCCTGTGTTGCTTCTGAAATGCACTGTGTGTGCTGTTCTTCTGCAGTAAGCTGTGAGGGAGGCTGTCAAAACGGGGGGGAATGCATCTCTGTCAATGGAGTTGTGAAATGCCTTTGTGCTTCTGGCTGGACAGGATCAAGATGCCAAGAAGGTGGGTATCTAAACTCCTGTGCTTCTTTTTTGTACCACAGGTGACCTGATTGCTAACAGTCCCTAAGGCCTGTAAAAAAGTCCTGATGAGAGGGCACTGGAAATAAAAAAATAATTTGCCAGATTTATCATTGGAGTAGTCTCAGTTTTTTTATCACTGCATTCTCGAGAATAGAATTCTTACTTACTTACCCACAAACCAAGTTAAACCCTGTCTTTCTCCTAGGAGAAAAGTTTGAAGGACCCCGTTCTCTCAGTTAAAATGCCTGTATTACTTTACTATTAAATAAGGATAATAAGGTGACGTTATCATGACGTGGGTGATTCACAGTACCTTGTGTGTTTACATGATGAAAATATTTATATTGATTAAAAATATAGCTGCAGTAACAAAAACATTTTAAAAGGATTAAGAGGCTAACTATGGAAATGTCATTGCATTGCTATAGAAATGAAGGACCTGCGTTATTGCTGCATACTCAGATAAAATAGTGTCAATTTTGCATTAAAGTGTACGTCTATTAACATTTAAACCAAAATTCTTAACACAGTGTGTATGTATTTTTTTTTCCATTTCCATAGTCCTGGAAATGCCTTTAGACTTACACCAGTTGAGTATCTGGCCTGGAAGAAAATGTATTTTGCCATTTTGATTTGTATCATCCTGAATCCTTCACTCTGTCAGAATTCTTTTAGATCAGTTTTATAAATCCTGCTGACTTACCCTTTCTTTTCTTCTAGCAATTTGTCCTCAAGGTTGTCGGAATAATGGAGCTTGTGTGGCTCCTGGGATTTGTAGCTGTCCGGCTGGATGGGTCGGCGGAGCGTGTCACTTAGGTAAATGGCTTCTGACGGGTTTCGTTTATCCTTTTCTCTACTTGTTTGATTTACCAACACAGTCTTCAAATCTTCAGTGCCTAACAAAGCTGGTAGGAAGATATCTTAGAATAGTAAATGAGAGCTGCTTCTGCATGCTGGGGATCTTACAAGGATGCATAAGGAATAGAGAGCGCTTTAATTTGGTCAGAAAGACAGAACTTTTCCACCTTAAGTAAATCCAACCACTTGCATTTTCCCAGATTTTGATTCACAAAAGCAGGTGATGATTATAAAAACTTGAACCTACCCTTCTCTGGCAGGGCCTTGTGCGCTCGTAACAGCACCACCCTCGTGCTGAAGGCAGGGATCCTGAGGCTGTCAAAAGGAAAGGATTTTTGTTTGCTCTCTGGGAAACTGAGAGAAAGCTCATCTAAACACTGCTTTTGAGTTCAGTATCGTAGCTGCAAGGTCTCTGGATTAATTCCTCTGCATTTGAACTTTTTATGTGGCTGTGGAAATCTAAATCAGCCAGCATTAGTTCCTCTGCAATATATATAACCAAAAAAACATTTATAAATAGTAGTTTAACGTTCCCATTTGAGCAGCAAAATGCTTATCCTTTGTATTCATCAGTGTATCGAGGTAGAGGGTGGTATTAAAAGGTAAGTATGGGAGATGCAAAGAACTTACACAATTTCACTGAATTTCACTGAATTTTTAGAGTTGGAAGGGACCATAGAGATCCTCTGGTCCAACTCTCCTGCTGAAGCAGGGTTGCCTGGAGCTAGAGCATGTTACTCAGGACTGCATCCAGGCGGGGCTTGAAAATCTCCAAAGAAGGGGACTCCACAACCTCCCTGGGCAGCCTGTTCCAGGGCTCTGTCACCCTGTAGAGCTCCATTCCCTGCACCAACAAGAAGTAATAGAAGAGTTCAAGTTCTTAATGTCAAAATAATCACTGTTCCTGAACTAACTAGATCTGCATCCGGTTTGACTTGTGTTGGTACAGAAGGATTTGCTTATAAGCAAATTCCAGCCCCTGGCTCGTTACCCGAACTGGTGTGTAGCCGGGGGACAACTAAAGCTGTGCCCCCTCAGTCCCCTGCTGCCCTTCTTTGGGGGGAACAGGAGGGCAGCGTGTGAGCAACAGCGAGAATGTGGCAACTGTTTCTTTGTGGATGCGGATCCAAGAACCGGCTTGAATAAATTTCAGTAGGAATTTTTATTGCTCCCTCGCTTTTGGGGCGGCATCCATCTCAAAAATAGCCCGTGCCTTGAAGAACAATAGAAATGCCGGCGTTTTAAAAGGAGAACGGAGCCCGAGTAAGACTAGAGGCACTGTGGCTGTTTCCCAGTGAAGGCCGCGATGCCATAAACTGAGAGGCATTGCTTTTCACTTCTTCCATTATGCTTTTATTTATACTGTCCCGGTGCGATCACCGGGGAACAGTTCTGCTGGCACGGTGAGACAAAGAAGAAAAATGAGGCGGTGTTGTGCTGGAGACGTACCGTGTGTCTGGTGTCTCGTTTCAGCTGTGTGTAAACTCCCTTGTCAACATGGAGGGAAATGCATCGCTCCCAACGTGTGCAGGTGTCGGCTGCCCTACTCGGGTCTGCAGTGCACAAAGAAAAGGAAGGAATGAAGAAAATTCAGTAAAATTCAACGGCGTTTTCTTCGTGGAACTCTTCGTGCAGAGGTGGAGTCTGCAGCGGTGGGGGACCTTAAAAGAACACTTGGTAACTAATTAATTTCAGATAGGGTTTTTTTTTTTTTGTCTTCAGTATATTAAGTAAAGGCTTTTCTGTATGAAGGAAAAGTACAGCTGATTGTAACACAGCTGTTACAAGTGTCCAAGTGTGTGCAGTGTATGGCACGTGGTTTCTTCTGTCCTCAATTTTCTTCTAAGCAGAAGTATCATGTCTTGGTTGATGCAGTTGACCTTGAAATAAAATTTACTCTTCAAATAAAGTTCTTTAGAATAGGCCTGTTCTCTTCTTTTTGATCCCCCCCCTTTGAGTAGAATTATTGCATTATATTAACGATGTGTTTTTAAAAAAAGAAAACGTCCCTAATTCAGATCACCAGAAGTGGATGTTGCTTGAAGAATAATTTCCCTTCAACGAGATTACACAGTTTCAAGAGGAAACTTGCAGAGTTTGCATCTTTCTGGAACATCAGCAAAGTGCAAAGCATTATATTAAAATCCTGGTTATCGCTTTATGTGTGCTTCCTGCTCCTCAGATTTGGATCTCGATCAGCTAAGCAGTATTAAAAAAACCAAAGCAAGAGTACGTGTTCAGACAGTTCCGTGCTGATACTCTAAAAGAGCCCTTATCTTGTCTACTTCTACCATCACGTTATCTGATCATCTCTCAACTTCCACTTATTTCTTTCCCTTATCCCGGTAAGATGGGGAAATGGGTTTTATCTCCCTTCTGAAGATGGAGACGTTGATGATTCATTCCCGTTGGAGGCTGTGTCGTTACAGGAGCAGTGTAACGGGAGGAAAAACCGTGCCCGTCACAAATCCCCGGTGTGGAGGACGCTGGGGCTCGTCTCCTGGAGATGTTCCAGTTGGGCCTCATTGAGCTTTTCCAGCCTTTGGAACGGGCTGCGCATCGGACCGAGACTCTTGCGTTCGTCGTTCCGCGTCTCATCTGTGCTGTTTCTTGAACAGTTGGGGAAGGTTTGGAAGGGTTTGGAAAGCCAAAACACGCAGGTTGAATCAGTCAACTCTCTGAATAATGCCCAAATCAATTTTTTTTTTTTGAGATAGCTTGATTTTCATTGTTTTCTAGGTGACACTGGAATTTCTGGTGAAAGAATTTTAACTATGCATTAGTGTAACCCATTTGCCTATGCATGACTTTTATCCAGTTGATGGAATAACACTGTATCTGCATATGAGCTCCCTTACCAGAACGTGTCGCTTCCACAGGTGGAGTGATTTATACAGCCATGTTTCTCCAGGGATTACAAGCCACTGGGCATTGACCAGAAGCAAAGGAAACGGGGTCTTCTTGGTTACCCACCTTCTCCAAATGAGAGAAGCCGAGCATATGGAGGGCAAATGAAAGACAATGCTTTAGTTCCTGAGGGTCCCCTTTTCCTGTTAGGAGCTATGAATTGGTGTGTTGTGTAGTTGAGAGGCTTCCTCTGCCCTTGCTTTGGAGGCTGTTGCGTTTGGTTCAGATGAAACCTGCTACGGACACATGTTGTGCAGGTTTTGTTGCCGGGGCAGGGCACAGAATAAGAGGAGAATATGGTTTTTGTGCTGCTTTTGTGGTGATAGACTGGATGTTTTTGATGCTCTGAGGGCTGGAGCCCCTCTCCTCTGAGGACAGGCTGAGAGAGCTGGGGTTGTTCAGCCTGGAGAAGAGAAGGCTCCGGGGAGACCTTAAAGCCCCTTCCAGTCCCTCAAGGGGCTCCAGGAGAGGTGGGGAGGGACTCTGGATCAGGGAGGGGAGCCATAGGAGGAGGGGGAAGGGTTTTAAACAAAAGAGGGGATATTGAGATGAGATCTCAGGAAGAAATTCTTTGCTGTGAGGGTGGTGAGAGCCTGGAACAGGTTGCCCAGAGAAGCTGTGGCTGCCCCATTCCTGGAGGGGTTCAAGGCCAGGCTGGATGGGGCTTGGAGCAACCTGGTCTGGTGGGAGGTGTCCCTGCCCAGGGCAGGGGGTTGGAACTGGATGGGCTTTAAGGTCCCTTCCAACCCAAACCATTCTGTGATTCTATGATTTCAGACACACTGGTGAAAAATACAGTTTCATCAACGGGTCTGGAGAAGGCTTTATGATGATGAAATTCTGTGTTATGGTTCACTACAATAATGACACCATAATTTAGAAGTTCAGGAGTTAAGTTGGGTACCTCAGATGACATCCTGCTTGCAGGGATGTGAATAGAAAAAAATTAATTGCCTCAGACTCAAGATTTCGGAGTGAATGAGCAGAAGGATGTGAATGCAGAGAGGCAGAACCTCTCAGTATTGCTCCTGAAAAGAGTGACTTCTACTAATAAAGCCAAAAGTGACAATAATGGTGATGATAAGCCAAAAGAGAGAGATATTGGCATCATTAGGAGCACGGGACCAGGAGCAGTCGGTGAGTGAGACCTGTAATTGGTGCTTCTGAGCAGGGCAGGACAAATGCCAATTGAAAGAGTTCCCTGTTTAGAAACGGCTGAAGAAAGTCGGGGGCATTGGGTGCCGCGGGAAGGGGATGGCCTGTTGTAGAAATACTGCTTGAACCTAGCACCATCTACTGGCTACAGGGGTTTTCGTTGGCGTTTTTTGGTTTTGTTCTTGTTTTTAAGCAAAATCATGTAAATCTCTGCAATATTTCAAGGGAGTTTAAAAGTTAATTTGCTGGTATTTATTCTAAAGTAGAAAGTAAAGTAGAATGTATGGATGCAGCTGAAGGTTAGGAAAAACGATACAAAACAGGTTCCCTCCCTTATTTCCTAGAGCTAACTGTAACACCTTAGACACACACTCTGATTTTTACTAAAAACAACTGGAGAGGTGTCGGGGGGGTGGCACTGGTGGCGGTTTTTGATATTCTGTCTGTTTAGAATGTGTGTGAAAAGGCGAGAAGTGTTTCTTCTTTTTGAGTTACTGACGCACATTTTACCATTTATGTTTTCTCTGCTGGAAGTGGTTGTAGCAAGAATGGAGTCACTTGGTTTATCTGTAAACTCACAGAATGCTATGGGGTTGGAAGGGACCTCTGGAGATCATCCAGTCCAACCCCCTGCCAGAGCAGGGTCACCCAGAGCAGGTCCCACAGGAACGTGTCCAGGTGGGGTTTGAATGTCTCCAGAGAAGGAGACTCCACCACCTCTCTGGGCAGCCTCTGCCAGGGCTCTGCCACCCTCACAGGAAAGAAGTTCCTCCTCATGTTGAGATGGAACTTCTCCTGTTCCAGTTGGTGCCCGTTCCCTCTTGTCCTGTCCCTGGGCACCACTGAAAAAAGACTGGCCCCTTCCTCCTGACACCCACCCTTTCAGTATTTATAGGCGTTGATCAGATCCCCCCTCAGCCTTCTCTTCCCCAGACTAAACAGACCCAAGTCCCTCAGCCTCTCCTCACCAGAGAGATGTTCTAGGCCCCTAAAATATCTTTTGTTGTGTAAACCGAGCTGTGGGTGGAAGGCGAGTGCAATGCCCCACCACTGCCCTGCGGTGCCTTTATTCAAGAGAAACAGCATAAACATCATCTCTGGTCATCAAGAGCACTTTGTAACCTCTGTGCTTGCTTTTGTGGATGTACCCAGGCGTTACGCTTCACTGGGAATTTAAACTTTGGGTTTTCCCATTTGAGCAAGTAACGGAGGGGATAAAGCCCATTTGTCAAGTAGCTTAAGCTTTATGCTGATTTACTTTAGGGTTTGCGCTGATTCTTCCTCACGGGGTTACTTTAGTCAGATGGAAATGTCATCTCACTTTCTATTCTCAGCTATGATTATATATACTGATATATGTGTAATTAGATATCATTTTTATATATATATAAATATATATACATAGACCAGGCTGGATGGGGCTTGAACAACCTGATCTGGTGGGAGGTGTCCCTGCCCAGGGCAGGGGGGTTGGAACTGGATGATCTTGAAGGTCCCTTCCAACCCAAACCATTCTATGACTCTATGATAATTAACTTTCATTTAAAAAAAGAGCCTTTCACGAGGCCCACTTTTTTGTTTGTTTATTGTTTTTTAAGTCACAGCCAACGCGGATACAACTGCAGGAAACGGAGTCCTTGCCAAGACCTGTGGTATCCTCTGCAATGCGAGTCCTTCCTTCAGCAGATGGTCACCAATACTGCATTTTAAAGGTCTTTTCAGGGTTATGGGCCGTGTCACTCTGCGCTTGGGGGCATTTCCACCGGCCTGTGGTGTCACCAGGTAAGGAATGGCTGATGAGCAGAGGGACCTTCCAGCACGGGTTAGTAATTTAGAAATCATGCAGGAAAATTGAGTGTATGGTGTGCTGAGAACCACTGTAAGATCTTCAGTTTGGCCCTTTGTTCCATCCGCCTGGAGCCGTGGCAGCTCCTGCAGCCCTTCCCCTCCCTTTCCAAATCTCCAAACTCTTTGGGGCCTAATTTCGGGTTACATTATGTGATCTCAGAGCAGCTTTGCCACCCTGTGTACAGGAGCCTTCTCTACGCTCCTGCCTCTCGTTAAACTGAGCAAATTTTGCTCAATTGTTGGGACGTGCTTTCTAATTACAGCCGATTCTCGTTCATGTCTATGATGGGATGGACGTCTGTGACCTGGGAGCCAAAGAGTTTGAACTAATCCCGTAATCACCGGGCAGTTCTGGAGTAACTGGCTGTCTCTCGGCACCTCCTGGTAATATTTCTGTTCCTGTGCCTGCTGGAAAATAGCAGAGTGTGGCACTGACTGTTCTACACCACCCGAGCAAAATTCGGGGTGTGCTCTGGTTTGTCTTTGGGGAAATGGGAAAAGAAATAATTTCTGTCTTTAGAAAGACTGAAAATAAATGGGAAATACTAAAAGTTATGATTTAAAAAAACCAAACAAACCTTTATTCAGCCTGAAATCCTAGAAAGGCATCTATAGATGGGTTCAGTTTTGTGAATGGAAGGTTGCACCAACTCATTAACCGAAGTGCTACTAACGGTGTTCTGGGCAGGTGTTACCGCTCTCGTTAGCACAGCACCTCTGTCGCTGGCATCTGCAAGGGGAGTTATTACAGGATGAGGTTACACAATTATCGGTGGGGTTTGCATTTTAGAAACCAGGTTTCCAGGACCTGGTGCGTTCAAAGCATCGTCCCGAGGCACCGGCTCCGGTCGCCAGTCAGGTTTTGTGCACAGAGATCTTTGTGAGGTGTGGGGAAGGAGGGGGTGCAGGTGGAGCAGCCTTTAAATAACACACTGGGCTGTCAGCCACTCGGGCGCTCGGTTAAAAGAAACTATGGAAACACTGAAACTTTAAATGCAAGCGGCAAACTTTTGGGTTAAAAAACAGGGTTTTTTTAAGTAGGCTGGTCAGGCACCTGGAGACCCATGGGGTGTCATTCTGGCACGACGCTGAGCACTCAAAACACCAGTTTGCTTTGTGAAATGACTTGGGAGGGCTATGGAAAGGTGAGGAGCAGTGTAGGCAGAGAGCTGCTGACGGCTGCCATTTGGCAATCGGCGTCCCACGGTGGCAGTAAATGGCAAAACGAGCTCCATTTTCTTGCCATGCAGCATTAGTGCATGTAAACTGAATATTGCTCAGGAGAACTGAAAGTCCTGATGTTTATTTTTGGTTAAAAAAACCCCCCAAACCCTAAACTTCAATGGCTGAGCCAAAGGGACATTTGTATCTGTTACCAGAGCTCAGTGAGTTGTGGCAGGAGCTGAGATGTCTGTCACAGCTCTAGGGGAAGAAGACGGTGGTCGGCTGCAGGAAACTTCAGAAAACCTGGAATTTTCTTTGTTCAAAAACTACTAGGTTCATTGGAGCAACAGGTGATAGAAAAAAACTCATCTATGAAGTTTTTACAAATACTTTCAGAATTGATCATAGAATCAGAGAATGGTTTAGGTTGGAAGGGACCTTAAAGGTCATCTAGCTCTCTGGGTTGAGAGGAGGACTTGGGGGTGCTGGTGGACGAGAAGCTCAACATGAGCCAGCAACACGTGCTCAGAGCCCAGAAAACCAAGCACATCCTGGGCTGCACCAAAAGAAGCGTGGCCAGCAGGGCAAGGGAGGGGATTCTGCCCCTCTGCTCTGCTCTGGTGAGACCCCACCTGTGCTGCTGTGTCCAGCTCTGGAGGCCTCAGCACAGGAAGGACATGGACCTGTTGGAACAGGTCCAGAGCAGGGCTACAAAGATGATCAGAGGGCTGGAGCCCCTCTGCTGTGAGGACAGGCTCAGAGAGCTGGAGTTGTTCAGCCTGGAGAAGAGAAGGCTCCGAGGAGACCTTAGAGCCCCTTCCAGTCCCTGAAGGGGCTCCAGGAGAGATGGGGAGGGACTCTGGATCATTTATGTGAGTGGGGTCAGTCTTTTTTTTTAGTGATGCCCAGTGACAGATGAGAGATAACGAGCACAAAATAGGAACATAAGAAGTTCCATCTAAAGCAGAGGAGAAACTTCTCCACTTTGAGGGCAGCAGAGCCCTGGAACAGGCTGCCCAAGGAGGTGGTGGAGTCTCCTTCTCTGGAGACGTTCAAACCCACCTGGACACGTTCCTGTGCAGCCTGCTCTGGGTGGTCCTGCTCTGGGAGGGGGTTGGACTGGATGATCTCCAGAGGTCCCTTCCAACCCCATTTCATTCTGTGATTCTGTAAATGATGTTTAAAAGCAGAAGGTACCGTTTACGAGGGATGAAGTGCCACCTTCTCTCCTAGAGACGCTCGGCAGCTCTTACAGTCTTGTTCTCGAAAAGAAATCATGTGGTCCCATTGGCTCCGTCAACAACTTGTAGAATTTGGGGTTTGCATGAATCATGAGCCCAGTGAAGAATCAGAGATGGGGGATTTGGGCACGAGGTAGCAAAAAAATTATAGAAATATACATATATTTTAATGACTACAAGATTGTTGCATTGAAGTTCACCAAACTTCAGGACTAATACAATCTTTTAAAATAATGCTTCGGGATATTCCTTTCATTTAAATAAACTCTGCAATTGCCTTCAACATCCTTCCTGTTTTCAAGTTCCATACATCCACGCAGCACTGCCATTTAATTGTTAGACTTCTCTTCTTCAACCGCTACGCCTTTGGACCTCGGAGAAAAGAGAAAGGTAAAAAGAGACTTTAATGATGCAGCCCCTTTTTATGGTAAAGTTTAAGAAACAATTTTAATGAATGTCTGCTTTCCTGATATGCAGAAACATAACATTAAGTCAAATTTGTGGATAGAGCTTGTTTATTTCTTTAAGAAAAGGTGCCATTTTGGTCAGCGTATCCTACAGCACTCTAGTCTCTAGAATAAAAATATAGTAATGCTTTGCAGAATATGTTTATGCAAGCACTTAAAATTATGTCTTTTTTTTAGATCGCATTTTGGAAATCCATATTGCAAACATTATAGTCTTATTTTTACAGGAGGCGTAGTTTTATAGTGTATAACAGCGTTTATTAATAGTTTCAGTTTCTTAAACATATTTGCCCCATCTGTAGTTCTCTGCTGTCTGAGCACAAATGGTATTGGCATTGTATTTCCCACTTGATAAAGTAGAAAAAAAGATCTGAACTCCGAGTAGTTTCAACTGGGAGAAACTGAGGCTGGATGAAAGTTAAAACTATCGCTGTCTTCCCTGGGTTTTTACCCATTTCTCCCTAAAAATACCCGTGCATCCAGCAGTCCCGTTACAGGTTTGGTATTAGAAGACATAACGTAGCGAAGTACTAAAAGCAAAGGCAAGATGGGAAGGGTAGAAGATGCTATTTTGGCTGCAGCGGGAGACGGAAGAGGGAATTGGTTTTTAAAAGAAAAGAGAGTACAGGTGTGGGCAGTGGTGTGAAATTACAGGTGTTCCATAACGGACCAGCACCCACACGCAGCGCCAAAATTAGCTGGGCCATGTCCCAGTGCCACCAAAGGAGTCCTACTGGTACCAGGAAAGTGTCTAAATGTGCTGAAATGAGAAGAAAAGAAACACCACAGACGGTGCGAGAAGAGTAGAACGGTTTCTGCTTGAGACATCGCAAAAAAAAAAGGTTAGTTGTAATGAGATGTTTAATTAAATGACTCCAGTGACTGACTGTCGGCGCGCAGGCAAAGGAATGCAACAGGAGATTATGGGACACAACAGGGGAATGGGCAGGACCAGGGATGAGCTGAGTGACATGGAGTTAGTGGAGAAAGAACAGGGCTTGACCCCACGCAAGCTGAGAACGCCAGCAGCGGGATACTCTTCCCTATAAATTACTGGAACAGCTCTTAGGAATTCTATGCATTTCTCCCCTCACTGGAGACTGAAAGGAAGAAATCAGACAATCGCATCTGGGGTATTTCATGCTGCTTCACTGGACAAGGGTCGACTAGAGAGTGATTCCTGAACTGCTGTATCTGTGGTGGGTGTTTTGACTCTACGTGTACCTGAATTTTCTTCCCGCAGAGGACTCCGGTATAGCCGGGACGACAGGAGCAGACGTCAGGCAGCACGCACTTGCCTCCAAACAGACACTTGTGCTTGCACACAGCTAAAATGAGAGAGGGAGGGATGTGGCTTTAGCCATGGAAACAACTTGGTGAAGGCAAAGTGGCTGCTATCTCTATATACCTATTCTGCCTGCTTTTTGCTAGGTATTTGCCCAGGGAAACCCCCCTCAATCTATGGAGGCTTCATATGGAGCCGACGATGTTCTGATGCCTCTCCCACCCGCTACGTCCTTTGATGCAGAATTATGGGAACATGCTGAGGGCATGAAGGAAACTGAGACAGGGACGTGAGTAAGGTGGTTTTTAATGCATCCCACTATTTCAAGCCTCTCGGGGCTGTTACAGCAGCGGAACAAAAGCCTTGGCTGCCCGGGGAGGTGGTGGAGGCACCATCCCTGGAGGTGTTCAAAAGCCGGGTTGACATAGTGCTTAGAGACATGGGTTAGTGGTGGTTTTTGTCAGAGTCAGGTTGATGGTTGGACCAGATGATCTGAAAGATCCCTTCCAACCTAGATAATTCTATGATTCTATATTCTTCTGGAGGGTTTCAGAACAGGCGAAGGAATCTCTACTCTTCATCCTTCCTTTGACACAGATTTGGGTTAAAATACAAGCAAGGTGCAGGACTTCTAGGCTCTATGTATTAACGGTGCTAAGTAAGAGGTTTCAGGTCTCATCATTCTTACGTGTTTGACACTGGATTCCTTCCCACTGCGGAGGACAATGACATGTACTTGGTCCAATACACTCCCCACCGTTCTTACATTCCTGAAGACAGATCGCTGGAGAGACATCACAGAGTTTGGTTACATCCCAAGTGACTATTACTTATTATTTACATTTCAGGATGCCCACAGGTGGTTGAGTGCTTTCCCTACACAAGAGTCACATCCAATTCACCAAAAATCCATCTAGGATCAACAACTAGAAACAGAAAGCCCAACAGCCGGAGCGTACGTTGAGATGCTCTGATGCATCAGAGATCGCTACAAAAGCCCAAAATGCTGAATTGTCAGCACCACTAAATATCTTTGGGTGGGTTTTTTTCCCCAAATTTACCTTTTTAAAACCCACACCTTAGTGACAGATCTTTTGTCTGTCATGCAATTTAACACGCAGTGAATCAACTCATGAACATTTGATCTGAAGTTATTTCCTTTGACCCATTTTTCTGCACATTCATCCCTGCTTATTAAGCCATAATCCAACCCACTATTATTTCTCATTGGGTAACTGACTAGTTAGTTAGTCAAATCTCTCTTCCACAGTGTCCAAGAAGATCTCACCCCTGTCAATATGGGTAATTTTTTTTTCAATAAAACTTTCCAATAATTACAGAGAGTGATACAGGGAAAATTGTATTTCCTCCGAGCCATTAGAGAGCTCATTGGCCGGATCAGTACCTGAGCCTCGGGTGGGTACCGTGGCAGACACCAACGCTTGATCTGCTGGATTTCTACCGCCCATCCCCATGCTGATTTTCCTGCACGCTCTGCTTTTATCCACGCTGCCACGTTTTATTTATGCACCATCGATATCTCCATTGAGATGCAGGGTGACCCACAGCTCTGCTACCATCACAGTCCTATTTCTACCTTTCCTAAAGAGCTTGTGCCCACTGCATCTTCTATTCCAATCGGTTCCCACTATGCTTCCACAGTTTTCCAACCTTTCACTGTACTTCTCTTTCTATTAAAGAAATACATCCTACAGCACAAATTGAAATGCTTTTCAATTTTCTTTAGACTCAGCTCTTTGCAGAAACACAGATGTTTCTTATTTAGACATGAATTAAGAGAGAAACAAGTATCATTTGCCATACAAGAATTTAAAAGATATTTTGGTCTCGTGGTTTAGCCTAAGAACCATGTGGGATTAGTTCTCCATCCTAAATTTTGCTGCCAAGTTATGGACCATTAGTTTTTCAATATGTGTATATTCTTGAGTTCTTTGGCACTAACTTCATATTACGTGTGTGAGCAGAGCTGTCCTTTAGACATATACTACTTTTAAGTTACAGTTTTCCTATTAACTACAAGATACTTACGAGTGTTACATCTTTTTCCTCTCCATCCTGAAGGACAGGAGCAGATGTTTGGCCCCACACACCTTCCTCCATTCATACACCTTGGCTCGCAGACACCTTAAAAATGAAAATCACCTGCTGTTTAGTATATTTAACCGATTACAGAATAATTTATTCGTTACTTGCAGATCCCGGAAAGCTTTCAACACTGGCTTACTTTTTTCACATCTTCTGCCTGTGTACCCATCAGGACAAGTACAGATGTTATTTCTCATGCAATGACCACCGTTCTTACAAGGTGGGCTGCAGACAGCTAAAAGATACAAATAGGAGGAAAAGATAAAAAGAGAACAAGGTTGGCAACTGTGTTTGTACACAAGGAGCCAGAACTATGTAACATATGATCAGACACACAGAACGGTTTGAGTTGGAAGGGACCTTCAAGATCATCCAGTTCCACCCCCCTGCCCTGGGCAGGGACACCTCCCACCAGACCAGGTTGCTCCAAGCCCCATCCAGCCTGGCCTTGAACCCCTCCAGGGATGGGGCAGCCACAGCTTCTCTGGGCAACCTGGGCCAGGCTCTCACCACCCTCACAGCAAAGAATTTCTTTCTAAGATCCAGTCTAAATCTCCCCTCTTTCAATTTAAAACCAGACGCCTTGTTCTGTCACTACATTCCCTGATACAGAGTCCCCAATGGAACTAGTTGAGAAGTTCAAAAAACTGCTCATAAAGCTGAGTGGAAGACAAGGCAAATTTTGAGAATCCCTTCTCCTTGGACATTCACTGAACCAGCTATCAAATCTAAAAAATAATGTAATCTCTTTTGTGCACTGCTTCTCGGGTACGTGACTTGATGGTGAATTTTGTATCTTAAGGTAACAATGTTTTCTCACAGATTTGCTCATCACGGCAGCGAAGAGGGAAGGGGGGGAAAAAAAATTAAAATTACCATTCTGACACTGGGCACCAAAGAATCCACGTGGACAGAGGCAAACATCTGGCTTAGTACAGGAGCCACCGTTGAGACACACAGGGTCACACATCGCTGCGGAAACAGGGTCAGGAGGAGTGGGAAGGGTGACATCCAAACAAAGTCTATAAAATAGGTACTTCTGTTTCAAGGACAGGAATTCAAACACCTCAGACGACTGCAGGTAGCACCAGAATGAATCACAGACTCACAGAGGTTGGAAGGGACCTCTGGAGATCACCCAGTCCAACCCCCTGCCAGAGCAGGTCCACCCAGAGCAGGTCCCACAGGAATGTGTCGAGGTGGGGTTTGAATGTCTCCAGAGAAGGAGACTCCACCACCTCTCTGGGCAGCCTCTGCCAGGGCTCTGCCACCCGCAGAGGAAAGAAGCTCCTCCTCATGTTTAGATGGAACTTCTTATGTTCCTATTTTGTGCCCGTTCCCTCTTGTCCTGTCACTGGGCATCACTGACAAAAAACGACTGGCCCCATTCACACAAAATCTTTACCCGAAATTTTCGGATCAGCATTAGACTTTCCAGGGGTGCTGCTGGCAGCGGAACCAAAACGCAGAGACGTTGCTGCCATCTGAGCCACACACGGTTCCAACTTTCAAACTGCGGGAGGTCCCAGGGAGGCTCTCCCAGGGAGGTGGCAGTGGCAGGAGTGTTACCTGTAGCGCAGGTCGGTCCGTACCACCCAGGCTTACACTGGCAGATGTCTGGAGTAAGACATTCCCCACCGTTTTCACAGTGCCTGTTGCAAACCACTACGTGCGGGAAGTTGGGCAAAAACAAAGGAGAAAAGTTGGGAGGGGGAAGGAGAGAGAGAAACAGATACATTACAAATTGTGCTTGATTCATTTTCCAGTTCTTTCCTAAAATGTAACACTGGAAAGAACATACAATCCCATTAGTAGAACAGGAATTGCTGCACAGGTTAATTCAGTCTCAAAGTCATAAATAAGGTAACACTAGACTATAAAGGTAAATAAAATATCTTTTCATTAAATTATCCAGGGCCTGGTTATATTCAGTGTTAAAAATCTAGAAAATTTCAAATAAATTTAAAGAAAAGGAAAATTCAGTACTAAGAGACAAACAGACCACGTTACATGATGGATTTGATGGACTCCAAGAAAGTTCATTCGAGTGTCCTCTACCACTTCAGCAATTGCAGCTGCGTGCATAGAGTGACACGAGACTAACGAGCAAAGACATTAAAATTTCATGGCTGGGGAAAACCACAAATCACTTCTTCAGGTTAACATCTCATCCTCTTTAGTATCGCTTAACAAAGAGCAGCATTATTTTTTTTTTTAATTGAATTGAAACTAGAATAAGAAAAACTGAGAATGAAGAGCTCTGGGATTTGCGGAGGAAACGAACAAAGGGCTTCCTCCATTCAGGGTCAGTAACGCAGTGGCACGTTCAGGAGAAGGGTATAGAAACAGCATCTCTACATTCGGAGTCTGGATGATAAAAATTACCAGTATGAAATCTACCGAAAATTTGGAGTTGCCAAATTGCAACATGTAGAATTTGATATATAAAAGATAATTTATGTAAGACTAACTAATTTCAATTTTTCAGCTATAATCACAGCAAGTTTTCTCATTTCCATGCCAGGTAAAAAAAAAAAAAAAAAAAAAAAGACCCCATAATGTGGTTCTGAATTCAGTTTCCCAGTTTCTCTGCCTCACTATTCACTGACACCAACTTCTGAATGTACCCCAGCATCTCACCAGTTTCAGATGCTAGAAGGTAAAACGCTGTAAGGCCATATTAAACACCTGTGTTTGTCCTAAAGGTAGTATCACACGCGCAGCATGCTCAACGTTTCCACCTTCGTGAATCCTAAATAATAAAATATTTGCAATTTTTATAGTGCTATCTAATGTTTGAAAAGCCCAAGTACGGGAGCCTTCAAAGAGGCACGGGTATGATGTCATTTGTTGGCATCAGACAGAGTCCATCAAAAATTTAAGCCCTAATTTGCTTTCTTTCTCCTGACGAACAGGAGGAACGGTGTGTGTTCTCCCCGTAGGCGTTTCTGCTTACTTGTGTCACATCTTGGTCCCACAAAGCCGTAGGGGCAGGTGCAGAGATTTCTGGCCAAGCACGTGCCTCCGTTCTGACAGGGGGGGTTACAGTGTGCTGCAGACACAGAATTACGCTGTTCAAGAAATCACCTCTAAAAAGATGCACGGGTCGGTTAGGCTTTAGAAAAAGGGAAATGTTAATAACTGACAGCGGGCAAAGAACTGGAAATAAAATAAGGAGATGTGTGCGATGCCTTTTGACAAGAGTAAGTAACAAGAAGGAATGCTAACAGCGGTAGCCACCCTGAAAAGAAATCTCCAGGCCATTTCCAGACAGGACTTTGGGAGCGTTGAGTTTAGAGGCATCGACACGCACTGGTGAACTCCTCTACTTACTGCAAAAGCTCAATTTAGGAATATCCAATCACAAACATTTACAGTGTATATCAAAAAAAAGCAGGGTATATACCACCTCAAAGAGTTCTGTTTAAGTAGGAGTAAAATGAACACACCTCTGCTGTCAGAATGAAGTGTCATGGGAGTTATTTACAGCATCCTTTGGGTATTTATGGTTTCAAAGGTGAAAAATATTCTATTTACCTTCCTCACAAGCGGAGCCACCATATCCCGGCAGACATTCGCAGACGTTGGGCTTAATGCATTTCCCATGGTTTTTGCAATCAGGTCTGCATAGAGCTGTGCAAAAAAAAATCAACAGTGATCTTCAAACCATGAATTTGTGGAAATGAGTTACCGCAGGCTAAACCAAAGTGCCATACTCACCAGCCTGACAGTTATAACCAGCGTAACCAGGCTTGCATTTGCAAATGTTGGGTGCCACACACTCCATATTTTTGCCACATGTTTGTCTACATCTTGCTGGAAGGCAGTGAAGAAAACAAAGAGAGGAATAAGGGAAATGAAAGTGGCATTTTGGCCCAGCTGTGTCTTGCCTGACATAATGAACAGCTCACAGAGAATCCATTGGGTCTCTGCCCATAAGTGGGGGATCCTGAGACACCTCAGAAAAAAATACTTCTAAGCTCATCCGTGCAACTAAAAGCCTGTAGGCTCTGCCAACAGTAATAATGAAAATGAGAAAATTCAATACTCTCTCTGTTTCACCGATCACGCAGTAACAATGCACTTTGTTATAAAGATGTCACAAGACTCTTTTCTGCAAAGCCTTTAGTGTGGTTATTTGCAATACCTCTGCAAGTGAAGCCATCCCCATAATACCCATAAGGACAACGGCCGCACTTGACGCTTCCATCCTGATCCGGCTCACAAGGTACCCCAGGGAAACAGGGCAAATCAGTACAGGTTACTGCTCTGGGAAGCACCATTTCACTCAGCTCCTCGGGAAGCAGTTTTGGTGGGACAGTGGCCTCCACAAGGACAAAAGGTAAAGGGCTCGCTTTGTGCTTGGCTAACAGATGCTGAACTCTGTGAGCTTTTCCACCTTTAAAGACTTTGCTCGGCAAAGAAAGCCTTTTGCTTATGTTTGTTCTGCTGCTGGGAGAAGTCTTCCTGCTGGTCTCAAAGTAGCTGTGGGCCTCAGCTTGCACCCTTGTTTTCTTCTCAGGTGATACAGCCGGGCTCCTTGAGGATGCAACATGTGCTGAAGAACTCTCCTCCACGTTAGCAAGGTGACCACCGATGGTGCTGAGAGCACGAGCAACGTCTCCAGCAACAGGAGGTTGTACAGAAGCACTTCTCTGAGAACTAAGTGACTTCCAAGCGGTGATTGTTTTTACAGTGGAAGCTGGTGGAGTGCTGCTACTGACCGTTTGTGTAGAAATAAACCTCTCAGGAACATCTGTAGAACTGGGAATATAGCTTGAGATGCTTAAAGCCTTCTCAAAGGATGGCTGTTGAAAACCTACAGCATGTCAGAAAGAAAGAAGGGGGGAAACGTACAGGAATGTTATGAGACTCTTTTTTCCTTCTGAGGGTGAGGAATGTCTTCTGAACAGAAAAATGTACAGCCCATTCATTCTGTGCTTCAGGAAGCCTCTCCATGTGCTACATCAGAATATCTGAATGCAGTGGAACCTAACTCCTAACTAGCACAACTGGAGAAGACCAAGGTATTCTGGCCGCGTCCTTCCCTACCTTCACCATGGCCTTTTCTTGGCTGGAAGGTAAGGAGAAAGCACCATGTACATACGAGGCAGAAAGCAGAGATTTTCCTATACTGGGTCAATAAACAGCTTTACTGCCAGAGCAAATTACCAGCTCCATATTCTGCTTTCAACTAGATAAATGAAATGTCATTTAAAGCAGAGATACTTCTTATGGCTCAGCAGCGTGTCTCAGTGCCAGTAACAAGCCCATAGTCTAGAAGGAGATATTTACTCACAAGCATGTACACGCTGATACCACTGCTGAAAAGCAAACCATTTTACAGCCGATGAAGAATTATCCAGCACTGACAGTGGAGGGATGGAGTCTTCCTCCTCCCCCACCAACAGCTCAGAGATAAAGGGAAAAGACACCAGAATTTCCCACAGAGAAAGCCCCAGCAGGCACAGAGCTGGAAATGCCAGCCACGGCATTTACGGAGTTTCGGAATTAAGATGTTCACTCACCACATCCTTCACCTTTCCTTTGAGTTAAAGTAGGAAAATGGCATTCAACATAATGCCATAAACTTTTGCTTATCTCATATAACAGATGTCCCTATCCCCACGGTACCCATCTCATGGCAGTGGTTAGTCACAACAACAAAAAGCAACGGGAAGAATGTCGTACATCACACTGGCAATAAAATGGCTTCACTGACCTAAGGGATTTGTTGATATTGACATTTCAGTCTCATTTTTCAGATCATACTACAGCCCCAGTAATGAATTAAATTGAGGCAAACTGAAAAATTAAAGTGAATAACATAAAACTGACTAGAGTCTTTATTTGCCAGCTATATTCTTATCAGGATGTGAATCAGAAATTCCATTTTCTTCATGAAAAAAAAAAAAATCACCTTTATTCCCTCCAATTTCTCCTGTGGAATCCTTCCTTTCATTGTTAGTGTCTTCAAAGCTTTCTAAAAATAAAAGATGTGAAGCCACATTAGTAGTTACTTTTGTTTCAACTGCAAATAAATTACAAGCAGGGTCAAAGTTTTAGTAGCTAAAAAACCCTCAAAATTCAGAAACAGAAAAAGAGTAAAAAACATTCCTTGACAGTTTTTAATAGAGTATTTTTAAAGTACAAGTTACTCAGTAATTGCATCGTAAATAAATGTTTGGTCACCTTATTTGTCAAGTGCCTTGATTTGGTTAAATAGTTCTGTTAAGCAATCTAATAGAAAAATGTTTTATCAATAATGGCTCATATAATGAAAATAATGCAGAAAAAAACCCCCTAAACCATTTCATTGCATTCTACTTGGGGTAATTTGTATCTATTTTTTTCTAGTCACCTGAAAAAGTGTTTTACAACTATGTGACCCAATGCAGTCTGATGTCATCATCTGAGACTCTGTCCCAGCCACCAGCACTTAGAGACACCGTCCCCTTTTGCCAACTACTGAAAAAAGTTCTGAGTTTGTGTTAGAAACATGAAGCACAACCAAATATATTTTATCTGAATTACAATAAGATAATAGCACTCATCTGAAAACCGAATAATTTTACCGTCACATGACTTCCCATCTCCTTGCAGATTATTTGGGCACGGACCACAATGGTAAGAACCAAAGGTATTGAAGCAAAATACTCCTGGGAAGCAAGGGCTGGACACACATTCATCTACATCATCTTCACAATTTTTACCTGCATTGAAATACAGATTTTTTTTTTATAATACTGTGTCACTAGGCTTTGACAGTGAGTTTATACAAGATAAAAGCAGAATGTGTACAGGTGGTGAAATACAAAAAGGGCATCTATCAAGTGCAAGAAAGTATTTCAGTTCATCTAATAAGTACAGCTGACCAGGTCTGCTATTCACATTTTTTCATCTTAAGTATCTTGCTCATTGCAGAATACGGAGAAGACAGGTTTGGGGACTGTGTGTTCATCTGCAGGCACAGAAGAAATCACGCTGTAACCAAACTCATCCCACTCCTGTGTTTCACCACGTTGCCAAGTTCACCTCTGCAGAGCAGAACAGTGGAAACTTGCTCTCGTGATATAAACGACCCTTGTATTCATGCAAGAAAAAAAATCATATAACTTTATCACAAGGCCATAAAATTTCTTCATGCTCTAACACTAATCTATTTACAGTCAAAAATTAAAACCAAAATGTAGACATAAAATTAGAAATTCCTACGTATCACTAAATGTGATAAATATATGTAAATAAAGTAGCGATTTACCTTGAAGCCCAGGTGGACATTCACAGTAATAGCTGTTTATTCCATCCACACATCTGCCAATACCACACCGGTTCAGTCTACAGTCATCAGTATCCACTTGACAGAGATCGCCTTCAAATCCAGCCACACACACACAAAGGTATCTTCCACTTCCAGGTGGGAAATTAACGTTTGTCACACACGAGCCATTATTGAGGCAATCACAAGATCTTACACTGACCTACAAGACATGCCCAATAAGACAGTTTTCTTCTTTTAATGAACTAGCTATGAGTTTTGTAATTAGATATCTTAAACATCTTACTAGTAGGTGTCATTTTACCATAATATTCATTACCTCTATTTCTACCTTAGTCTTTGCATTGCAGTCATCTGTCAAAGAAAATGTTAATTTATGGAGATTCATTGACACAGCTTTCCACAAAAGGAGACCTGAAGGGGAAAGACTGGCACCTTCCGGACCAGAATCCAATGTGAAATGAATAGCAGAGCCCTCTGGATCTGAAGCCAAAAACTGATACACAAAATCTTCTCCATAAAAAGTCTGTAGCATACCCTGAAAAGTTTCAAGCACTGGAGGCTGGTTGTCTGTAACAAAGGAGATATTTTCCTCTTTTAAGCAAAAGTTGCAATATACTTATAAAAATTAAAAGGAGCATATCCTCCCATTAAGGAGGTCACATGTAATTATTTCTCTTAAATTCTAATGTCATTTGAATGGCACAGAAAAGACATATTTTCATTATAACTGTAACAATGTAACCAAGAAAATACTTATACTACGGAACAGCTTGTAAGGATGCAGTACATCTATACGTAGAAAGAACTGGGAATTTATTAAATTTAACCACTGTATTTTTACTCTGCAGAGATAGTTTGCAGATGAAAGTACAGGAAACCATAAAACTCAGAGGTGATTGGTGTTTCCTGTGACAAATGAATAGATATCGTCGAGCGAGACTTGGGAATGGGCTGCAGGGACTATCCTGACAAAACTGAGCGTGAGGTGATGGAATAAGTTCTTCAATCATTGTTCCCAGGAGGGATTTCAACCACACAAAAACTTACTCACGGGTAAGTCTTAGTCTATTTAGATGCCTGCACTGCTGAGCTCTGCCCTGTTTGGCAGGAATAACTAGATTTCTAGAGACTCCAGGTAAAAACAAATACAACTGCAGCACCAGGACGAGTTCTGTGAAAGAGAGAAGCAGAAGCCCTGGGGAGAGTGTAGGTTTGGAAGTCTGGCCGTAGGGAGGTGACTAAGACTGCTAAGTTTTTGTGTTACAGTGAAGTGATCACCCCAAGCAGGAACCCACCCACTGCAGCAGAAACAATGAAGGGAGAAGAACCTGTAATCAGCAGTTAGATTCTGACACCCTGTTCCTAATGTTATCCACTCTGGAGAAGAGGTTGTGCTCCTTGGTTTGGGGGAATTGCCCGTGGGTTACATTCGTCTCCCATTTCTGACTTTAGTGATATTGAATTCCAGTCTGTGGCTGTAACGTGGAAATCCCTTGACTCCCTGCCTGCTGGATGAGCTTCATTTCATTCAGGTTTCACTCTTTTGGAATAGGGAGAGCTACTTTGGCTTTCACTACAAGTTTGAGTTAGGAAAAGATTCAGGAAGACAGGCATCAGAAGCCCCACTCATACAGGACCCTTCCCAAGTCAGGCAGAGTCTTGCCAGCACATTCATCCATGAAAACACCGATGGAACGCTTGTGTTTGAGATGTGATGGACTTGGGTCGATGGGGCGGCCTGGATGGCTAGTAGTGAAGCACCAAGAGATATCCTGTTTTGTGAAGGGAACAATATGATTTGTATGTCCAAAGGCTAAGATCTGAGCCAAAAGAGCTGCAACTTCTAGGCTAGAACTTTGTACTATGGAGAAGGAAAATGAAGAATCCAGACTTGGGTCTTCTTTTCATCGCATGGTTTTTAACTGGACTAAACTATGATGGCCTTGGATATACTTTCAAGTGTTTGCTTATGTCATGTTTCTATGCCATCGACGTGGATTATGTCCAAATATTAAGCAGCTAATAAATATGACATGCCATTTAATTCAGTTCGTGTTCTCAATTGGTATCAGTTGGAAAATACCTTTTATTCCTAATGTTGAAGACAAACATTTATGGATGTAGATATGCCAATTATCAAAAGACTTCAAGGTGCTAATTAGGCTGAGAGCTGTTAATTTTCATTAGATATTTGTAATGGCTACTGGGGAGGGGAAGGGCAAGAAAAAAAAAAAGAAAAAAGCCCGACTTCTACATGTATGGTCTGTAAAACAAAATACCATTTTCAGAAATTAGGAGAAATGTCAGATGAAACCCAAGATCAAATTACAAGCTAAAGTAGTCGGTATTAAGCTTTAAGTGAAATATTTAACTAGTGAAACTTAAAATTTCACTATTTCCATAAATTAAAAATCTTAGTAGATTTTCAACTTCTTGCTATTAAAAAAAATCCCAAAACTATTTAAAACTTACTGTCAACAACCGACCAAGTTAACTTTGATAGGTCAGGTCTGCAGAGTAAGCAAGGGCTGTTTGGGTTGGTGTCACCTTCACCGTAACAGAGTCCATCTATGTTGCATGTTTTCTCCTTTTAGACAAATGACAAGAAGGTTCATTAATTTTTGGTTATCAAACAGCAAATCTGGATGAGTTTGTAAAGTGTCAAATAAAATCATATCTATTCTGCACTTCCACTAAACAGCTGAGGTTGTTTTTAAATCTCATCATCTGACAGTATTTGTTAATTAGATGAAGTGCTTTTTGTTTTATTTTTTTTTTTATTTCAAAACTGTCTCATCCCAATTTTCTTTCTGTGCTTATTGTTTCTGTGCACAGAAAATCCCTGTTGGAAACAAGAACATGGCAAGTTCTGCCGATTTGTCTAGATTTTTTTCCTGTATTTTCAAAATAAACATAGAGAGTAATGAAATACATACCTTTAACGTACATAACCCAGATTCTTGTGGTTCACATGTCTGACAGGCTCCATCATATAATATCATTGTTTTAGAGTTGCTATAAACGAATCCATCATTAGAAATCTGCAAGGTGGACAGTAAAAATGGATTAACCCAGGCAGATAGCAATGTATTCACCAGCATGGACTGCTAGCGTGAGCTCCTGACAGACACCTACATTTGGCTGTTTAAACTCTCATAATAGTTATCAGAAATCTAATCATTCTTGCCAATAAGTCTAGGCAGATATTTGACCAACCACACTTAGGTGTCTACTTTAGGGTAAATTGAATAGTGTGTAGGCTCTGTTGACCTTATTGACTCAATCTGTGTGAGAGCTCAGATTTCTACCTCACACAGGCTTTCATACACATAGACAGGGCTCAACTCAATTTTCCCATAAATGTACCTAATACCATTTGAAATCCTCTAGAGGAACTACCTGGCCTTTAACTTCCACTCCTGAAGAACGTGTGCCTCTGTAGGTCCTAGGCTGTATCTACCAGTCCCCTTGCAGGACAACGCTCTCAAATGGCACTCAACACTTCATCTTAGGTGATGACACTGAGACCCCAAGGTAAGCAAGCTGAGTTCCACCTTTAATACCATTAGAAGAAGGATAATATCTAAATTTTCATCTTAATAGGAGTATCTGTAAGCGAATATTTGAAATTTCTACGAGTACCTTTATTTGCCACCGGGCAATGGGTTTATCATCAACCAGATCCATGACATCAGGCTGCTGGTCGTCATTTGGTAACTGGCAGTCGACAGTCCTGGCGTTTTGGAAGGCAGCTGGCATCGTTAGAGGTTCTCCGGGAACCCATTGTCTGTCACTGTACTAAATGTTAAGACAGAAAATCTGTTTTTCAGTTAAATACATTATGAAAATATCTTCCTCACAGAAAAAAAAACGTGTATTGCAGAGTGTTTGAATGAGTCTGATGTCTCCGGATTAGAATGCAGTGGAAAATATTAAATGCCATTATTTGCACACATAGATTTCTATCTAAGCCTGCCACGGTGGAAGAAAAGGCAGAGAAGTCTTTACTGCCACATGGGCACTGCATCACCAAGGACAAGCAGTTCTTCCAGCTGGAGAGGGATGGTAAGGTTAAGCAGTGGGTGATCCTCTAACAGCACTGATCTGATGTATAAGTGCCTCTATCCCTCTCCATCTCTGCTCCCAGGAGAGGACACGCTTTAGTTGAAGGAACAGATGAGGTTTTTGGCAGGGCTCAGGTATCAGTCCAGGTGCTGGAGGAATACCAGCAATTAGCCATTAAGCCCCTGCACACACCAACAGGTTACACCATTAACCCTGTAGACTTCTTCTAAACTGAAGCGTGGACAAGTCATCCAGGGATTCATCTCGAGAGCTGAAGGTAACAGACTAGGGATGATAATGCTATTTGACTGGAGTATTGATAGAGGCAAGTTCAGCTAATTTTTTCAGAAACATATTAACCTTTCAAAAAAAAAAACAATTAAAAAACCTTTAGATCTACTAGCATTCATCAGGTTCACAGGAAAACTAAATCTGCTGTTCAACATAAATAAGAAGGAACTAAGACCGTATTTTCATTTTAGGGAGGTAGAACACACTCTCATCCTTTACAAAAATCTTAGTAAATTCTGGATGTGTGCAATGACAGGTTCCTTGGCCATGTCCTACCCAAACCCCTACCCAGAGATGTGCAGTTGTCCTGCATCTGTGAGGTACTTCAGTACAGAATACACTCAATCACCTCTTTCACCATCATGCACCAAACCTACACCCTTCCTAACATGGTAGGACAGTCCATAGAAAATGGATCTGATTTAGCCTTTTAAAAGTGAAAATATAAACAAATAAGAAACTCAGCCTATTAGCTCTAAATTCTGCCAAAAAGCCTCTTTATGAAATTTTTGATCATTTAAGTTTAATCTCAAAATACATGGAGGTCTACACTGTTGCAAGTCCATTGACTTTTGCATAAAGTCATTATTACTGAAAATTAAACAGACAAAACTGAATAAAACAAAAAAAAAACCAAACACACTTTCTTTTGTATTTTCATGGAAAAAATTCTCAGCTTCCTCCTCAACTGCAGATAACAACAGCAGCGTTCATTTTCTAACCCTGCTCTCGTCAGTGAGAAGATCATCAATAAAAGTGATTAAATGGAACATTTTTGTAGTTGGGAGCCAAATACGCCACCACAAAGGGTGTTATAGCAGAATATCTTGCCATGAGTTAAAACTGAGACATTTCAAACTGTGATAAGTGAACTCCCAATAATTGCTTCACTGTGAGCTTGGTATAAAAGTCTTTTAACCTAATGGAGTGTAAACTTACTCTTGACTTTATCATTTTGAGCCAACTTGCAGAGGGGTGGATACACGTTGTGAAAAACCTAAGAGAGCACCTCTTCATCTGTCAAAATAATTTTAGCATCTGCTGGAACTAGCTAAGGAAAACTTCTTTATCAAGAACAAAATTTTCCCATTGAATTTTTTAGTTTGCAGTGCGACATTTTTAATCTCCTGTTCAAACCTGGGCTATAGAGCTGACATAGATCATTAAATATCTGCCATATTCTACCCCAGGGAAACAGACGGCACATCAAAAATGCCTCTCTCTTTTCATAACAGATTTATTATGTTTATAAAAGGGCTATTTCAAGCATTAGATTCGAGACAGAAATCTAGTAATGTCTTTAACCTTGCTGTCCTCTTTCAAAGAAGTGGCACTTCAATTCCTCTCCATAAGCACTTAAAAAACCGAACGAGGATGTACTGGTTGTTACTAATAGGGCTGCCCTTGCCCTTTTCTGATGGATAGCTGCCGTATGCTGTTACTGCCCTCTCGCCTGCTGAATATTCCCATTATGTTTTTGTATTTCTCTTATCACGGAGGAAATGGCAATCTTGCAGAGACTTGAGTGTCTGCTGCAAAGCGCTGAGTGCCTCTGCTTTTAGCTTCTACTAAAGCATTGGGTTGTGCCCACATCAATGAATAATACGTTAGACGGTTTTTTCCTTCCTTCTTGGAGAAGTTTAAAAAGTAATTGTGACTATTCAGGGAGACCTACCTGCAATTTGATAATTTTACATTTCAGATTCAATGACTCCCTGAAGCCGTGCCCAAAAGCTCTCACCGACGTGCAGTCGTATTGTCGGATATCGCACAGCCCAGCGTTCTCCAGCTCTGTGATTTCGGGAGCCTGGTCTTCGAAGCACAGATTAGACGATGAGTGTCAGTACATTAACTCATTCACGTGCATTTACATTAAGAAATATGTTTATTCATTTCTCTCTCCAGCTAAGAAAACTACGTTTCTATAGATAGTTTTATATACATATATAAAAATATATATGTAACTATCTATTAAAAAAGTTTTCTATCTATATCTATCTATCCCTATATTGATATATAAACAGATAGATTATAGAGATATAGAGATATAAATAGAAAACTAAGAAAACTATGCAAACAGTGAAACATTTTTTATCGTTAAAATTAACCTTAAAGTTAGGCTTTTGTCTTCTACTGAATATTATGAGCAAATATTAATCTGATAACAAAACACTTGCGAATATGTGTTTTGTTTTCTCATCTATGGTTCTTTACATCACACTTTGCAAAATAAAATCTAAATGAAACTCGGGTCCTAGTAATAGGAACTGGAAAGGTTACAGTTAAACAAAAAAATCCTATTATAAATTATTGCATAAAGGCTTAAAAACATCTCAGGTGGAAATTATTTCAGGAAATGAACTGTCAAATATTACAACACTCAAAAATAGTTTTTATGAAGCAAAACCAGTTTATTTGACTTCAAGGGGAATAAAATATTTATTTTTATTATTCTCTTACCTCTTTCTCTATTTGCTTTTAAATGAGTCACTAAAACAAAACCACCATTGCAAAGCAAAATATTAACAGGTTTTGTTTTGAAAGGGTTTTGACTTTTCATATTTTTCCAGTATACTTGCTTAACTGAATTTTTACTGCATGTTTTATATACCCGAAAAAAAAAAAAATCACCCAAACCTGCCCAGCTCTATTTGCTGCACCTCTTTACTCTTCAAGACCAATTCTGCTCCCCCCACATCTAACAGTTTACAGAGCTGTAACATCACCAAAGAGAAAAACATGCAGTTAATAAGCACGATCACATAGACTGTAAAAAATTAGGAAACGGATGGATGTGGCAGATCTTCCCAGAAGACGACAGTGTGTGGAAACACTGCTAATCTCTTGGGGCAAAGCTCTGGATTGTAAACTCACAAGTGGTAAATTTTTTAAATCTGACATACCAGAAACTAAGCCCGTATTTTGCCCTTCGGAAGCAGGAAGGCTGAAGAGATAACAATTATGGCTGCATTAAACTGGAACTAAATTGCTGGGTAACAAACAAGGCCACCATAGGGAATCCTTGTCAGTATTCAAAAGTAGGAGAGAAAGGCAGCAAAATAAATGTATGTTGCGAAACATTGAGAACGTTATTTAAGTAAATCTCATTTTTTTCTCCCACTTACCAGAGGGTACGCTGCAGTCATAGGAGCTGTAGCCTTCAAAACACGCACAGCCCCATTCTGCACATTCCCCATTACCGCTGCAGAGACTGGGACACTTCAATGCAATAAGGAGGCTCTCAACTGACCCTTCAAGTTCCTCTCGGTTGTAATTTATTTCTTCTAAAAGTCTTTTCTCACATTCATTCTCTAGAAGAGCTAAGGAAGCTTCTGCCCAACTGAGGTCGTCTTTCAGCAGCAAATCTTTAACACACATGTCAATGGCATCCTCTATTCGCCGGCCAAGAAGGCCACCACAAGACTTTCCTATACTGGAATTAGCTACTGCCTGCTGGCACAGTAATAAAGCGCTGGACTCGGTGAGGCCAGAAGGTGTGGGCCAAGAAGGAAGGAACTTTTGGTCTCTGTCAGTGGCATGGTCCTCTGGGAAAAAATAACTATATCCCTCTAGGTCCGTTTGGCTGAGACTTTGGAATAGAAATACCGGGTGGTATTCGTAATAATTTTGGCGCTTCCCCCTACTCGTAACAGACTGACTTTTGTGAAGATGACTACTGTAACGGGGAGAATTTCTTCTACTGCCTGAGCTTGAAGTTCCTTCTCTTTTCACACCGGGATTTCCCACTGAGGTTGCAGAGACACGCGTGTTTGCTAGTGATGTTTGGTGAAGTTTCGTTTGATTATCCTCCCTCTGCAGAAGTGTAGATGTGTCCATTTCATGTGCAGATGAACGTTTCTTGAAGCCTCTGAGAAGATCAGCAGGACCGAGATACTCAGCAGTGACATCCAGGCCTGGTATCAAAGAAAGAAATCTACCGTTTTCACTTTCTTTACAAGAGAGAGGAAGTTCTGACTGAGAAACTGTCTCCAGTTTATTCACTGAATGATATAATCCAGCATCTTCAAGTGTGCAGTCACAGAAGACTCTTTTTCTAGAGGATGTTAAAGAAGCAGGTGTCTTGTCAAACAAGCTGTCTCCTGGTGAAATTCTAGAAAAGAAAGGAAAAGATGAAGCTGCATCTGAACTATTTTTGTTGTTTTAGCATAGCATCAATGTTTGTTTTGCTTTTTGTTGTGTAATACTGCAGCACAGATCACAGAATCTGCAACACACAGCTACATTTAAAGACCAGTTAAATCACAAAACCACGGGAGTAACTTTTAATAGAAGACTTGAGAAGAGTGGCTATTTTCTGTAGATCTCAATACTTTGTTCAAAACCTACTCAAACTAATTGTACATCATACTACTTGAATACTACTTTGGCACTTCAGTTTCAATTTTCTTTGAAATTGATTATGGAATGTAATGATGGCATTCTCATATTAACTTAAAAACTTCAGAAGATATTATTATTATTATTATTATTAATATTGATATTAATATTAATATTATTATTTTGACAAGTTTTTAAGAGTGCGAAGGAAAGGCTGAAACAAAAAATGATGATATTTGATTGAAACAGAAGTATTTTGTTACCTCCATTCCTTAATAAAAGAAAAATGACCATTAGCATGGCTAGGGATTTCCGCCCCACTCGCAGTGTGATAGTCGTTCCCTGCATTGCCATCAAAGGTGCCACAGAGTCCCACGGTGTGTCTGTAATCTGAACTGGGTGCCCTAAGCGTTATGCTCATTCCCCATTCACTCACATCAGCACGAACGAAAGCCCCAGAAGAAAACAAAACCTGAAAAGAGATTGAGGGTATCATCATCAGAAACATGGTTTTTATTTTGCCTAATAAAGCCAGGTATGCTCGTTGGCACGGAACAAGGGGAAAAGGCCAGGTGTAAACAGGCATCCCGTTGAGTTCTTGCTCTAACTATTCTGGATCAGACACATGTCATTATTTCTTCTTCCTGTGAAGCCCTGTAAATAAAAACCCAACACATCTCAACCTTAGCAGGCAGCTGGATGGTGCACTACAGGTCCATAAGCGTCATCCGTCGTTAGCAGATGTATTGTGGAAGGTCAGTGCCTGCAAAACCACGGAGAATCCAAGATCAGCTGGGCTGCTGACTCCTCACATGCCAGCACACAGAAAGGGATGATTCTCATAATAGGAATAGACTCTCTGGCAGTACCTTTCTCAACTTTCCCTTTGTCAGTCCCTGTGTTAGTAGCTCAATATAGAGTAAATTTCCACCTGCAAAGCTGATCCTAAACATTCTAGATAGCTCAGAACAGTCTCAAATACTCACTATTTAATTTCAGACAACTTTACAATCTCTTGAACGAAACAGCAGAATTCTCAAGAACAAAATCCACAGCAAGTTTAAATGCTGTTTCTATTATTAACTTGCTGTACAAATCTGAGCAAGTCTAATTTTTCTGGTTCCTAAGTATCTTTTTAATTTCTCTATTGTCTAATGTCATCTTAATATATTGTATCTGAGGTCTGCAGATGAAGTGCTTCAGATAAAAGTTAAATATTTAAAATAGCCTGATAACAATAGCCAAATCCAAGGTGAAAAGGCGTATCTGCTTTTATTGCTTGCCTTCCAGACACACAGAGTGATTAAAGAGCAGTTGAGGGCTTCATTCTTACATTCTCCTTCATTTGAAGTTCAGTGGAGTCCTACAGCAATTCTATCTACAAAAGAAAAGCTACAGGAAATTAGAAAAGCAGAGGTGAACGTTTTGTCCGAGGGCCACAGACTTGAGAGAAAGCATCTCCACTTCTAATTCTGTGGATGTCATTTGGCACACTTCATTATCTGCATGCACAGCCTCCCTGTGCTCCAGCAAAAATGGAGCACACAGAGATCTGGAACGTCAGGGCTGCTAAAGAAGTGCATATTGAATCTGAAAACTGTACCTTCCACACAAGGTTTGTCTCCTGTGATTGACAGCGTGGCTCCAGAAAGGTGTGCACATTAACACAACTTTGTTTTTGAGGACAACATCCTTCAGTGACAAGCAGAACACTGGCCAAAGGACTACGATTGTAAAACAAACATTATGCTATTGCTTAACTGCAGAAAATAAAACATGTTTTAGTTCTGAAGTTGGTGTGAACTGCTAAAAATAATTGCTGAGATAAGCATTACGTCTGCAAGCAATTTTTACTACTTACTGTTACTTTTCTTCCTAGGTAGGATTCAGTGATTCTGACATTGCTTCCTGTTGTGTCTCTATTTATTACAGATAAGTGTGGCTGTGACTCGTGTAGCTGACCACTGCACATGTCAAATGCAATTATATCACTTCCTTCTCTGGCAACAAAGCCACAGTTGCAGGATGTTGAGTAGAGAAGACTTCCACAGTCCCACTGGCGAACGTGAACTTCAAAATCTCGAGACGTACTCTTGTAGAGAACAAATGTTCCTGTTTTAAAATTGTCGTAGAGCCTGGAATCAAAAGAACAGCGTGTGACATCACTTTGGTTATAAAATAACTGTATTGCCACATGTCAGCAACTTTATCTTAAAACAGCTTTCTCACTGAAGAACTTTGACACTGCAACTTGTTTTCCTGCATCAGAAAAACCAAACAGTACAGCCCACAAACCAACAAACAACTTTGTTCTAAACAAACACCACCGTATCTTCCTCTGTGCAGCTCTAAATCAAAAAAAAAAAAACCTAACCTGCTTTACAGCAGAAAAATATGGAATAAAAGAAGGATCATGAGCTGAGTATATGCAGACAATAGTTGTGAATGGAAACATAACCATGAAGCCACTGCCATTCTTTGATATTTTTTTTTTTTAACTTGGATATTTTTTTCCCCTGTTTTTGACAGGGAACAGGGGTGCACTTCTCAACCTTTGTTGTACATCCTAGAGCAGTACATCCGTCCAGCAAGAGCAATAAGATGCAGAGCAGGGGGGCAGCTGCTGAAAACCGCCTAAGTACCCTTGACAAAATGATTTTGAAAGTCACACACTTTTAAAAAGGTCTGCTTTATTAAGATGGAGATGGGGAGTGCTTATTCCCAAAGATTTGAAAATTATTTCAGATGTAAACCATAAATAGTGGCTTTCTTTTTTCTTTCTTTTTCTTAGGGTTAGCCATCTGTTCCCCGAAGCAAAGTTAAAATGACCAATTTAATGATTCAGCAGTGAGAAGGGCTTGGGGGAGGCAGTGGGGGGGGGAAGAAAAGAAAGAAAAACCTCCAAACTTTTGCTGCAAGTTTAACAGCCTCTTGGCTATAAATGGCACTTGACAGTTAATTGTTGATTGCAGAATGGTCATTTACTTTACGTATAATGGGCCAACAGACAAACTGCAGATGGCTGCCCTGCTGGGATGGCAGAGGATTACCCGTCATTCAGTAAGGACAGTTCCTTTTCTGTTTGTTTCCTCCGTTTGTAAAATAAAGTAGCAACAGACTTTAACCTTAAAAAGTTTTTTCATCACAGCATCCTGCTTCCAGCCAGCCCACATCACAGAAAACCATTGCTTCATAAAAAAGCTTGATCACAACACATCAGTGGTTAAAATGCCCAGTGAAGCCATCCCTATAATTTCCACTGAAGAAGGGACCGAAAGATTAGGATAACTCAGTGACTTTATTATTATTATTCCTAGTCTCAGTGCTATCAGAGAAGTAACTGCAGCTTGTCTTTTCCCTTCCATTATCAAGTTCCCAAGAGGAGTGGGTAGTGGGGTGGAGACAACACATCCTCTTCTTGTCACCCTGCCTCTTGAAGAAAAGTGCTTCTGCCAAGAATATATGCCCCAGGTGTGGACCCCGTGTTTGTTTTGACACCTTCCGTGAATTAGAAATGCTTTGAAAGACAGAAGCACACCAAAAACATGCCAGCTGTGGCCAAGGAAGCTGTCTTCACTTCAGAAAGAAGGTCAGTGATGTGCGAGTGACAGCAGTGATTAAGTGGCTTTCAATGCTATTAATGAACTCAGCACAATGGTACACGGGCAGCAAATAGCTTCTGGCAACCTGATCCTTACAAGGATTCAGGTATCGACACCCAGAAATAGGGAAACTACGCTGTAGATTGGAAACACCTTTGCATTAAAGCAGTTTTGCCTCATTGATCATTTTATCACTGTTCATATTTAATAACTTTTCTATCTTTCATAGTCAACAGACAGTACAGCAACCCCTCCTCTCTTGGCATACTCTAAAAAGGAAAATGGTCCATTTACTTCACTCTCTTGCCACACCCCAAAACTTGCATTTAGAAATACAAATTTTACAAACATCATCACGACTGGCAAGCTTTAACTAACTAAAGCACGTTTATCCTTACTTTCCAAGAAAGAATGTAAAGCACAGAGTGCAGTTGTGGAAAACTACAGCTAACTTGTATCACCAGCCCAGATTTAAAATGAATAAATAATTAAAGATGCCCACAAAAACCACCCACAAAAAAATCCCAACACACTTAAAATTAAGAGCAGCAATCCAGTGATTACCTTCCGTCAAATGTAATTATGTGAGGGTCAGTAAATGAGTAGCAGTAGGCAGTAGGTAGATCCTTTACTGTAATCTTCAAAACAAAGCAACACACAGTAAACTGTGTTAGATTAGGAAATAAACAGACTCCAGCACATTGTTTATCTTAAGATACTAGTTTACATTCTAGTAAATATATTATACTTCTAACCAATCTGAGTAGTTATATCAGTATTAAAATGTTAAAAAAATAATTCAAATGAAAACACGGCATTTCAATGAAAATAAAACAATGGAAAATTGACCACTTAGAAATCTTGATGTGAGTCAGCAAATGACAACTGAAATAGAAGCTTCATTAACGCCAGCTGCATTTCTGGCCAGTTTACAGAGCATAACATGAAGATTTTCGACCTGTGTGCTCTCTGGAACGTAGCCATTCCACAGGAAGCTCTTGCTGGATATAGGTTCCACTGCAATCCTGGTAATTCTGTCTCCATCCTGCATAAAGTCTGTCACAGCAGTGAAATAAATTACAGCTTGACTACAGATTCCGTTACTGCAGGGTTTCTGAAGAAGATCCACGTGACAAGAAGAAAGAGCCAAGTTTAAACCTAACTGCTCTTTACCTGTTTTAATGAAAGCACATCATTAGTGAGTTTTCCTCTAAGTCAGTCACAGTTTGATTACTACTGTTAATAGAGATACTAACTTATTTAAAAACATTTTCATAAATTGAAATAATTATGCATTTTTCTTGAGTTTGGTCATGCAAAACCCCCTCTCTACATCTTCACACACCCACCCAAGAACATGGGTTTGAATTTTACAGTTTGATAGGCCAATGGAAATCACAATAGGCCTGTTAATGTGACATCAAAATGGCTGTCTGCCTAGGCAAGGCTCCTCCTGGGGTTCACAGGACTTGTGCTTGAGAAACTACAGAAAACAGTCACGGTAGTTAAAAAATGAGAACTTTATAACTGCGAATACAATACTTGCAACGCAACAGATCAACAAAATGAACTGAATTATAAACTTTGCAAGTATTCCATCTATCCAAGTCAAAGAATACGGCTCCGATACCCACAGCTGCCAAAAACACCTGCTAACTCCAACAAGTAATGGATTAGGGACACATTCTTCCATACTTTAAGCAGCAGTATACACAGCCCGTGAATATTTTGTTTTAATATCTTAGAAAGTATTTTACAATGTAACAGCGTCTCCAAAGAAGGAGACCAACAGGAATATTTGGAAAAAAACACATTAAACGTAGAAAATACAAGAGAAATCAGGATAATGCTTACCTTCATCAACAGTATTTAATGTTAGTGAGATTTTGCAGTCACTTTCAAGCTGGCTAAACTCGGGACAAGGAATAGGAATGCTGCTTTCTATTGCCAGCCTGTACTCCTTCCCATCTTCTGATATATCATACGTTTCTGGATGTATCTAGTGCAGAGGAAACTGTACTTAAAATGCAAGCTTTGAGAGTAAACTATAGCACCGCTTACTAAGTGGCTAGAAGTACGGTATAAAAAAATCTGAAGAAATGGAATAGCACAGTGCACAGCCTGCTCCATTTCATCAAGCTAATTTAGATGGTCTGAGGAGCTTTAGGGGATCTTTAGCGGAGAAGGTGGGGACACAGCAGCAAGAGTCTTGAAGAGGTGGAAATAAGTAGCAAAGATAAAGAACAGGCAAGAATAAAGGCTGGCTAAAAAGGTAAGGAATTCACAAACCCCATTACCACCACGAAAAATGTATTCTCTGGGTACCTTCTGGAAGTTAAACAGTTTGGTGTATTGTCTGGGGGAAGGAAGGAAGAAGCTACCTACAGGCAACAATGTCCCAAAAGAATTTGGAAGCACCCTATTTCTCTTGGGATTTCTCTCCATAAACTTATAACACAGCTCACTACAGATACATAACCAAAAGTGCAACTAGAGATCAGTAACAGATGCCTAAAACTTCAACTCTTCTGCTATTTGACAAATTTAAGTTCACTACAGCCAACGACATGCTCTTTTAATTCACAACTAATACATTTCGAGCGCCTTCTAGTCAGAGGACTGACTGCTGTGGCAATACTCAGGAAGATTCCTACTAGGACAAAGTAAAACATTATTTTCTTTCAAAATTACCTTAATGCCAGCAAAAAATTCCTTGCTTTCAACAGAAGCACTTTGTATGTCTGGCTTCTCCATGAAAAAAGCAGAACTGCTACAGTAGACCTGTAGGGCAAAACCAGTATAACAGAACACATTTTTGGTATGACGTGGTCGTGTGAAGACAAACCCCAGCCGTCATGGGTTGGTTTGATGGATTCATCACACTCAGTCTTCTGTTTGCACCAGAAAGTTACCAATTGTCAGTGGTGATGCTTAAGAAAAACACAGAAACACTTTGAGTATCCTAAGACCTTTTCCTGGCATATTCCACCAGCGGGGCAGAGACTTCTTGAACTAAGGGCCGCATACAAACCATCATGTTTAACAAGCACCTAAGTCTCCACAGATTTAACAAATCCCTTCCAGAGCATTTCTGCACCCCATGATATACTTTATTACATGTTAGTTACTTCTTTTTGTCTACTTCACCCTTTTTGCCTTTTAATTCTGCTGAGTGCCCATTAGATCTTAGGTTATGCAAAACAATCATACCCTCCTCTTCTTACTATACTATTTTCCTGGTGTTTCCTGGATAATCTTTTTCAAGCTGAAGAATTTACTGTGATTTCCCTCCACTGAACCAGTTCCATGCTACCAGACACTGTGGTTTTGCTTTGTTTTTGTATTTTTTGTTTGTTTATTTTGCTGTATCCCTTTTGAGACACGCTGACCACACATGCAATCTTTGAGATCCTGAGAAAACCAAGGAATCAGAGCAGCAGCGGGTGGTTTATGACTGTGCCTCTCCTTTTGACTGTCACTGAGCTAACACCATCAGGCATCTATTCACCAAGTTCCCAAAGGATTTTTGAGGATTAGCAATCCCATAAACCATCCAAGCAGCCGGGCTTTGGCTTGAACTGACATCCACATGCACACCAACCATGTGCATTTTTCTTTATTATTTTGGCCAGGAAAAAATAATCTGCATTTTGTTATATACAAGTAAAAAGCTTATTGATCTTCCAGTTCTTAAGCTTCTCAAAGTTACCATTAGAGCCTAGATCCTGATTCTGCTCCCACAGAAGGTAATGCAGCTACTCCCACTCCTTTTGATGGCAGAGATTAAACCATTTGAATTCAATCCTGGAGACAAAACCATAAAGCAGCAGAGCTCATTATTGATTCAGAGACCAGAAATCTGCCTGATGAATCAACAACACAGCTTCTCACAATCTCTGGCTCTTATAGCCTCTTACTTAGATGCAGTTGCATCCAAAAATCCTCTTAATTTACAGTACCAAACAAAATCACAGTAGAGGGAGAAGCAGCAGTAACTTGAATAAGCGTTTATCTCCTGGGGGCACACTATACTACACTGAGACAGTCTAAAAACCTTAACAGTAGTGACAGTTCCCGATATATTCTGTGGTGTTTCCACACTGGTATGGGCACTGTGGGTGTAAACAGCAACTAGAGGCAATATGCTTCTGCCAAGAAAAATCACACACTAAGGCACTGGAATGCTGACTGGCAACTCCTAGTGTCTACTGACCATTTATGAAACCATATGCCTTTAGATAAAATGGCTATGAAGGAGAAATAACATATTATAAAAAATACAAAGAGTTTTATAATTATTTTTTAACCTACTCTGTCTCCAAGTCTGATGTTTATTCCATCCAGTTCTAGAAGTGAGAACGCATGAACTGCTGTTTCACGTTTCAGTTCCTCTTTGGTACCTTCAGGAGAAAGCCTTGACCAGGTTACAATGAATCCCACCGAGCTGTTTGCAAAAGGAAAGCCAAAGGTACACCTTAGGTAAATGCTGCCTTTGATCAACCGTGCTACAACTTCAGGAACAGCTGGCAGTGGCGGTGACACAGATGGAGGTGACGGAGGAGCCAGGTTACCTGGTCAAACAGAAGTGCAGGTTGTGCTTTATATTCTGTGCAAAAACCAGTATCTGATGAAATGAAATCAACATAGATTTTGTCTATTAATACACTAGTAATATTTACCTTTTTCATATATGGAAATATTACCTAATTGCTTACAGACTCAGAGGTGGTGTGTATGATTTTTGATTAATTATTAAAACCCTTGATCAGCCCCTGATTATATTCTAGCCCATAGGAAGGTGCTGAAGAGGGGAGAAAAGAAACCCCAAACAAGGGAACAAAACATATTTAATTATTTTATCAGACAGGAGAGAGCAACAAGCAAAGGAATTTGCCTGACAGAAGAATATTTTCTCTACTTACGAAGAAAGGGAAAAAAAAAAAAAAAAGGGCTATGTAACAAGGAACAGAATAAGCAACAGTTTGATTTGTAGATTCACCTGATATTTAACTACTAAAGAATCATGGTAATTTCTAAATCCTCATTATTAAAACTACTTTTTAACATTTTGGTAGTTATTCTGAACATTACGCTGAGAAACTGAATGTGTTTCTATTCAAGACAAAATATGACTAAATTTTGACATTATTGGGCCACAGATGCACAGAAAATCTTGAAAATCAAACTAAAATACTTACTGATACAGATGCCTTGAGTCTCTGCTCCCTCAGGATCACAGGTCTGTGGCTTTGCATCTGAAACAACTATAAATTGTTCTTAAATTGTATATTCACACATGTACAGAGTGGGTACACCAACGCTCTTAACTTATTGTTATATGCTAAAATTACACCAAATATCACAAGACACTAATTGAAATGTAAATTAGCAAAACAGAAGCAATCTTATAATTCCTATACAATTATGGTCACAGGCAGTGCAAAGCCTTGCACTGGAAATCACCAGTACATTGGCTACACCTGGGAGGAAGGTACAGAACATTCTACCACCTCTGCATCTCTTACTTCAGAGGTACCCAGCCAATACTCAGAGACAGTGCATGAAAAGGAATTAAACTATTCCTATTTTGTCTGCCCAAATGCCCATCTGAATGCTTATTCATTAACTGTAACCCTGGACAGCCAAATTCAGCGCAGCCCTGCTTTGAAAAAAATCATCTTTCCTACCTAAGAAAAAGCCTATTGTTTGCTATTTTGTATGTTATTTTTAAAAAGGGGGACTTTGATTAAACACGAAGACACTAGTGCATTTGTAACAGCAGCAGGAAGAGGTTAGTCAGTCCAGCCAAAATAAGACAAAAGGGCAGCAGCAACACCAAAAGCCTCATTTGACAAAAAGAACGAAGAGCAGATTTTGATGTTCCAAACCAAACGCAAAGGCCCGTAGTGCAGTAGTTCTTCATTGCTTCAGCCACTCATATGCTGAAATGCCCCATTTCTGGCAGTTTTTTCTGTCAATAAACCCTTGGAGAATGCCTTAAGAATTGGACCTAAAGCTATAATGATGGTCCAATAAGGCACCGGAAAACCCAGTGATAGTTTTGGTGTTAAGCTTTTGCAAACAGTCAGAAGTAGAGAATGTGACTTAGAGCAATACAGTGCATGATGCATAAAAATATTGCTGGTATTTTCACAACAGTATGTTATACAAGCTACTGAGAATCTCCTGCTACACTGATTTGCCACTATTTCACAGTATTTATAAGTGTAAGGATTTAAATATGCCTTACTTAAGGTATCTGAAAGATCTGGCATGAATAACGAAATAATGAAGTTTTGAGCTGTGAACACCAACACCCTTTTGCAGCGCAAGGGCCCAAGACAAAATGAAACATCACAAAAGGACTTTGGTTCTTTCTCATGGTACTAATAAATTGTCTATCAATAGAGCGTTTTTGTGCTGAATTTTCTTCTAGCAACAATGCGTATGCTCTCCAGAATGATGATAAAAGAGGTACAGAAAGAAAAAGATTCCTAACCACGCTGAACAGTAATTGACATATATGCAGTTTGGTGAAGTTCTTAAACAAAATTTACTCTGACACGTAATTCTATGCATGTTCAGCCTTGGGTATTTGCAGAGCAGCAGTATCAGTGTAAAAATACTCTGAAATTTGACTTCCAGATGTGTCTTATATCCCCACCTCATTGTACGAAAATTTCAATTCCTAAGTTTCTGTGCTTTGAAGAGCATTTGAGTGCTAAATGTAAGTTATAAAGGGGTGGTGCGAACCCACCTTACCAGATAAAATAATTTTTCAGTTAATATCAATATTAAAAGTAAGGAGTGCAGGAAACTTCACCAGGTAAAACTATTTTCAGGTATTTCCTTTCAGCCAAATATCAGAGAACGACAGTTACTCCTCAACACACACAGGTAGTTGGGTTAGACCATGCATTTTCTCACCTTCTGCACAATACCCCATGCATCCTTGGGTGGGCTGCAGCAAGTAAACAAAGAAGTCTCCGCAGTTCCTCACACTGACAGGGATTCGGAAAAGGCAGCAGTCTTTTGAAGTGCTGAAGAAGAACTGCCATGTAGCACAAGCCGTCAGCTGTTTGATCTCACCGGGGCGAGGCATGGATTCTGACTCCCTCAGAGACAACCAGACAGGGGCTTGAGTTCCGCAATGATTCATCTTCCGTGCCAAAGGAAAACATCAGAAAATGGTTAATGCCATATTAAACTGTTGCTGTGCTTTAATGAGAGGTACACGTGTATTCAATTAATTTCCTGCATGGGCTTTTAGCAAAGTTTAGACAGTGTAATTGAGGGCTTGCTTATTTTCCTCCTCAAGGTTGAATACAAATACACACAAAAGAGGCTTAAGTCTTTCTTTGAGTCTAATGCATTTGTGTTTCTAAAGACTATAATTTAGAATCATAGAATCATAGAGTTGCATAGGTTAGAAGGGACCTTTCAGATCATCTAGTCCAACCATCAACCCAACACTGACAAAACCCATCACTAAAGTATGTCTCTAAGCGCTATGTCTACCCATCTTTTAAACACCTCCAGGGATGGTGACTCAACCACTTTCCCTGGGCAGCCCATTCCAAGGCTTAATAACCCTTTCAGTGTAAACATTTTCCTAATATCCAACCTAAACCTCCCCTGGCACAACTGGACACCATTTCCTATTGTCCTATCGCCTGTTACTGGGGAGAAGAGACCAACCCCACCTCACTACACCCTCATTTCAGGGAGCTGTAGACAGCGATAAGGTCTCCCCTTTTTTAGTGCCTGAAGAACTTAACCAGGAGCCACACCTGAGTGGTTTTGCCCAAAAAAAGCTAGCAATTGTGTTATGGCTTAGCGAGTCACTCTACACATGTTAACCTACAGTAGCTGACTATGTGAATGCCACCAGAGCACAGCAAATACAGGGCAGAAGATATACCCACTGAATACCAACTAAAGGTGCTTAAGCAGACACATTTTATCCGCCCTTTGCCATGGACCGAAGGCTCAGCCAGCCTCCTGGATTTCAGCTAAGAGATGTGGCCAGCTGACGCACAGTTACTGGCTTGCAGCCCTAGCCAAAAATGCAAGACACCTTTATGAGGGAGTGAGAAGCATGCTGTGGAACAGTCTCCTTCGCCCCCCACCACTGTGGCAACGTGAGGTCTTCACGTCAAGGAAGCTGCCGAGCAGGTCACAACTTCACAGTAGTAACAATCATAGTACCCAAAACTTAAATCTGATTTAGCAGACCCCAGAGTTTACCAGCAGAACACAGGAAAATGAATCCTGAGGAAAGGAGACAAAGGAGGAATCTGGTTCATGGGTTATCAGAATGAGTTAAAGATCACCTCCAGTCTCTCATGTGCTTGCAGAAAGCAAACTGAAGAGGAACACCTAGAAGGCCACAGTGTGTTAAAGCCAGCATTTGAAAAATATTTAGATGAAAACTATAAATCTGAGATTGTGAGATTTTGAGAACCTCTTCTCCCTAGTACCTCACCTCAAGTATCCCTTTCTTTGACCCGGTAGTGACATAAGGTCTCAGATCATCTTGTCTTTAAACCTTTTGGTCTATAGGCTACTGCAGATTCATTAAGCAATTATTCATCTCAAAAGTACACTTTCCTTTCTTCATCTAGAATATCTGAGCCCACCATCAATCCATCAGACAGACAGAATTAGTGAGAAATAGACAGAAATGGAATGGATTGTTTAAGAGAGTCTGAATCCTTGACAAGGATTAAATATAGCTATAATAAAAGTTCTCCTAAAGGGAAAGAAAGGAGGAAACTTCCCAAACAAGACATTCATTTTAGTTCGGTTTTCATGTTTTAACTTTGAGATTTCAAAATAAATGCCTTGGTTTTGTCAACAGATGCAAAGAAGCAGATATCAACACATAAATCTCATTTGCTGAGTAAGTTTTGAATCAAACTCTTTTCAACTGTAATCATCTGGACTCCTCTTCATGAGGATGGTAGCCTATTTTTACCAAATATTTCCTGAGCACTGTAAACTTTGGTCAAATTTCTAAGACTTTCCTAGATGATCAGAGCAGCTATTTTGCTGGTCTAACCTCTGGTCTGAAAAACACACCATTTTTTCCCCTGGTTTATCATGCTAGTTCTTTGCATAAAAGTATCCACTTTGAGAAAATACAACTAGTTAATTAATTTGTTTTTATTAAATTTAACTGAAAGAAAGTTCTTCAGGAATTATACTTTTTTGCTAGTTTTTTTTTGCAGTATAAAAGCCTGGATAACAGTAGCCTCTGCAACACAGTCCTCTGAGACCCGGAGTCAGCTGCACATTAAAGGTGCTTCAGTGGCTTTATATTGCTGTAAAGGTTTAATAAAAAATAAAATAGATAAAGGAGTAAATAAATAAAAACAAGAGGAGCTGCTATAAACTCAGTTTTATTTCACGAGTATTTTAAACTGTTCTGTATTCCTATAAAAGTGTTTCATTGTTGGGGTTTTGGATTTTTGATTTTTATTAAGAGACTGTGACCCGGCAATTTCAATTCATTAGAGAAATCACAGGTAAAATATTATAATGACATTTTAAGTATTTTTTTTTTAAACAAGGAAACGTTTAAAATAGGAATATAGTTGTCAGTCACGGTCCAAAATAAAGCCTTACAAGTCTCAAGTATTAAATTTTCCAAGTAATTCTTGAGTCTTAGGGGACTTGCTGCTAACAAGGTAACTAATCCCCAGTTAGCTCTGTTAGTTCAAGTCATTTTAAGAGCAATCTCTTCTCTCTAACATCATCACTTTAAAGGCTCCACAATTACTGGATTCATGTGGCTGCAAATCTTTATCCCACATTCACATGGCCTTCCCAACAGACTGACCACCACACAGCTGCAGCTTTACAACAGGATAGTCCTGCTCTGCTGCCGCTGAGAAAATCTTCAGCAGTGACCAAAAATGACTGGTTTTGAGTGCTCTAAAAGGGATGTAATTTGTCATCCCCTGCTATTCCCTACTCAGCGTAAAATTTTCAATGCTTAAGACTTAATTGTCCAGTTAACACATTTAAAATAAAGTATTTAGAGAGAATAGGTACTCTGTTTTCCTCCACAGCAGTCTCCATAACCATATTCTGTTCTTGTTCCTATCCCACTGAAAAGTTCATAAGAAAAAAATATGTATTTCTAATAATCTAATGAGTTGTAACAATACCTCCACGCACTTGGTTGGCATCTCAGCAGGCTTATCAAAAACCATAAAGCGATACCATCCTGGTGTTAGGGAATGGTCACATATTAAATCCTGAATAGCTGATTGCTGGAGGTGGGAGGAATCAAAATCAACGCTTCGGTAAGGGCTCTGCAGGACCCGATGTCCTCCAGGAGAGCATTCGAGAACTGTGGAGCAAGAGAGTAGTTTGAGTATCAAGATGGAACGTCTAACAGGCATGTTAGAAAATATGTTTAGTATTTTTAATGGGAAAATATGGATATATTGCAATACGATGTGAAGCTACTTTTACTATAAGACATACTGAAGTCTTAGTAACAACAACAAATAGTTATCTTAGCACTCTAAAATTGAATAGAATTCATCATGTGGTAACTTTTCCTTCTTTAAGTGGAGAATAAATGCAAATTAATAACCACATTAGGCATTTACCCTGGATGTAAAAACAGCAGAAAGGAGTATGTTCATACTTTCTCTTTGGATTTTGACTTTCTAGTTTCACTGATGTTTTCTGAACTCTAAAAACCCAAATAAAAATGGGGTGTCAGATATATGAGAGGGTCAAAATCTCACTTTAAGAAGAGTGAAGATTATCCGAAGTTTTTCTGTAAATAGGCTTTATGGGGTTTCTATGCATGAAATGAAGAATTCTTTCAAACGGATGAGAGGTAGTTGCACACAGTTTGCACACATACACGCGGACGGTAGCAGAAGTGTGTATGGAAATGGGGAGATATCCAGTTACACAATTTAAGTCAATTGGCATGACTGACATGCTAAATTTTAATAAAGTAAATACAACTATCAAACATATTATTGGCTATCTAAGTGGCCTTGTGGCCACCAAAAAAAAATAATCTCAAAACTGCTGGTAGGCAACATGAAGGTTTAGAATTTGAAGACATCTTTATGATTTTTTTTTTTTTTTAAATGCAGATTCATTCAGAAATAAAGCAGAATGCCAGAATTTCTGAGTCTGATCTGGCAACTGAGTCGACTCCTGTCAAAGACAGTGACAATAAAAGTTCTGACTAATGGCATATTTGCATGCACTATGCTGAGTGGCCGTTCTTGCTCAGGAATGTGCCTGGGAAGTGAAAGTAGGGGAAAATAAAGTAAGAGAATATTAATAAATAATTAACATTTTAAATATACCTATCTATTTACCTTGCTTTTAAAAATGGATACCAACTGATGCTGCCCATGAATGGAATTTCAGGTTATACTGAATGACACAGGTAATCTTAATTCTTGCCTCTAGTATGCTATTAATGAATTGAAAAAATGCAGCTGCAGTAAAGCTCTTATGATCTTACATTGTGAATAATAATACTCTTAACTTCAGTTTTCTCTCCCAGACTTTTCTGTATTTGTCCCATATTTTGCATGGTGTATTTATGTCACTGATTACAAACATATTTTGGTTCAAATCATGCAGTAACACACTATCATCTCCCACATTTTTCACACCATTGCCCAGACAACCACAATTATAAAACAGTTTCAAAACCAGGTAATTTCCCTCCTTTAAATAGAAGATACCCCAGTGAGGGAACAGACTTCATCTCTTTCAAGCACAGTTTGAGAATCCTGACGGAAGATTTAATCTGATATGGCTTTAGGCTACCCGGGCAGGTAACAATAGCTTTATCTTCTGTCCTCTAAGGGCAGATGGAAGTCACTGTGATTGACTGTGCCACCACCGTGCTTCTGAGTTACTCCTAGTAGCCTGTAGGCTATTTGTGTCCATACAAGTTGACCTTACTGAGAATTTATCCTTCATTGGAATTCGAAGAAAAGCCCTTGAAGAATCACAGGTCAGTCATGTGTGTTATTGAAATGTTTTCCAACCAAGCTACAGCACAAGCAGTTTATGAACCGCGGTGAAAGTTTCTTCCTGCCTTCTTTTTTTTTTTTTACTGGAATTCTCCCTTTCATGCAGCACCCTCGTCAGGTTTCTTTCCTGTAACTGAACCACTCCTGAAGCAATTAATATCTGTTCCCTTTTCCATTAATAAATCAAGCTAGACATGAGACAAGACTTTATTTTCTTTTCCTCCACAGTTTAATTAGATCATCGTTTGATAGATCTTTAAAACAGCAGACTGTACTCACTTGTAACAGGGTTATAAATCCTACTAAAGATCAAATTATACATTTCTTATTATTATGCACATCACTTTAAAATGTCATCCAGCTCTTTGTCTATTCTTTCTTCCTTTTTAGAAGAATGCTAATATTTCCATAGCTATTGCTTGGAAATCTCATGTTGCACAACACTGGTTGATTTTTTTTCCTGCCTGTCTTCAGGATGAATACAGTGAGCTTTGCCTGGATCCATCCCAGACCTTCTTGGTCCTGCCAGATACTGAGAAACGTGACCCGAAGCCAGAAAAGAAATCAACTTTTGCAACATTTTAAATGCAAGGGTAGCACTGTGCTGGAGGATGAGCCTTTTGGGAGAGGTACAGAGGAAATCTCTGCCAACACCTTGGGGTTTGTACCACGACTGCCACAAACTGGGTCATGTAATAGGTACTCTGAGCACCACACGTTAACCAGAAGTCAAAGAGGCTCTTGAAATCAACACAGGAGCTCATTTTCCACAAAAAAAAAAAAAAAAAGGTATTTAAGTGGCTCCCCATGACTGCCTCTAAGGCAGAGACCATGACTGCCTCAGGTGGAGAACTGAGCTCCACAAAGGAAGGGCTTTTCAATTCCCTGTTCCCATCTCTGCTCGAATCGAGGTGCAGGGAGGGGCTGATGATTTTCCACCTGTCCCTAATGTTTGCAGCATTGTGGAGCAGTAGGGGACTAAGGACTGCTGGCTGCCAACCCAAGTACAGACGGAAAAAGGAGCCACTCGTGGAATATGGGCAAGGCAAGGGCAGAGGGGCAGGACTGACAACTCCATTCCTCGGGCAGGGATGGCTTATCAGTTTATATCTCCTGCTGCCCAAAGGCCAGGGTCTGGCAAACGACTATGGATAAGCAGACAGTGCCATTAGTAAGTGCCTGCTCTGATCTTGAAAGTGCTTTTTATTCCATCTACTGACTGCAAAGGATGCAGCACATCAACATCCCAAGGCAGAAATTAGAGCACTTCGTACTGAACAAAAGCGCTCACACCTATTCATGGATTTCAACTCCTTCAAAATACTAAAATAGGAAGAAGTTCACTTTTTGAAAGCAGTTATCCTGAAGTAATTACTTGGTAAAACTTTTAAAGCAAAATGCGAAAATGACGGTAACTATTTACCTAAAAGATCCCATTTGGATGAATTGTAGCGAAGAACAGGATCACAAATGTTGAAGCAACGACGATCGCAATGCAATGGAACAGGAATAGAAATGCTCATACATCAAAGTATGTGTAGCCACGGAACAGCAAAGAAAACAGAATCAACGTGCACACACTAAGACATCTTTATAAATAACCTTATTTTGAACGGGTCTTAAAACACTCGTTCAACCACTCACGTCTACACCCTAAAGAGTTCTTTGGAAAGAAAGTCAACGTAAAATACGTGCTTATAAATTATTTTCTAATAGTTCTCAATATAATACAATATTTCGTCTGCTCTTTATGTGGATTTTCTGTCATAAATTTGAAAGAATAGGCTATGATTTTCGCACGGCTTTTGCAAATCCCTGTGCAGAGGGAGGTCCCAGGTAGGGGTGCTCCAGCAGACGGGGAGAAGAGAGCGAGGAGGAGGAGGGCGCAGGGCAATTACGGTTCCTCCGCTCCGACTGTCACTTGGTAGCCTTTCCCCGCCCAGCTGCGCTGTGACAACGACAACTCCTGTTTTGTCGCTCCATAAAGTTAAGCCTCTTGCCGCCAAAGCAGTAGCCGTGGGGCTGGAACACCACCAGCGACGTGCGGGGACGGGGGAAGGACCGGAGCCTGGGGCAGGACAAGGCGAGCGCTCCCTGCCAGGGGGCTACCTCCAAACCTGCCAGGGGGCTACCTCCAAACCTGCCGGGGGGCTTCGGCTCCCGGAGCGGCCGCCTCCCCCTGCTCCCCCCC
>QJSC01000556.1:109558-225473 GCA_003697955.1 Calidris pygmaea | reverse complement strand
GGGGGGGGGGGGGGGGGCTTGTGGCCACCGGGCGACCCCGCTTCCTCTGGGCATCCCCCAGCCCGGGTGCTCCCGGGGAGGGCGGGGGGTGGTTGGGGGTATTTTCAGCAAGAAAACAAGCGAAACATTCGGTGATTGCTGTCGGGGGCTTCATGAAGACGCTTGTTTGAATCCTGCACAGCCCCGGAGCTGGCCGGGGTCATCAGTGATGGCTTTTCATCAGGGTCAGGCTGATGGTTGGACGAGAGGATCTCAAAGGTCCCTTCCAACCTGGGCAATTCCATGATTCCATGGAAGAGCAATGCCCTGCTGCCCTCCGACCCATAACTATTTATTTTCTGATATTCAGTAAAATGCTGAAAAAGGGCCATTTTTGTTGCCATGAGTGCTTTGGTCACTTCCTTAGATCACTGAGAGCGTTTTATACTCCTGCTTTAGCACTCACTCATTACAACCTGCTGCATGTGATACCGTTAATGCAGAATGAGTTTAGCAAATAGCTAACAATTTCAAGCACCCACCTTTCAAACTCACACAGGTCTACAGCTGCCCACAGGAAAGTTTCACATTCTCATTAAGGACACGCAGCCCAAAATCAAACCAGTAAATGTTGCTGACACTAAAGCACAGCTTACTGCCATCCACTGCAAGGGTAAAATGTTCCCTGGGACTGCTTTCAGGAGGTACTCACCTGGGCGAGTGGCTCTTGGCAGAGCAGGTTTCTCTGCAGAAGGAGGTATCAGGGCCTGGGGCGAAGGTGGAGACACAGCAGAGGTTTGGGGGTAACCTCAGTCTGCTCCCCTGCGCACACCCTGAGCCTCTCCCCTGGAAGAAGCAGTTCAGCTCCGTGACAACAGCAGCAAGTTTTCAAAAGGAAAGACCGGCACAGCCCGAGAGCTGGACTCAAAGAGTTGAATTCTCTGATTTCAGTTCTCTGTGGCAGATACGTTTCTTCTAAGCACCCAGGGAAATTTTAATGATGAGTTTTCTTAATTGTTTAGACAGCTATCTGGGTTATTTGCTACCACTTACGGTAAAATTTTATCCTGAAAAGCTACATATGTCTGAAATAATTTTGGATCTTGTGTTTATTTTTTTTCCCAAGCTGTGTGTTTATAAAGAAGACAAAAGGAAAGAAAGAGGTATTTTAAAGGACCTAGAAAGAGAGACGTGAGAAATTTTGACAACATTTAAACATTGAGCTACTTCTTTGACCCCTGCTAATCATGATGGAGTGGTATTTACAGGAGGATTAACACCTTTCATCATGGATCATGCAGGAGACCGAAAGAGGTGGCAGTAACGGCTGCCGGGGGAAAGATACCTTTCATCTTTTCTGCACTGGTTTTCCTCTGCCAGCTCCCTCTGCTACTATCAGCCTCGTAGCCTCGTAGAGTGACAGCAGAGGAAGAGCATATTGTGGTTAGAAGAGCTGACAACTTGCCAAAAGTCGTGCTCGGCCCTCACGGTGGCAAGAGTTGTGTCAGCGACAGAATTTATGAAAAAAAAAAAGAAAGTAATTCTAGGGCAGCCTCATGCTTTTAATAAGAGCGAGGTCTTTCCAGGAGGCTGCAATTTCAGAAAGTTTTAGATGGTAGTTTACATAGATTTAATTTACTAAATCATAGGCCATGTTTCCACTACTGAAAACACCTCTTTTTACACTTACCATGGAATATGAAGTCAAATTACAATTTTGTATGTGCATATCATTAAGAAGCAGGATGTTTGGGACTCCTCAAATGGAGGAAGAATTTAAGATGCTGTCACTGATTATGTAGTCCAAGTCATCACTGTTGTAAACAGTTGAAAGTTTGACTAAAACCACGACACAGGGAGCATCAGTGTCAATGCTAGCGGGCATTTAGCCATTGCAGCACGGAGCAGCATTTCTCAGAGTGGATTTTATGAATAACAGTGAAGAAAGAGAGATGCAGCTGTGGTTTTGAAAAATATTCGAAATCTAACTTCAAGTTTAATAATCTCAGTCTGTTCAGTAAAGCTTTTAAATATATATTTAAATTAAGGCAGACTCTTAAGTTTCATGTATGAACACACAAAGGTATTTTTTTTTAATGAAGCCTAAGTAGAAGTGCTTTTGCTGACTCAGGACTGACTTACTAGGGAGGGAAGAGCACAGTGATAAATCAGAGAAAACAGACGTGTTAGATGACGAGGAGCAGGGACCCAGGCAGTGCTGCAAATAGAGCCATTGCAGAAGTTTAAAAATTCAGATGAAAAAGAAGGTGGCTCTGCTGATGCTAAGTGCTTGGTGCTGCGACTAGACTGGACTGGTTTCATGGTTATCTGTGTAAGTTCATGACTTTGCAGCTCTGGTGTGTGTGTATGAGTAACAGGAATCCAAGAAAAATCGTGAAAGAGAAAAAAAAAGGGAACTTTCTCATAAATGCAGCCGACGTAGCAATTTCTTACTCCATCTGTTATATCTATTGCCAACGTGCCAGTGTTGTCTCTGTAACAGTGCACCTTACGTCCTGAACTTAATATATATTTTGCAGAATTTAACAAGATGATGTTATCTCAAACTGCATTTGGGGAAGCAATGCAGAGCAGGCAGCAGGCAAATGGAGAGCAGGCTGATTAAAGATAAAGGAGTAATAGCCTTAAATATTATAGGTAAGTCAGGAAGAGCCATCAGCAGCGTTTGCCAGAATGTGCACATTCACAAATACCTGTGCAGAGCTGTTCAGCTGTGAACTGGAAATGAAAAATCACCTTTGAGTTTTAAAAGTCTTTGGCTTCAGACAAAGCCGTGAATGGTTTTCTGTAGTTGTATCCAAGCCCAAAAGTCAAAGGTAAATAAGGGGATCCCCTAGAACAAAGGCAAGGCTTGTGGTAGGCTACTTGGAATAACAAGTAATTAGCGGGAATGCTGGTGGACCAGAGAGGGGAAGCAGAGATTGAGAGCTGAGGGCAGCAGCGGCTTGGGCGGTGGATGCTGTTCTGGACACTGACTCTCCAGATCCCACACTTAAGGCTACTTAGTGATATTTTGTAAATAAAGGTAAATGATTAGAGAAGAATCTCTGGCTAAGTTTAAACTAAAATTGCCCACTATATCTGATTGATAATAAGCCTTTTCTTTCAAACTATCTAGCTAAGAGTATGAATGGGAGTCTTAAATGAATCCCCCCTGCTGTACCATTAAGCCTGTCTGTATTGCAGGCAAGGTAAATTCGAATAAGCCCTTTAAACCCGTGTTGCTGTATTTGTTCATCTGTGCAGAGGCAGAACATGGATGACAACTCCAAATAAAGCTGAGAGCAGAACTTGGAAGCTGGGAGAGGTTTCCCTGCAAAGCTTCAAAGGTTCACTGCTGAATGTCTGGAAAGAGTTGCCTTCAGCAGATAACACCCCTCCTGCAAGGAGCAGATGGCTGAGAGACAGCCCTGGGCAGATCCAAAGGCTTCAGAGAGGGAGAAGTTCTCTTGCACTTGCCCTTTAATGTTTTTAATTCTTTCTGTTTGTAAAAATAATTTCTTTTCAATTATACCTGTTCATTTATGGGAATGGGAAGTGAACATGTCCTTTCTGAAATAGTAAATTGTTAACATTCTTTGTCTAATCTAATCAATTCTGTTCTTAAAGTCAAATTCCAATCTTCCCTTCAAATTGAGGGTTGTGTGCCTTTTAACTTAACCAAGGTTCATTAGATTTAATAACAGCTCTGAAACTAAGGTCCCAAAACATCACTACGGCGTAGGAAGACACAGGAAGACACGTTAATTCCAGTTCAGAATGAGGTATTTGATTCTATCCCCCATCCCTATCTTTGACATCAAATAAACAGAAAAAGAGAATCAGTAATGGCCACACGCATTTATTTATTTTGGTTATTCTGTGGCTAACATTACAGCACCACAAGAGGTTAAATTTACTCATGTTTATTCTGTTGGCGGCTTTTTCTGAAAACTGCATGGCTTTTGAGTGGCATTAGTTCTTCAAAATGCTTTTAAAATTTGTAGAGGGTATTTTTTAAACTGTCATGTAAATGTACTCAGGGTTGACAGTCTGTTTAGCTTTCAGAAGCAATGACATCTTTAGTATGTTTTAGCTCCTAATTCTCTTTCATATTTGACCTCTTGTATATACTGTATTTGACTAATGTAGTAAAGGGCTGCAGTATAAAAATCTAATGTAATTTGGCTTAGATAAGCACTATGAGGTTTAATATAAAATGTAGGAAATCTATCTCCAGCGGTTATTAAGAGCCAAATAAAATCAGTAGCAGACTTTCCATTAACTTCAATTGTCTTTGGATCAGCCCCTTGCTCTTTTATGGTTCTCGAGTATTTTTCTATTCTTTATTACATAACGGCTTGAAACTGAACTCAAAACACTATCAGCTGTATTTACTCAGAATGTGCCAGAATATTTTGAAGTCTGGGAAGTCCCTTGGCTGGTGGAATATTAATGGAATAACTTTTGTTTTACCCATACTGAACTGTGGCACTGACGTGTAATTACATTGATGAGTTACATATGATCCAATTCTCAGCAATTATTTCTTGTCTTTCTGTCTCCCATGCTGTTTGGGTTTGTGTGGGTACAGCTTGCCTAGTTGAAATTTTTAAAAAAGTAGGAAAACATAGAATTCATTCTTTAGCCTATCTATGGAATAAATGCTGCTTGAATAAGGTCCAAAGCATTGATCTTGTAGGATTCCTCAGCAAGGAAAAGAGGAAAAGTTCACCAAAGCAGAAAAAAGCACATTCTTTGGCTTTGTTTTATGAAAAGGTCTGGTTCCTGCCTCAAGGAGAGAGTTCATGGTGGAGGATCATAAAAGGGAAGAAGCACATGAGTACGTTTTCCTCAGCTTTGACTACACACCAAGTTAGTCTGTGTCCTTCCTTAAAGCTTTGCCTGCATTGTAGATAAAGGCAATATTTACTTATTTAATAAAGAGTAGAATGGTAAGAAAAAATGCCCTGTAAAGGAGCAGAAGCGCAGATCATTGACTAGCTTTTGCTGGCTGGAGTTGCACTGATTTTTGCTGAGGATTTCACCCAGACTTCCCATTTTCATGCATATCTTTATACAATAAGAAGAATCTGAGAAATAAGTCCTCACAGACAGAAGCAGATGTGATTGCTTTTTCCCCTCCCAATTTTCCATCAGGCTTCGTTGAGGCTTTAAACAAGTATTTAGAGGGATACAGATTCCCCCTGCCTCATATTAATGGAAAATATGTTTCCTGTCTGTTCCCTAGATAAAATTATTTCTTTTTATTGGATAGGAGTAAGATATCTTACTGCAGATAGCACTTTCTTGGCACAGCAAATTATGAAAACTTTTTTTATCATCGATAGTCTGAAGAAACTGGAAGGACAGTATCTGTCTGGTGCCCTGTTCACTTCCATCTCTGATGCTCTGGGAGAGGTTCTGAAAGGGAGAGCTAAAAAAGCTCTAGAAGAGTCTTCTCAGGAATGAAATCCAAAAGCCTGATGTAAGTAATTTAAGTAGAGGTTGGAAACTGCAGTCAGGAATCTGTTTCAAATCAAATCTCATTCTGGCAAAAAAAAAGGAGATGATTATGTGGTTTGCCTATATGATGTAATTATTGTTAAATTTTATTAAATAAAAAAAAAAAAGTAGCTTTTCTTGATGAGGTGTCAACATTTGTATGAATTAAATGCCAGAAGGCAATCTGCTCTATAGGTAATAGAGCAAATCTTAAAGTTGTGCAAAATAGCCCAGCTGTATTGATTATACAGATATGTAAGCTTCAATTACCTGCCGGTGACAATTGAAAATGGAAGGGAGAAAATAATCTAATTTGATTAGATTAGTTTAAAAGATTAATTCTCTTTTTATTGGTAATATAAGCAACTGTGGTAAATGCTATGTAATTTTTGTAATTGAATATCTTTCTGGCATAATGTTGATTTAAGCACTCTCTTCAGTTCTACTGTAATTTGAAGTTTCTGTTCCATTACCTTTCTTCTTACTCCATGGTTAGGAATTTTGATATAAACTGTATGAGAAAAAGAGATGGCTTATGGAGACCGGGATTTGAGTAAGGATAAAGAGAATGGAAGTGCTGTATTCTGACGTTTAATACTGCTAACAATCTTAGGTTTGTCATTTTAGAAATAGATAGTAAGTATATCTGAGAATGAAAGCCAGATGGTCAGTGGGGAAAAAAATAAATCCTTTTCGCATCTTTCTTTATGATACAAATTTCGTTCCAATGACTATGTAGGTCAAGAATGAATAAAACAATAACTTCAGCAATGAAATTTGGACAGACGTAGTACTACTACTTTAAAAAATACCCAAACAACCAGCTACTTTGTTTTTCCTGCCAGAACAAGGCTGTAGAGTATCAGCTTCCCCCAACTCACCTCTCCGACATGGACTATCTGTAGACATTTGTCTCTGCTTTGATCTTTTCCCAAAACCCATGATTATAACATAATTTCTTGTATTTTTTTTTTTTTTTTCCATTTAAGAATGCGCCCTTTCTGCATTATGGCTGTCTGGCTTCAGAGCTGCTGTGGTTACATCTATGGTCTTGACAAAGGGAAACCATGATGAACTTGTTCCATTTGGTAGAAAATTGTTTGTATTTGAGAAAAAAAGTGAGCAGCTGAGTTAAAAGTGAACTCCTTCACATTCCCTAAGCAAAGACTTATTATTCTGACCTGTTGGGGCAATTTATCTCCTTTGCAGTAAAGATGACATTATCTTTAACCTGACTTCGTAGGTGTTATTTTTATAGTGCACCAAATACGTAACAAACTCTGGTTTCTTGTTATTTCAATCTAGAAATAACTAAGTATTAGTTAAATAAAATTATTAAATGTTGTCAAATGGTCAATGATGTACCTTAACTGTCAGAAAGCAAATGTGATCTGTTTAGTTACTAACCTGAAGTGATTATTGCTCAGAAGTGAAGATATTCAAAAGCAAAAGTGATCAATCCAATGAAACGTTTCCTTTCTGTCACCCTGCTGTATTTAGACCAGTCTAAGCTTGCATACATTACAAAGGAAAACGCTGCTTAAAATCTGTTAATTTTATCTATATAGACAATATAGACTTGTTCAAAGGAAAGGGACTGTCAATCAAGAAGAAGATAGATAATGTAGGGGAGGCAAAAAGATGTTTATTTGCCTTGTGTATAATGACAGTCTTAGAACTAAAACCATCTTTTTAAGCAAGAGATGTCCTCTGTATCATTTTTTCCCCACTCAGTCCTTGATAAACTCCTTGGCTTCTCTTTTCAGAGTACCCTCATATATGTAAAAGCCAGTTGATCTGTATTTTGAGGATGAAGGGTCGTTTTAAACTCCACAACCCATTAACAGCAGGTTTCCTGAAGCTGAAACACTCAGTCCCTAAGCCTTCTGCAAAGGCAGTATAATCAGTTAGACCTTATTTCTCATCTTCCCTCTTTGATGATACAGATTTCATCTAGAGATACTGCATTTGCTGATTTGTGAAAGGAGGAATTTCCCTTCTATAGATCTGTGACTCTCTGTGATGTACTTACCTCTCTGTTTCCAGACTTGCTGCCACGCTAAGAGCAGGCGTCCCGCTGTTCGGCTGGAGCCTTAGCATTGTGGATCTGAAGATAATCCCTAGACCACCAGCATCTTTTCGGCATCTGTGAACATAAAGGTTATGACAGTTGCCCCTTCTGAGTGTAATCTTTGGTTTTACAAGAATTCTGCTAAAAGATTTTCAAGCTGTGATTACCTCTTCCTGCTTTGTGTGGTATTGCTAAGGGGAAAAAAAATAGTGGAAGTTTTACAAGCAATGCATTCTGCAGTGTTTTAAGACCTTCAATTTGCAACTAAATTATGTACTTAGCTTTACACACTTGACTTCTTTGGACTATTTAACAGCTTACACTGCAGCACATGTTTAAGTGTTTGCAGGATCAAGATCCACATCCTCTCTGCACCATTAAATGTTTTGCGATTGAACAGTGGTTGGATTCCCCAAGGGGTTGTCCTTTATATATAAATGGAGAACATCCATGGCTTACATCTGGGATTTCTCATCTTGTTTGAGTGATCTGATCTCCTTACTGTGTATGTGAGTACTCATGCACTTAAATATGCGGCATAGTAATGACCAGAATAAGCTTGCTGGGGGAAAAAGCAAGCAGGAGAAGGCATTGCCAAATACTCATGTCAGGGTTTAACCCCAGCCAGCAACAAAGACCATGGAGTCTCTCACTCACCTCCCATTACCCCCCCCCAAAGGGTAGGGAGAAAAGAGAGAAAAGGAGGGGAAAGGGAAAAAAAACCTCACGGATTGATATAAAGACAGTTTAATAGAACAATAACAGAAAAGGGAAATAACAATAATAATATAATAGTAACGGTAAAAGAATATCCAAGACACAAATCAGTCTCACCACCCAGTGAATTGATTGCCCTGCCCAGCCCAACCTGAGCAGAGATCACAGATTTCCCCCCTCCCTGGCCAACCCCTGTTTATATCCTGAGCATGATGTCTATGGTATGGAATATTCCATTGGTCATTCCATCCTTCTGTCTATGCTCCTTCTCAGCTTCTGTGGGAAGCTGGAAAAAGTCCTTTACTAGTATAAACATCCAGTCATCAGATGAAAGACAGAAAAAAGAGATTTTAAAGGGCTTTGTAACTGAAGAAAAGTATATCCTAAACTTACAGCCTTATACAGTTTTATATCTGGTTTGACATGCTCTTATTTATGAATTTTTAAATGGACAACAAATTTTTAAGAGAATTCAGGGTTTGTAAACTGTTACTTCTTTTTGCAATTGATTATTCTTGCAGTGTTTTGGTTGAGCCATTCTGTGAATGTACCACTGATTTCTCCATTACTTAAAAATACACTTCTGTCTATGTTAAAATTAACAGTAATTTTGATATTACCTTTGATGAGAGCAAGAATAGATTTTTGCCTTTTGACAAGTATTAGTACTAAACTACACTGTTACAAGTTTTTCACAAACATTATGACAAGAATTTATCTTCACCGCAAACCCTGAGGTCACAGTCCCCTGGTTACTGCCCCTAAGTCACGGCCATGGTCTCCCCAAGGTTATTGTCTCTAAGCATTGTACCTGTGAGACAGCACCTCTACCAGATCTACGAACAAAGCTCAAATCTTCTGATGCATATTACTGCATCTGAAGTGCTTCGGCACTAGAAGCAACTGTCCAGTTTCCTATTGTCTCTGCTCAGTCAAAGCTTCACTCTCTGATTTTGAGTTGTGTGGTAAAATAAAATATCTTTATTGAAACTTGTTTTATACCCTTGTTTGTAGATAGCGATACGCTTCTCTGTCTATGAAACCTTTTGATTATATCCCTTATTTCAGCTTTGGATACACATATTTTAATTCTACTTGATCATCTTAAACATGCATCTGTTGGCATATTCATTAGAAATAAATGCATATTCTCATGTGCATTTCTGTTTAAAAAGGAGCTTCATTAATTGTTGCTGTATGTGATTCATGAGGAGATGCATAACACGTAGTGACTCATTTGTTAGAGCTGTTATTGCCTTTCATATCCAGAAATATATGGAAGGGGAAAAATCAGACCTATGTGCTCCTTCATATTGGCTGCGGGCAGGAATGCAGTGGGCTCAGGATTCTATTGGCCAAAAAGACTGACGAAATATTTTGAGAGAATGACATAAAATTCCAATGAGGTACAGATAACTACGCTGTATTCATTCTAAGGGTCCCCAAAATACCAACACAGACAGGTCTGCAATTATGCTGTAATGAGGTCCCCAACTGTGCCCTATTTTCAGCTCCTTCCTTTTCCTACCAGGAGGTCTGTGAATGCATGGCCCAGGAAAGATCTAGTCCAAATTAGAGCAGGCTGGCAAAACTTCCAACAAAACAGTTTGATGAAAAATACCTTAATTCCTGTGAAATTTCAGTGAAGCAACAGTCTGGTTTTTTGCCTGGCGGGCTGCTTAGGAGACCAGGCTTCCTAAGTCTGTGGTCCCTGACAGCTTCATCGTGACTTCTTCTGAGGCTGAGAATCTCAGACAATGAAACAGGGATGCTAGAAGTAAGGAAGAATTTTAGATAAGTGTGGTGGGTTGACCCCAGCTGGTAGCTAAGCCCCCACCCAGTTGCTCACTCCATCCTCCCCCAGCAGGATGGGGGAGAGAATCAGAAGGCAAAAGTGAGAACACCTGTGAGTTGAGATAAAGACAGTTTAATAGGCAAAGGGAAAAAAGAATGAAAAAAGCAAATGATGCAAAAGCAATCACTCACCACCAGCTGACCAATGCGTGGCCAGTCTCTGAGCAAAGACTACTTTAAGTTTTGAATCTCTAGCTAAATATAAATACCTAGCCATGCACTGGAAGTTAAACAGCTTTTGAGGATGTTAGCATCTTATTTATTTTTGTATGCCTTAAACATCTAGTACCATGTGGCTTTCAGAATCAGGATGTTAAGATTATTGTATTCTTATCTTAAAACAGAATCAATCCCACTTGAAATGTGCTGAAGGCAGTGGAGGCTGTATAACTTGTAGTTAATTGTCTTGTAGGGTCATACCTTAAAGGTTCTTTTAATTTCCTGAACTAGGGGTCATTGCATCCTTTTTAGGTATGTACTAATAACATCTCCTATTAGGAAAAAAACCATGGATTTAAAAAAAAAAAATGTTTTGTTAAAGATATGAGGTTAATAAATGTGTCACAATACAGCCTGCAGGTGAAAAACTCTGTATCAATCAGCCACAGGCACATTGCCAATTGCCCAGGTGAGCAGCCAACAACTTGGAAAGAGCTGGTGGGTGGTGAAGTTAGTTTGCTTCCTCACACACCAGCTTGGTTTTTCCTTCTCTTTGTAATTATATATGAGAACACATTATACAAGCCATCAGGCCCAGGAGAACTCCTCTTATTTATTGTCTGAATAAAGTACATTGACATTAAATAACTATCATGAAGAAGTAAGTCCTTGTCTCCCACAGGGAAGCTGTTCCTTCATCTTGTCTTGGAGATTGATAATTTCAGAGCCCACAGACAGGTCTCATCTTCTTTTCCATGTTTTTCCATTTACATATGCTAATGGCTATCCTGTCTGTAGATGGTACCAGTTTCCTAAAGCCATTGTTACAGAAAATTAAATTTCTCAGAATTGATTGATGACACAGTTAAAAATTTAACTTAATTAAAAAGTATAATTAGCAGCCTGTGAGCTAACCTTGACAGAAAAAAAAGCAGCATGAGGAGCAGACTTACAGAAGTGCTGTCACAAAAATACACTAATACAACACATAAAAAGACACTTATTATGATCCGTCAGATCCCATACTGGATGAGCTGAACAGCTATTTTATCACTATAAACACTATCAGAGTTACTTTCCTCAAAGAAAAGAAAATTATTTCTTGATTCTCATGAGTGGAAACATAACTGCCTGCCTCAAGTTTTATGAGTATTTTAAGCTGTCTCATGTACTAGTCATAGATGCCAGTACAGTTGGTCTTGTTGAATGAGGAGAAAATAAACATACCACGCAGAAATACCTCCTTCACCGCTGTGTAACTTAATGTCACATCCATTTTCTGTAGAAAGGGCCATGCATTAGGGTTTCACCTTCTCACATACACACCAAAGGGGGTGGAAAGAGGAAAGGAGCACCTCATTTGTGTGAGGAACTGATGAATCTTCTACTGAAACACGCATTGCACCTACTTGACTTTCCAGAGTCCCAAGGAGGTGTTGGGCATGGAGAAGAAACAGTGTTTCCATAGCCCAGCAACTCCTCAATCTGTGAGGGTTTGCTGTTTACAAAGCTCTCAAGTTGCCCAGCTCTACAGTTGAGCAGAACAAGGGTTTGGTAAAATATTCAGCAAAGTTTCCCTGTTGGCTTTGCCCTGAGGGACAACTCAGTGGCCAAAGACAATCTTATTTTATTTATGTACAAAAGCTGAGATTGCGTTTTTAAAAAAAGCTACCAAATCGCAAGACACTGGGAAGAAGAGAGGGTTCTTGGGAACAAGTAGGTAGCACTGTGGATGACGTCTGTGATGCGGCTACGAGGAAAAGCGGACACATTTTAACTCATGCCTAGGGCTTCTACCAAACTAAAATTACATCTACATCTAAATGGCATAAACACATTTGAATGAATAAGTCCTGAAATGGAGTCTCCCAGACAAGGTTCTTAACAGGTCTTCATGTTCCAAAAGATGATGTCTGTAGGTTTCAATATTCCACATCCTCCCTTCGACTACATACATCACGGACACATTATCAGTTCTGGGTATTTGGAGAAATATGGAGAAATCGGAGTTTTGGAGAAAAAATTTTTAATGGAGATTAAATTAGAAATGAAGACATTACTTCAGCCGGTGCCTCACCCAAATGCATTTGATTTCCTTTTGGTTATGATGTACTCACTTGTAGTATTTAGATCTTGTAGGTTTTAATGCTCACAGACTGGGCTCCTGTCTTTAGAATAGTGCCCTTACAGGGGTAACTGATGCAGGGAAAGTGTTGCTTAAATACTTCATTAGGTTGCTGAACTAGAGATAAAACAATTCCTTTTTTAAGTTGAAAACTCAGCGCTCTCCCTAGGGATTGCAGCCCTGGGCTTGTTCTTCATTGCTGGTTTACCCTGCCTCTTCAGGAGAAAAGCGATTTCCCAGAACTTAAGGTCACCTTCCACAGCTTTAAATTAAAGACAACATTTCTAACATTTCTCCTCTGTGTCTAGGTCTGCAAGTGTATTGTGTATCTTGCTTAAAAAGTCTGTACTTTCATTTCCTGCAGGAAGAAACTAGAGACAAAAAAAATTAACCCTCAGGAACTGAGGTTTAGTGTCCTATCTCACAAATTATGTAGAAAAGCTGCCAAATGGGACATTTGGCGGGGCCAAATTCCAACAGTACTTCTATAGAACCTGTTTTTTCTCAGCAGCTTTGCTCATGCAACCTGAGGCAATTAAAGCTCCAGCAGTTCAATGCATGACAAATTTCCTTTTCTCTATAGTGAGGTAGGGACATATCGAAGAGTATTTTCTGGTTGCTCTGGCTTTTTGCCTTGATGCAGCTGTTTGGATTTCAATAATAAAGCAGTGTTCACTCAAGTTCTCATCGCGGCTGTGACTTCCTTCAGAGTGAACCTAGCAAAGCAATGAATATAAAATTGGCCCTATCTAGTCTGGATCTAATTTGAGAGTGAATGTTGGGTTACAGGGACAGTTAAAGGAGGAAGGAAACTCAGGGAGACCACACTGAGTTACTGATATTCCCAGACGCTGCGTGTCAACAGGTAAAATTTGTCTCAGGAACCTAAAGGCATTTTTTTTCTTGGTTATGCCTTTATCTTTCTTACTGACGTATCAGCAGTTGCATGAGGGACACTGAGGCACATTAGCTTTTAAAATAGGTTTCCACAGAGGTATTTTTGTATTTTTTTCTTCAAAAATTTTCAAAAATGAATGTCAGAAGTCCTAAGGTTTGGCAGTGCAGGAGCTCAAGGGATATTGTTCAAAGAGATTGAGCAAAAGCACTTGACAAAATGAGTTAAAGTTGCTAATCTACACCCTAATATACCCTGTCATAGGACAGAATACATATTGCAGGTGCATGTACGTAAGACATAGCTTTATGTCAGCATGCTAGTATGTATATTGAAATTTATACTGGTTTACAGTCTGAATTCTGCCACACACATACCAATCAGCTAACCATCTCAATGTGGAACAAATAATTTCCCAGATATAAAAACTCAAAGTGGCCAAGAACTTGGTTACGCCAGAGTGGGGCCGCGTCTTTGGTAGCCACATTGAAAACTGTGTGAAAGCTATGGCTCTTTTCACTGTTCAGCAGTCTTTCCCCCTTCTGGTGATGTTGGTACAATTAAAATTGAGTGCCGTCACTAAAAGAAGTTTAATCCTTTTGCTGCAATGTAGTCATATGGTAAATTTTTATAGCTATAACTACTCCTGCTTTATTTGCTATCCCAGCAGGGCATGGCTGAGATATAACAATATCGCACAGCAGGGCTGTCTCTTTTCACAAAACATTTCATTGAGGCTTTTGAGCTATCTCCTACTAATCAGATTTCTCACCGAGTTGCCCACCCACCCAAATCAAGTGTGGTCAGTGGACCTGGCAGGTTACCATGTTCCAAGCAGTTTAATGAATATCTACCCATTTAATTTTGCTAAAGAAGAACCAGCAGGGTGGCTTCTTAGGGTGGGATTATTGCCTCTGCATCCTGTTGTGCTTGACTGTGGGTTTAATTCCTGCTTCTGCAATATGAGTGGGTAAATGTAATCCGAGATAGTACATTTGATCTCGCTGCTCCTGGCAATGGAATCCCATTGAGCCACCTACTCCAAAACAATACGTGGAGGTTTCTTACAAGCCTAAATATTGCCTGACATAAAGTAGCGTATCTAACTGTAGAGCAACAGCTGGCATGCTGAGGATATACATTCATTTGCGCCCTTCTGCACTGCCTCGAGCAGATACCACTAAACATAAAAGAATTGGAAGATGACATTAAAAATATTATTTGTAAAGCTGGTATTTGTTTCCCCAGCTGCTTTCAGTCCTCTTTTCTTGTTCCTAATGTTTTGCAGTTTTATTCTTATTCCTGTTTCTCCGGTGGTACCTGTGATGCAACTTTGAAACTTTAATGAGTAATATTCTTTGCAGAATCTTCCATGTAGAATTGTAATTTGTTTTAAGACTATTACAACATAAATCATTAATTACTTCTTAGGCATATTATCAGACAGCTTTTTGATCCAAAGGATTAAGAAATTAAATCAAAAGCAGATGAAAACCGAACAGCAGATAACTTGGATAGGTTCTGAAATACCCATTATTTTGCTGCCCGGTTTATGCATTAGAGAGTACAAGGCAGCCCAGAATTCAGTCTCAGTTCTGTATAAAATTGCAATTTTTTTTGATAGCTGTGTTTCAGCTTTATAATTAATGACTTAATTCTGCAATTGCCTATGAACAGAATTCCCATTTCAGTCCCTGAACATGCACTCAAATTGTAGGAGGGAAAAATGGTCTGCATAAATATGATTGCAAATACAGTTACAAGCAAGGGGGTTGCTAAAAATGCCATACAAAAGAATACACTTAGCCTACAGGTTTTCATCTGATGAGAAGTTCCTGTAATACAGTAAGAAGGATCACAGAATCATAGAATGGTTTGGGTTAGAAGGGACCTTAAAGCCCATCCAGTTCCAACCCCCCCTGCCCTGGGCAGGGACACCTCCCACCAGACCAGGTTGCTCCAAGCCCCATCCAGCCTGGCCTTGAACCCCTCCAGGGATGGGGCAGCCACAGCTTCTCTGGGCAACCTGTTCCAGGGTCTCACCACCCTCACAGGAAAGAATTTCTTCCTAATATCTCATCTAAATCTCCCCTCTTTCAGTTTAAAACCGTGACTGCTCATCCTATGGCTCCACTACCTGATAAAGAGTCCCTCCCCATCTCTCCTGGAGCCCCTTTAGGGACTGGAAGGGGCTCTAAGGTCTCCCCGGAGACTTCTCCAGGCTGAACAACCCCAACTCTCTCAGCCTGTCAGATACAGTTGTCTGGAAGACAGTTAAGTTTTCTCTAAAATAAAGTGAAGCTGTAAAACAGAAAAAGGAAATCTAGCCAGGCTTTTTGTTTGCTTGTTCCTGTCTTTCTTTTTTTTCCCCAGTCTATATGGTTCATTTACATTTCTCTCCACACTGCCTCTTGTTGTGGGATTTGCAGGACGTTACTTTGCAAGCACAGCTCGCAGGCATTCCTTAACACATTGTCTCATGGAGACAAAGTTTGTTTTGTTTGTGGATAAATAATTATATTAAATTTTTCGACGTGACTGTCCTGACATGGGGTCTTGGACTTTTCAGAATGGAAGAGTGGTTTCAAAAAACAGAAGAAGGTATTGATGGGATACTACGTTAGAAACTTCAGAGCTGCACTAAACATTTACCTTTTTACTGCCACAAGCAGCCCTGAAGCCCTCCTGCAAAAAACACTGAAGCTGCGCAGAGAATAAATCGATCGTCTACATACAAATTAGATCTGCCTGAGCTCCTTCTCCAGGCTAAACAGTCCCACTTCTCGGCCTCTTCTCATACAAAGGATGCTCCAATCCCTTCATCATCTTCATGGCCCTTCACTGGGCTCGTTCTGACGTGTCCATGTCTCTCCTGCATTGCTGGGCTCAGAAGTGGACACTGGACACTGTGTGTTGTTATATCGCTAATGACTAGAAATCAGATAGGGAGGATAAGACAGCAGAAGCTCCAAAGCATTGCTTCAAAATGATCACATGTGACTACCAGAATAAATGTACCAAAGCTGTGGGTTTCAAGGGCTGCAAAACTTACACCAAAAAACCCACCCCTGTTAAAAAATGTGAAAAAAATGGTTTCTTTAAGAGAAATCAATGCAAACCAGTAATCAGGATTGGACATTTTGGATGATCTCTGCAACAAAGAGGTTTAGAAGTTATATTATCCTGTTGTGGTGCTGCAAAAAACCTCCACATTTTAATCAGTCTTTTTACTCAATATTTCCCCTTTTCCAGATGCAGTGGTGGAGGGGAGAAGACAACGGCTACCCTACTGTACACCAGGAACCAAAACCTGAGAGAGGAATAAAATGGAGTTATTGAGCTAGTTAATGAGTATGCTGAAAGCATCTGTCTTTTCATTCTGTTTATAATTTTTCAAAAGAATGCTAATATATTTTGACACGACGGAATGAATGAATAGGAAAAACAACAACTCCAGTGCACTGGAGAAAAAAAAAAAGGCAACTAAAATCTCAAGAGGAATAGGAAATGAGAAATTTTCATGTTCTTCCATAAAGAGAATCACTCTTTATCTAAATTCCTAAAGCCCAGGTTGAAAAGCATAAAGTAATGCATTCAATTTCCTGGCTGTAGGTAGTGGCTTATAAGAGACCATCGTGGGGTATATTTCCTGTTCACGTAAATGCTGAGCTTCTGGAATAAATCAGTAATATTTTGTCCCCCTTCCCAGGACCATTTTCAAAGGACACTATTGAGAGATGCTGTCAAACTTGAACGTTTGGTTTCTTAGAACTTAAAAATGAAACTCCTTATAACTGCGTGTATCATCATGAGGTTAAAAATAATGAATACCAACTTTTTTTTTTTTTCCCCTTCTGTTGCTTAGGAAGTAAGATTGAAACTTTCCAAAGTCTGGGAGCTTTATAGCTATATGCTGAATGTTCTGTTCAGCATCAAGGCAAATCCCAAGTTAAGCTATCAGAGATGAAAAACAACAATACCATTGCCTTATCTTAAGCTTTCCTTCAGGGGATTCAAAAACATTCAGTAAACATTAGCGAATTTAAGTAATTCTCTGTGAAGCAGATAGTCAGAATTTTCAAAAGCCCGTAAGTGCCAGGAAATCCATTAACTCTCTGTTATCAAAGGGCATCCCAGAGTAAGCCAATGAAAAATAGAGTATGTTAGAAGAAAGTCAGTCACAGATTACACAGACTCTTACTGTCAAAAGAGTATAACTTGAGAAAGAGCTGATGTATGCAGTTAGTTTCCGTTCCTTTTAGGTTCTGATTAAGTGCTCATTACTGTTGATAGGGATTCTCTTGTTCATTTTCCTGGGACTTGACTCCCACATGCAGAAAGAGTTCTGAAATTTGGTCTGACTGTTACAGTAAGAGGATCCGAAGTGGTGGCATTTTTTGAACCTAGATCTGGAATCACACCCTTGGTCATACGTGGTGGAGTGCTGATTGTGAGGGAAGAGCGTTCCAAAATTCTGAGGTTTCTGGATCACGCCAAGCCTCTGCTGAACTCTGGTCTTTACACCATGATCAGACACTGGTTAAGAGACACACTCCAAGATCAAACACCCACCAAATCTCACCGTTTATATAAAGCCAATAAACATCTTTTTAGCTTGGAAACAAAACTAAGTGTCAAGTCTTCTAACTTACTGTTCTTACTCCACACTTCCTTGGTGGGTGGCTGTTTAAGTTCAGCATTTGAAATCTTTTGGCACAGCATAAATAACTGCTCTAGTGAGCTGTCATTAGACATATTGGTTTTACTCCCCCTCTGTACCTGGTTGGTATAAAATAACACCATCAATCTTGTAAAAAGGACCCCTTGTTTTCCTCCTCCAGCCCCGTTACCACCGCTGTCTCTCCATAAGTCATGAATACTCCTAGCACAGCAGGAACACATTAATGATTTATTTTTTCTAGGGAATACCCTTATTACAAATGATTTTGTTACCTTGCTGGGTACTCTCACTGCAGGACATTGATGCTAATAGATCCCCTCGAGCATTTGCAGTCTACATTCCTCATTTAACTGGATCCCAGGTGCTATGCATGTTAAAAACCTCATCTATAATCTCTTTAAGCATGAGATTTCTATCACATTCTCTTTTGTTGGCTAGGCAATTTCTGGCAGCAACAGCAAAAACAGTGCAAGGCTTTTCTAAAAATCATGGGAGAAGTTGCTAGTTGTAGTTATTCACAGTTGCACACAGTGATGGGCTCATATTTAGGGGGAATATCAGTTCCAGAACCCCTTATCTCTGCCACTCTGTATGACTTCTCATTTTTCTGAAATCCTGGAGCACCTTCACACCCTTCTATTATTTTCTTATATGCCTCTCAAATTGTGGCAAAAGAAGTTTGGGCACATTAAAATCCAGTAAGTTTTACCACAGTGGGAATAGGACTGAGTGCCAAGACTGAACGCTTTATAAAAATCCTAATTTTCATGCCTCCTGCAAGATTTTGTGAAAAGATCCCTACTAACAGAGGAAATCCTTAGTTATCTGAGGTAAAGGGCTGAATGGATGATAGGTCTTGCAGTGACACATTCCTGCTGGGCTGTGCAAGGTGGAGAATGACGCTGGTGTGGAGGGGAAAAACTGAAAAATAGTGAGATGTCATTTGAGTTGGCGACAAAGAATGGAGCAGCTCCATGTTGTAGGAGGAGAGGCTGCCGCCTGTCTGAGACTTCCTAGTTGTTACAGATTTTTTGGTTACATAGCAGTTACAAAGAATCTAACCAGTGATGAAGTGGTATGGAGGATGTATATGGAGCAAGCATATGAAGTATGCAAGTCCCTTGGAGAGCATCTCATATGGACTGGAAAGCGAAAGGACAACAATGTTGTGAATGGCCTGTGCTTCATGTCATCCTCTTTTCATAAATACATATACAGCAAAATTTATTTGGAGATGCTTGAGGACTTACTTTATAATTCTTCCAGGAATATTTCTTTATTGTCCATTTTTCATGCTTTTGCACATGCTCCTTTGTAACTGTAGTTGTAGCTGATGCTAGTGTGTGATCAGTCTGTCATGAAAAGCCAAGTTCTACTATTTTTTTTAATGTACATTCTTCAAAAATAAGATCTTACTAAATCCTGACCCTTGATAAGATCTTATTTGAACATGACCCTACATTGTTAGATATGTGAGATGCTTTGCACTTTTTATTCCTCTTTACAAAGTACCAGAAAATATAAGATTAATTCAAAACACTGATGGGAGGGGAGTACATGGAAACAAAGAAATACAGATTGACACTATTTTGGCACTGTTTATAAACAGTTTTTCCAAGTAAATGTTAATTAATCCAAGTGACCTGTTGTAGTGTTTAAACTATGGTAGCACATCATTCATAAGGGAGGTAAGGGGTCAATGCTGGTTCATAAGGGAGGTAGGGGCCACTGTATTTTGTTAAAAAAGGAAGGTGCCCAGGTGGCAAGCAGGTACTGCAGTAAGGACGGTGGCGACAGACATGGGAAAAAAACCCGTGGACTTTTCTGACCCCAGAATAGCAGCTAATTAGGGCCTGTTACTCCATAATGGCTTGTCTGAGTCAGGAACACCTAAGCTAGAATAGTTTCCTTTAAGGTTGGATTTCTGTAGCATTAATTGTCCAGGTTTCTTTTCCAACAGACAGTATCTTCCTACAGTTAATTAACGTGCAATATATTTACTTGATACGTGCTAATACGCAGTTCCTGAAATGCAACATAATCGTATGACATCGCCATATGTAGCTGCAGAGAAGCTGTAACGTCATTTATGCACCATTTTCACAAACAATGAGCTACATCGTGGAACAAGACGTGTCACTGACTTGGGGAATCTCAGTAATTCAGAAGCAGCAGTAATGTCATCAGAGACATTTGCAGCCTTCCCCCTCCAGGGGTAAGAAAATACCCATATTTTCCTCTCACTGGGACCCAAGGTCTTGGGAGATTGAAAAGATGTACTGGTTTCCCCCTAGACTCCCAGCACCTAATCTTTCAATCTTTGTTGGTTCAGTACTGACCCATAAATTCTCTAATGCTTCTGCAGTATTTGCCAGTTCTCCCATATTTAAGAAAAGCTGATACACAAATTGATTATATTATCTAGAAATTGAAGAGTCTCGATCGCGCCTTAGGTATGGGGCACAGCTTGGCTCCCCAGCTCCAACAGAGTTTAGTTGGAAGAATTGTACTGAAATGAGATGCAGAGTAAGTTTCTTCTCTGAGATGCCAAATACACTGGCTTCATTGAAACCATCTCTGCAGTTCTGCACTCACCCTATATAAGTAATATCTCATCTTTATTTAGTGAAAACAGCCATTGACAGCAATGGCAGGAAGGAACTTGGTAGAGTAAGAATGTTTGGTTTGGATTAAGGTAGTTTTTTTCCTTTTGTATAACCTCTCTCCCGAAGAAAAGGCTCATTGAATGAATCGTGTTTGCTGGGATAAAATAATTCTCTTTGCTTGAAGACGAAAGAATGAGGGATTAGCAAAGTAGATGGACCCCATGGTTCTCAGATAATGGGTCTGTTTTACCAGAACACTTTACAAGAGGAATCTACATCCTGTGAGACAGACAGTGTTTGTTCCACTGAACCAGGCTCATCCAATGCAAAATGTAAACAGTTGGAATGGAAATGCAATTTTCAAACATTTTTTTGGAGCATTTAATAAAAACCAGCCCCTTGAAACTCTGACAATCTCTATCCCTCATCACCTCACTATGGGTTTCATGTTTCATTTAGTGTGATGCCAGCAGGAGAGGAAACTTTTTGGCTGGGAATATCTCTACTTCCATCAAAAATATTTCCCTTTCTTAATGGAATACAAGTAGAAGGTATAGGCTAAACTGCTGGAAATCAATGGAGTAACACAGAGGTAACCCTGGAATACCGCTGAGTAGTGTTACAGCGCTGACTGTGGAGCTGTGCCTGAAATGCCTAAAAGCAAGAAAAAGAAGACCTTATGACTCTAGGGATTAGGTCCAAGCCCGGGTTTACTGCTGATGGCTACGTGAACACTCACTTGAAAGCACCTAGTCCTTGTCCTAGACCATGTACTACTGTTTGTCCAGTGATTTACATATAATCCACATATTCACCAAAGTAAAACAAAAGTGCCAGGATATCTTCATTTCTTCCTTTGCAAAGTGGAAGCTGCTGCTGAATTTTAAAGGGAACCATGCCATAGAAGCTTATTAGGCATGTGGGAGAGTATCCATCAGACAAAGTCTACCAGTATCTTGGGTGGGATGGTTCTGTGCTTCTGGGCTCTGATGATGTGGTTTGGATGCCCAACTGTTCATTTCCAAAAGGACTGGTAAAATGCTGACATAATTTTGTGGGTTTATTGCTATTTGAAGTTACTCAGGCAACTAGAAGCATGTGGCAACTGAAGCTGAGCATAGGGTTCTTGTGATTGACGTCCTGATCTTAGCTTCAGATGTCCCTGCAGGAATGGAGTTGTTACAGGATAATAACTGTTCAAAATATTTGAAAAAAACCATAATGGACAGAAATTAGTGCTTATTATCAGAGAGAGGTTATCAATAAGGAACAGAAATCTACACCTGTAGTGTTCAATATGGGCATAAATGAGCTAGGGAAAAAAGTGAATAGGAAGATGACAATTTGCTGCTGATCCAAATTACTCAGGGTAGTCAAAATGAAATGGACCATGAAGAAGTGTAGAGAATGGCTGGGTGGTAAACTGGCAGATTAGATTTTCCTTTGATAAATGCAAATAATGAATATGGGACAAGTCAATAATCTTGACTGTACATGAAGGGCTCTTACTAGTTTTTGCCACTCAGAAAAGAGGACGTGTTATTGTAGACATTTCACTGAAAACACACTTTTAATGCCCAGCTGCAGTTACAAAGCAGCAAGCAGAATGGTTTAGCTTTATTGCGAAAGGAGCAGAAACCACTGCTATGAGCCTGCTAACGAGCATTAAAGACAGAGATTTGAAAGACATCTGTAGCACAAAACCCTCAAAGTTAAGACTGACAAGACTAGGAAGATACACCAATGAAAGTCCCAGTTTAGACTCACCCCATTCTTCTACTCTTTATTTTAATACAACTTATTCCTGCTAGAAACAAGACTTTTCTGCATATATTCCTAATTTTGCTGAGACCTCACTTTTAACTTAACCCTGGTTTGTGCTTCTAATCACATCATCTGATCAGGATACTCTGTGTCTCAGATACTTTTTTTGGAAATGTAGGTATTTATACCCTAACTTTGGGGCACCTCATAACAACAAGGTGTAAGACACTCAGATACTACAGGTGTAAAAACCAAAGAGTGAATGAGCTACCCCATATGGCTAATGTCATGGTTTTATGCTAATAGTGATCCGGGCTTTGCTTGAGATGAGCTTTGGTATGAAAGCTCAGATTTTAATGTCAACAACATTTGATTGTACATGTCTTACAGAGGCATTAGATATGTCCCTGTATTGAAATATTAGAGAGAACTAATGGCTCTAGTTCAAGTGACTCTAGAACAAGTGGCTCTAGTTCTAGAAACCCTGCCGTGGCATTAGTGCGATGCTCTGCTTGATCTAATTATTTGTAATTAGTAATTTGTAAGTAGGCAACCACACTCCCTCTACAATGTGCTATTTCCTATTAAAAGCAAACAGCTGCTTTCATATTGAAAACTAAATTTCAAATTCCAGACTTGCTATATAAATTTCTGTTATTTTAATCTATATTTTATTTACACCATTTATAAAAGAGGATACTAAAGTTTTTAAGGCAGTTAAATCTGTTTTCACAGTTCTGTCACAAGGGAACTCCAATACAAAGGTTTAGTTCATAAATGCAAGAGTGCTTTCACCAAACGCTCTTTTCACAAGAACAAGAATTGTGAATATAAGGCAGACAGATATTTAAGAGGATAAAAAGAACATTTGAATCCTGTTAGATAAGTATTTTCTTTTAAAATTTGTTTTATTGCTAAATAAATAAAAGCAAGGCTTCATGCACAGTTCTACCCGCACCAATCTGACTCATTATTGTTTTTGATTTATTTTTGGGGGTAAGCATGCTGAATAATGAAAGCAAACTCCATCCACCTTCATGTGAATATATTGTAAGTCCTACAATGTGACACATTATTGTAATACGGTGGTTGAATTAATGATTTCAATTTATAAATGAATCAGTGATTTAGAGCTGTGCACATACACAATCTATTTGAGCTGATATTAAGCCTTTGGAAGCAGTGGATATTTATTAGCACCTTTGTAGTAACACAAATTATACTTGATTTGGCTTCTGAAACACTGAACAAAGAATCTTGGGAATTCAGAACTTTTAACTCCTTATTGTACAGTGTACAGTTGAATGTGTTAGAAAATGATTGGTCAATTTGCCTGAAAAAGTCCTGGATGTTTGAAATAATATCCAGCCTCTAATGGTAGAATTTTGTATTTAGACTATAAAGCATTCAGGATTGCAGATCTTCATTACAAAGACAATGTTCGTTTGGCTCTTTCATAAAACTATGCTTAGCTAAAGGAATGTAATGGCTTAAGCTCATTCAGCAGAGCAAATTTAATTATTCTCATCTGTTAGAGAAATATGGGGATTACCAGAAAATTAATTTGAAAGACAAAAGGACTTATATAATTAAAGAATTGTCTTTATTAAGCAATTATTGAATTTAGTAAATTTTATCTGTTGTTTAAGAAATGAGCTTCCTACTAGGAAAAACATCCTGCAGACAATTACTTTCATCTGTATTTAGCAAATGAGGACAAGGTAATGACTCAAAACTGTCTTTCCAAGACGATTTGCAGAGAACATTTACTAGGTCCCTACTTATTCAGAGTGGACAGAAGCAGTAGGTTTTCTCTTGCTCACCACTTGCCAGAAGTCTGAACATGGTGCTGCTAATCAAGGCTGGCCTCATGCCCATCATGTCTATGCCTATAATGCTCTCCAGGACTACTCTGTTCCTCCTCCCTTCTCTTGCAACTCACTCTTTCCGCAGTTTACAGCCTGTTAAAGGACAGGTAAAGGACACCATCATTTGTCCCTGTCATAGGACTTGGTGTGCAGACACCCCTCCATCAAAGCTGTATACCTTTCTGCATGTAGGAAAATACTACCATATAGGTTTTATGAATTTTGAAGAGCAGAATGTATCCAAAATAATGTTTTAGGAACTACACTTTATACTGCTATAATGCCTCCAGGTTTGGTACTCGGCTATAAAAGTAATTCACAAGACTGAGACAGAGAATATTGAATGAAGAGAGTTAGATACCCAGGATTCAATCTCCAACAGTCCTGTGGGTTGTATGAACACCTAACTCAAGAAACAGGATTAGCCATTTCTTCTGGTGTGTTGTTTCTTCTGTTTTAAAGCAAATACTATTCTTAGATATATTTCCATGAGATTATGAAATCGTTCCGTATTGCTTTTATCTGTAGAAATTGTCCTGAGTCATGAGGCCGTGATACAGACATACACTTCTGTAAATTTTAAAGAAAGCCCTCTGTAAGGAGACGTGAGCCCCTTGTATACCAATGCACTGGAGGATATTATTTCCTACCCCTCCTCTACCTAGCTCAAGGGGTGGGAATGACATTATAGTTTTCCCTAATATACAACCCTCATAGAATAGCTGGTGCTCAGAACATTCATCTTTACACAATAAACAATAAATAAACAGTTAATTTGTTAACTTGTTATGTTCATATGTCGAACCTGTTAAACTCTGTGTTGTGCATGAATGTTGTGGTGAAGCTTGAATCCCCATCTCTCATCCATCAAAAGTTTTTATATGAACGGAAATATAGAAACTGCAGGACCCCAAATTTATGGCAGCGATTAATCTATGGCAGATATTTTCCAGTGTGTGACTGACACAGAGAATACACTTTCTCTGGCTATCTTAATGAAAAAGTTACCTACCTGAGCTCAGTTTATGGCTTGATAGCGTTGGGCTGCGAGGAAGCCTGTTGCTGTATTTTGGAGTTACACGATGCATTTTACTGCTAGGCCCAAGATCTGAGTTTTACGTGAGTTTTTACATAAAAAGCTGCATACCGTGTGTCGCTGCCCAGGCATCGTCAGGGCGGGCCTCGGGGCGGCCTCTGTGAAGAGAGGCCGGGGCTGCCCGCAGCCGGGTGCAGCCGGTTCCCGCCGGTTCTGAGGCACCGGCACCCCCCTCCTCAGCCAAGATGGCGGCGCCTCAGGGGGGACATTAAAGAAAGGGCGGAAAAACCAGACAGTGAAAAGAGTGAGAGGAAAAAAAGTGAGAAATGGCCGTATGGATTTTCTTAGGCCACACTACTGAGAACAAATTGCAGTCTCTTACCTCTAGGACTCTCCTTTTCCTGAGAGAAAACTATTTCCAGGTAGTTTTTCCTTCTATATCTCTGTGAATCCTCCTTCCTCAGTCAAGACCTTTTCCGAGGTGAAGTCTTCCAGCACTTCTTTAATGAGAAACATATATTTTCTCCAGATGGTTTCCACTGATTCGAATAATCTGACTTCAGAACTTCAGGTAGGTAACTTCAAATGTTTCGGTTTCCTCCCCCTCTGCCAGGGTGAGGTAGGTATTTGCCTGTGATCTCCCAGAGCATAGAAGCTGCAGTCCTGGAGCAGGGTGTTTCTTGTAGGAATTGTACAAATACAGAATAAAAAGGCATGTTCTTGCTGGAAGAATTTATGAACCCCAGCTGGAAGACTGAAATACTTTACACAGAGCAGCAATAAACAGCTAAATATTTATTTTTAGGAATCATTTCTATAACTTTTTGACTCCAAACTACATTATCAGTGTGATAAAAGTGGGATTAGAGCCACTCAGAATTGTCACTCATGACAGAAACAGTCTCGTACAAGTTATTTAGAAAATAATTTGTGAATCTCCTTTTCTTTCCCCTAGCAGACATTGGATGTGTCAGTGCCTTCAACTAAGATACTTTATTCCGTGTATATCATCTAAATGGATGTACAGAACCTAGTTCTGGTTGTTATTATCAGCCTCTTAGGTGGATGTTTTCCAGCCTTATGGAGATCAGCATAATTTCTGAAAAAGGCTGTTTGATTTCAGGAAAAGGAGGACTAAAACTAAAAACGTTAAAAAGTGTGACCAGGAAAATAAAATCCAAATGTATGATGATAAGGCTGGCTAGCTCATAAAAATAAATGTTGAATTATTTAACCAAACAAATGTGATCTGTATACGTTGAGCCACTGTGCCTATCTGTTATTCTTTCTAGATTTTGATTAATTCAAAATTCAGGGAATCCAGTCCCACTGGACTGAAACTTGGGAAAGGGAGGTTCATTCCTTCAGCAGCAGCTAACATGATGACCCGAATCCACAGCAGTGTAGATTCCCTGTTTTAGTTTTGTCAGCAATTGGGGCAAATTAAATCCTCTTGGGGGGGTTTTAGAGCTTGATGATAAAGGCTAAGGCTGTAACTTGGCTTAGACCAAGTCTATGGAGTGATAATTGCTTTAAGGGGAAGGAATACCAAATATTTATAAGCTGATATTATACATATACACACACTTAACTTTGTGGTTCTTACTGGAAAAAGGAGAGATGTGAGGGGGAAAAAATTGCTGTCTGGCTTAATTTTGCTTTAGAAGGGCATTGCAAATCGTAAGAGAGCTTTTTGCTGTCGTTTCTACTGCTGACTACTCTTTGTTGTGTGTTTATCTTCACTTCTGTGTGGTTCGGAAACAGCAGAATGAAAAAGCGCTATCAGAATGGATTAGAAAACAAAATTTAATTTTTTTATGATCTTATTTTTAATCACCTAAATTTTCCATTAAAAATAATTCTTACAGGAAGAACAGGGGAGGTTTTTACTTTCATGTCATACAGTATTTTAAAGCAAACTATAATGGAGATGCTTGAAGGCATAACCAGATTAAAGGAGATATTTATAAGGACTCAGATCTCACAAGTGTGGGAGCTAGTTTTCAGGTTTGGGGTGTTTTTTTGTTTGTTTGTTTATTTTGCTCTTCTAGGTATCCCAACTCTTTCTCCTGACTATTGCATTTTTAAGAAATAGAAGCTGCCCCTACCTAGCCTTTGAGAGTGTTTTCTTTTTCCTTCATTTCTGGGGAAGGAATGATGATAAGGAATTATCCTCACAACTCCTTGTATAGAACAGAGATGCCTAAAATAGCTCTGAGCTGGCTTGCATTTCTTAACCCCAGCGCTTGAATGCAACAGAGTTATGTTTGCCTGACGCTGAAACACGAAGGCTAATTAGCGGAGATGGATGTGTCACCTTGACCTGGACTTGTAGGCATCGATCCTGGAGTTAGCTGGGATATTTCAGAGTTGCACTGCATGGGGTAGACAGGCCTCTAATTCCTGGGCTTGATGAACAACACTCAAAATAAGGGAAATGAAGCAGTTATTTTAGTATAAACCAGGATTTATTCTACTCAGTCTCTAATAAGATTTCAGAAGTAAGAAGTGGATTTATGAAATCTGTAGGCTTGTTCTTTACTTATATGAGTTAGAGCAAGGGAATGCTAAGCCACCATTTGCCCTCAAACACTATCCTATATCCTAGTTGAGGAAAAATGAAATATTACCCTGTTATCACATGCTGATCAGCATTTTACACAGTAATGCAAATCTCTGTAATTTAATCTTTCTTTCCATTGCTTCAGCAGTGTTTTTACATAGCTAATTATGATTTTACTCTGCCTTTGCACCTTCTTCAGTGGACATACTCAGATTCTGCAAGAGTATTAGAACTAAATCAGAACTGCAAATACTTAGTGACATCTTCCTGATTCTCTTGAGTTATCACTGAAGCCTTGCTATGATATACCCCAGATATGGGCCCTGAACTTACTTGGTTCAGCTGCCACAAAAATACAGGAAAAAAGTAGGTCACTATCACAAAAAGCTGACAGCCTAAGGAAAGGAAAGATTCTATTTCTAACATAGGCTGGAGACAGGTGATAAGAATTGTTTGTTCTCAAAATCAAAAGTAAAGCTGGGGTTTTTTGACTCTTGGGAATCGATACACTGTAGAACAATTTACATTTTAAAAGTCCTAAAAACCATTGAAGAACACAGCATGCTCCAAAAGTCCTGCTAATGGTCCTGCCAAGTGATGTGTTTTTCTTATAGTCTAGGTTTTGGCTGATAGTACTTCTTTAATGATATGGTGGTTGAACAAAATATTTTTTGTCCCATTCTCTTTTACCATTTATAAATAGTGAATGGGCAGGTTTTCTTTTTCTTTTTTTTTTTCCATTTTTTTGAAATCCCTTCTTTCAAGTTAGAAAGTATAGATACTGCTGGTTATGGTTTTCAAGGTTAAATCTGGGTATAGAATTCCATCTGTGCTTGCTTGTCCCTAAGAAGATTCTGCAGCTCAGACTTGGATCCTGACTAGCTTTACTGCTTTTTCCAGCTTGTACTCTTAAGGTCTCCTTAATCTTATTTAAGTCTACAAAGGGCTTATATTTAGCTGAAAACATGAGGTGGTTTTGTGTGGGAAAATTTCAAGCTCTCTTGCTACGCTGTGGTAGAGCAAAAAGATTCACTCCTCAGCTTTCTGGGGTTTAGGCTCCTTTCCCTTGTTCGCTAAGGAACATGCTGCCATCTACTGGAAATACAATGTGATTTTATTTCTTCAAGTGATTTTAAGGAGTTTTGTCTGATGACGCTCCCCCTTAAGTAAAACCCGCAGTATCTCAGCAGCATAAACTTGCAAAGGATACCTTATCATTTACTTTCAGGTCGCTGTGAGATCTTTGGGTATTTGAAATAATATAAAATCCCATCGCAAATCTTGGCTACAACCTCCAACTTCCTTTTCAGCTGAAAACCTGACAAAATGTGCTTTTGCTTAAAAAGACAGAAAAGTGTATTGTATCAGTGTAAACTCTCAAAGGATTCTGAATGTCTTTCAAAAAAAAAACAACCCAGAAAACAAAAAACCAAAGGTATCTTCCCATATATTCTTTTTGCCCAGATTCAGATCAACTGCAACATTATAAATGCTGAAGGAACTGCATGGAAGTGCTGAGAACTTAGAAACATTTAAGGAAGAAAGGGGGTTTATTTGCTTTTTTAAATTTTATTTTATTTTTCTGTTAGAGATAGTGTACTTATAAGAAGTAAAAATAAATATAGAAACTGTTCAGGTGGCTCTAGGTGATTTGTCACCAAAGAATTTTGCTTCCTTCTTCATCTCCAGTTAAATCCACTGCGTACACAGTCATATCAGGCAGCTGAAGAATAGCGCTTTGTGATTTTATGATGAAACATCAAAAAAGGAAAACAAAACAACTGAGCCCTGTTTACTCAGCTGAGAACTATAACTCCATTCAGACACGGCCTCCTCGGCTGGAGCGCTGGCCCAAGTTTCACCTGAGTAATGAAGTTCCTCAAGGAGAGTGAACAGATTTTACAATGAAATAAATAGCTGATTGAACCAATGTAATTTCCAGCAGCACATAATGACAGTTTGTTAAGGTGAAAGGGTGCTATAACATATTTTTATTTTTATACATGTGCTGTGTTCTTATTTATACTTCCCTTGCACATAAGCAAATACAGAAAACACTCTGGGTGTACGTGGTTAAGTAATTGCTCCCAGTTATACAATCCATGCCATTTTAAGAATGATCATTTTCAGCAACTATTGAATTTTTCTGTTGGCAGAATGCTTGAAAACTGAAATGCAAACTGTAAATGAATTCTGCTGGCCTGACTATTGTGTCGTCACTGATACGGCACAAGCTGAATCAGGAAATACAGGTGTAAATACTGATGTTGCTTTGTATTCACTTGTTCTAGTAAATATGAACCTGCTCAAAGCACAGGGTAGCAAAGCACCAGATCTTTCAGGTCATAAAGGTGTGTTTAGTAAAAGATAGTTCCATCCCTTAGGATAATTGATGATACAACAGCTCTGTTTTGTTTTCAAATTACTGTTTTCTTTTCTCAGTCATATTTTCCTTCTAATACCTTTGTTTTCTAACATGTAAGAGAATCACATTGAACTTGTGGCCTTGTTGCTAGGTTTCAAGCTGCATTTATGCAGTCTACTGAGACACTATTTTCGTTTTTGAATTCTGAATCGAGTCCCAAGGCAACAGCGCCCTGTTTCTTAGCAACACAGATGGGTAGACTGTATATTCCAGCTATTTTGTACAATGGAAGAATAAACAATTCCCTGAATAAGGGTGTGCTGCAAGTTCATCCCTTTGCTTAACTTCCCTTAGGAGCGAGGGAAGAGAAGCCTTCAGTGATACAGCGTATGAAGTTTGTTAGGAAGTCCCTGTTTGTGCAGAGTGGTGAGTAGTATCTCTGTCTTTTTTGTTAACTGTGTAACTCTGGGAAGAAAACAAACAGGTGGACGATTGAGAGTTAAGGCGGAAACAGGTATTCATGTGATTAGTAAATTACTAGTATTTTACACACTGAATGAAACAGAAGAGTTGCCCTTTTGGCACAATCTCTGCAAAGGGTTGCATGGCTTTGAAACTTCTTGGTCATATAGGCAAAAATTTAAATTTTTCTGACTCCAGTGGGACTGACTTTGCCATGGGGAGGAAGGCGTGCTAGGAAAAGGGAAGGGGGCAGAGAAGGGGACACAGCCAGTGTCTCCGTTTAATTGCAAAACAAGAAAAGGCTGCTTTAAATGTATTTTTCTCCCCAGTTTATTAAATGGTCAGATCAGCTGGCTTGCCTGTAGACTCCACACACGCTTGATGGGAAGCCCAGGGCCACCTTAGAGGACAAAAATCAGAGTGACCCCCCCCCAAGCCCATCCAAGCCTGCTCACCTCCTCCCAAGCAGGAACTAGGCCAATAGGAAGTAGGAAATAGTGGTTTGTATTGTCTTAAGGCCTGTTGCAATACCTTCATGTTTTGCAAAACCCTATGTCTGTCTTCTGGATTTTGCAGGACGTACAAGGAGCATAAGAAAAGTAACAGTCTGGGTAGGTCTTTAAGATCAGCAAGAGACAGAACAGAGATAAATAATATCTAGCTTGTGCACAGAGGTAAATACTTTACTGCTATTTAGGGCGTTAGTGCTGCTCCAGTGGTTTTTCACCCTGCCCAGAGGCGTCTTTGGGTATATGAAAGGGCCTCCCTCTCCCTCTGGGCAAGAAGGTGAAGCTCGAGTGGCACCAGCTGATGAGACACGGCAGGACATAACACCTGGGCACATATTAGGATAGTAATGGGGCAGCTCTAATTAATGTTGTGGCCTGGGTGGGCCTAGGAATGTGGAGAAATGTGAAAATGGAGACGGAGAGTGGATGGAAACTGGAGTTTCAACAGTGCCCTGATCTGAGGTTTGTTTTGTCACTCTTGCTTGTGCAAAGTGAGGCTAGTGTGCATCCAGCATGACCCAGCTAACACCAAATCCCTGCTGTGCTGCCCTGCCTGTGCACAGGTTTAGTGTCCCCTCAAGAATGTCCTGGTTAACGAGACAAGAACAAAAACTTGAAGGAGAAGGTGTGTTTATGATCCTACTTAATGGCGGATATTTCAGGGCAAATGAAAACCAGAACTCCTGTTCCTACAGGCTGCTATGAACATGTATATTCCTAAACATCTGTGCTTTTGGCTTCAGATGGGCTTTCTGTATGGTTAGGAGTTTTCTTCTTCAGAATACTTTGCAGAACTGAGAGAACGAGGGAATCAAGAAGCGAGACTTCTTTATCTAAGCTGGTACAAAATAATGTTGAAGATATTCATTTATCTTCAATGCCTGTGCTAGGTTGTACAGACTGGGATATCCAGACTGCAAGTTACAATAATCCAAGTTCTGTCATATATGTGTGTGTTGCTTTTTTCTTTTTGCCAGGATTACAGTATCTGAGAAGAAGAAATTCGTCATCAAGCCATTACGTTCACCCTCCGCCCAGACAAGCAAAAATTTTTATTGGAAAGTCAAGCACAATTTTCTGTGAGCCTTGATTTGCCTTTCTTCCAGCAAAAAACTGTAGCAGAGCAACGTAAATCCAATAGAAATGTATGGCTAAAAGAGCCTCCTGATTTTGGCTATCGGCTCTGTAGATCATCCAACCCTTCACTGAAGCCCCAAGGAAAGGGAAAAGGGGAACTGAAGCTAAAAATGACCTCTGTGTCCATGGTCATGCAACAGCTTTCCAGGTTTAGGTGCCGGCTGCTCCTTCCTCTCTCTGATCAAAGAAGAGGGACTTGTCTCAGCTTGTCACTTGCTTTCCACAGATTGGCTCTTATGAGGCCAAAATACTGTTTATGAAGGACGGCAAATATAAGACTGGTGCGCATGAAGACCCCAAACCGCACGATTATAGGCAGGTAAAGTGTCTGGCTCCTACACTTATAAAGCAAACGCTGAAATAAAGAGAGGATGTTTGGAGATCTGTAAATGAAACCACTAGATGTCAGTCTCGGTAGCTCCAAAAAGAAAAGAAAACCCAGCAGTTAGTACCACAGCCGGGCTCTGACTTTCATAGAGAACTCTGCTGTAGTCACGAATTATTTGCCAAAAAGACTTCCACAGGGAAAGCTAATGAATCCAGGTGTGGAGCTCTGTCTTTTAATGTGCTTTGTAGCTGACAAGACGGTTTTCATGTTGGCAGAGAAGACTGGAATAGGGATATCAGGGCTAATCAGTTCATCTTCCCCTTGCTCTCTGTGACACATCTGCTTCCCCCAGAGGAATAGGTAGCAGTTGAATGGCTTGACACACTGGATGGAAGTATTTTATGGTAATTTTTTCATTTAGCAGCCTTAACTGAGACTAGTGTCTCATCGTGCTGGCTCTTGTAGAGAACACATGGCAAGAAACTGTCCTTTTTTCGCAACAGCTGAAAATCAAATTATTGATTTTTGATGAAAATGGAAAAACTTGCATGGAAAATCAAAAAATCCAAGGTATAACTTGGATCAATGCATTCCCCCAACATCAGTACATTTAACACTAAAACTGCTAAGAAAAGGAACTCTTCAAACTAAATGGGTTTTGTTCAGATTCTTTTGATTAATTTTTCTTTCTTTCAGAGACTCATTCTTTGGTTTCAGATTTTGGGGGTTTCTTTTGTTTGGTAATCTCTTTTAAAATCAGATGCCATAAAAACAGAGAGAGGAATAACATTTTGTTAAGATTCAGTATCCTATCCATATTCCATTAACTTTTAATTACAAACCTTCCTATCTCCTCTCCTCTGAGCCCTTCAGAGAATCTCGCTCAAAGAGCAATTCAACAAACTTACTATTTCTAAAATAAAAAACAAAACCGAGACAGTAAAAAAAAAAAAAAAATCCCTTCTGTTCTCCAAAGTAAACATTTATACCTGGTTGTCTAGTTTATTGAAGAACCACATAAGTGGCATATAGCCAATGTTACATTTCCATGGAAAATAATATTTTTTTCCTCCTTCTGTCTTCATGAGTATAAATCACGTCTTCATGTATTTGCCAAGCTGCTAGAGCAGGAATTTAACTTCCCTCTTTATTAGTTTACCTAAGGTAATTAAAAGCAAACTTCTAGTTAGCTATTACAGCCAAAAGAAATGTGTCTAATAATATCCTGTCTCAAGGAAAATTTGCTTTATTTCAAGATGATCAAGTTTCCATAATAGTAATTGAACTCTATTTTCTCTTAAAATCTGCTAAACAAAACTTTTCTCATTAAGTAAAAGTGTTTTATTTTTTCTCAAGTCTTGACCAGTAATGTAAATTTGCAAAACCAGTGGAAGAGCCAACAAAGCATGTTTGTCCTGCAACTCTAATGTGCTTTTTAAGGTCACCCCTCAGAGGGCCTGACTACGGCAATATAATGTATAGCATCCATACTTTAGGAAGCATCCTGAAGGTTTCAGAACCTTCCCCATTCCACATCAGGAGAAAACTAATGCTTTAATAATTTGACTGGCTCCAAAAGCTGATTCCAGAAAGATCAATAACTACATGACCGAAGGTATTTAGCTGTAAGTATGAAAACAAATTTCAGGTCCTTGTTCCGAATCAGGCACTTTGTTTGGGGATTTCAGTGTCACCAGTCAGTGCTCTGATCTCAGCACTAGTGGTTTTCTTTGGTGAAATTCTACCTGAGTGAAATAAGTAATTATAAATCAGCGCATCTGAAAAGAAATAAAGAAAAAGCAGGTTGCAAGCAGAAATTCCCAATTAAGTTCCTGATAGCAACAAAACATTCTAAGACTCTCTTAAGGACTTGGTCCAGAGATAGAGGGATCTCCACTCTGAGGTCTGGAGGAAATTAATGCATATTGTCTAATTGCTTTGGCATATTATTAACTTTTCAACCAGCTGAAATTTCAAGCCACTTAGTTCCAGAAGGCTGTAGATGCAAATTCAGTACTTGCCTCTGCAGAGAATTTTACTCTTTTTTATTTTTTTTCTCCACTAAAATGTCCCCTGGGGAGAACCCTTAATGATGTATTGTCAGGAGTTGAAAAGGAAATGAGCAATCCCAGTGCAAGATTTCTAAATAAAAAATGTACCTAAGGACTAGCTGCACTGGTCCAAAATTCTTAGGTATAGACTTGATCTTACACAGGCAAAAAGAGGCAGTTTCTGTCTTCACTTAGATGCGGAGTCCCTTTTTCACCATTCAGGCCAATGGGAAATGCTTCATCAAATGGAAACCGGATCTCAGTCAGGAAAAAAATGAGAAAAAGGGCTGTATTTAGAGAAAAGCAACAAGTAAGAAGTGTTAATTACTAGTGTACGGTGCTTCCTACTCCTTGTGGCGTTCTTTCCTAGACACGTATAATCTGCATCGCACCCATCAATCCACAGTTAAAACATTCATTACCATTAAGTTTCAACATGTAACTTTATGCACCATTTATGTTCCCTCCCTGATTTCACAGGGTACCCATCCTGCTGCCTAACCCCCCCATTTTGATTTTATCTTGTTCGGTTAATCAGAGAAACATATCTTCCCATTCATGCAGATGGTACTGATTTCTCCAGAACATCACGGTTATAGATTTTTTTATCTTGTAATTCACAGGAAATCAACTGGGTTCTTTTATTTAGAACTGTGAAGATCAGGGAAAATTGTCAGTCAAATGTGTGTGATAACTAAAGTGATCTACATGAAGAAGCAAATTGCCTTACAAGAACGGGCTGATGGCACAAACTCACTCTTTTAAGACACCTTGTCTCAGAATGATTTTAAGGCCGATGTTCTGGTGTTGTATCTTGTCCCACACTTATCTGACTCTTGGTGAAGAGCAGCGCGACCAGCAGCCAAACTCACAATTTCCTTTTGCAACTGGCAGAAAACATTACCACTTATTTAAAATCCTGCTCACTTTGAATACAAAATCACCTTTGCTTCTAAACAATGAAAATACATGTCTAAAATGGTATGTCACTGATCTTAAATGACCCCCTTGTTTCAGCCTTGCTTTGAACCCTTTCATAAGTTCTCCGGCAACAGAAAACTCTTAAGCTTATTGTAGTGCAGGGTATGTTAATGGTTAATTAAATTCACTGGAAAGGTTTGAAAAATAATGCAAATAACTCCATGCGAATTTCTCCAAAGCATGTAACGTATTTATACCAAGAAATTGCATCCCCTGTGCTTTTAGTATCACAGCTCCTTTCTCGAAGGGCGTTCTGTTTCTGTTATTATTGCTTATCTCTATTGGAATAGGAGGCCACTGGACTCATTTGGGATTGGGACCATGGTGATAGGAGTAGTGTAAATAAAGAACTTTATGGTTGTGGGAAACCATAACTCTTCTCAGCTCAACTGCTTGACTTGTTAGCAAAGTAATTAACAGTTAATTAAATCTCCAAAATCTTGCATTTTTTGACCAGAAATGTTACAGGTATATTTTTTACCTTTATCCAAATCCAACATATAAAGTTTACTCTACAGTTAACTTCAGTGTTCTCGGTTCTAGGCATGATGGCTTGTCTGATGTTCCAATGGATTTTCCTTTTCAGGTGCAGTATGAAGCTAATTTACCAAATCTTGTGACAAGTTACTCCAGAGACCCTTAAAATCTGAAGTTAAAATCACAGCATTTAAACATAGGTAAGACCTGGACAACATGCAAATTCGTTGTGTTAAAGAAATTAGGAATCAGTACATGAATAGTAGGGAGCAGGAGTAAGAGCCTGGAACCCCTCTACTGCCATGTGGCTGCCTTAAGCGGCCTCAGATGAAGTTTAACAACCAAACCGCAATGTTTTGCCCTAAATGTTTTCCCCTTTTCAGTATTGGAGAAAGTCTGCTTCCCGGGTCTAAGTAACAGACTCAAATCACAGAAAATACACTAGTTCACTCACGCAAAGACACTCAGCTTTAAGGACACCTGATACAAGCAAGATTATTAGCTCAAAAATCTGTTTGCCAATGTAGATCTGCTGATAAGACTGCAATTTCAACCTTGTAATGGTGATTTATTTCCAGGAAACTGAATCAAGTCCAATGTCTGCTGTCCTCATTGTAGATGGAATGGTCCATATCTGCTTTCCTACTGCGGCGGGTAGTCCGTAATGGGATGTCTGCCCTTTAGTGTAGTTTCTATAGCTCCACCTCTTATAAGTATAGCTTATTTGAAAATAATTAACTACACATTAGTTAAAGTATACACACATACCTACCACGTAGCATAAAACACTACTTTCTTTGTGCATTCACAGCAAGGCCATGGACAGAATATTTTTTTGCTTCTAATCTTTACCATGCATGTCAGAGTGCTCCTTTTTTGGAGTCCTATCTGATTAACAATAAACACAGCTTTTGAAATCCTGGAGTCTGGACAGTTTGTCCTATAGCTGTTGAATACTGGTTGCTTAGTATTTTCAGATCCTGGACTTGAAACCACTGAAACGAAAGCACAAGGATTCTGTTAGATTTCTTACATACAAGCCTTGTAAAAGCAAATGGGTTCCAGGGCTGCTACTACTAAAGAATCCCTGGTCACCAAAATCTGCTTCATTTACAATTAGTCAGATTAAAAGACAACTTCCTGCTTCTCTCTGTACCAGAGGCTTTTAAATTAGTATTATTATTCAATTATTATTATTAAAGTATTACATTATTACATTATTAAATTATTATTACTACTTCTTCTGAATTACATTTATTTCAGTGTTTTGGATCACACAATAACTGAATTTGAGGGGACAGCTGTCATGTCCTAAGGGAAGTGTCACTGTACTGGAGATCTAGGGCCATCGACCACCAATTTCCTCTAGCTTTTCAAGAACATAATTTTTTCCAGCTTTTATTGACTTTGGTGGAGTCTGGAGAGATAATGTCTTGGGGAACACGTTCTTATTTCAGCCTTTAGCAGAAAATTATACAGCACTGCATGTGGCAATTAATTTGTAGGAATTAAGATGTCCAGATTAGACTGTTCAGAGACGCAGACTATTTCAGAATATGCAGGTACTAGGTGGATACTTTGCTTTTTCATAAATATAAGTCAAAGAGTTAAATGTAGAGATTTCCAAAATGAAAATGTCCCTAATTTCATTCTAAAAATGCTCGCGTTAACATTACTGAAGATTAATAAATAGTAGGTGAGGGGAAAACAAATTGTTTAGGGAATCGGTGTAGGTGATGACAGGTTCCGAGTTGTGAACATAACTCTACTGAGTAGTGGCAAGTTAATATGTACATTTGTAAAACACATGAATTGGCTGAACACAAATGTCTCTAGGCATTTTGACATGTTGTGCTCTGATTCAAGTCTGGAACACGTCTGAGAGTGAGTTCTTTGATGAACCTGTCAAAGATCGTTCTCCTGACAGCCACTCCTGTTCGTTCTGTAGCTCTGATGTACCTCTGCTTCCTCAGAGGCGCAGGTGGCAGCGTGGTGCTCACACCGTGTTCTTGGATTGCATGGAGGAGAAGCCACGCTGGCTGCAGCAGGGAGAGACAGGCAGAGACACAAGTGCTCATTCTGCTAGAGCAGGGACACTGGATCTAGTCTCATCCAGAGGGCAAACAAGATTTTGTTTGCCTGTGGTCTTAGATGAGAAAGAATTGATGGGTGCTGGCGGAAGTCATAATTCCCTTGGTTCAGGAGGGTCAGGAGGACTCTGACACCCAATTAAAATGAATAGGCCCAAACCTTTCTTTTAGTCCAGAGGTAAAAAAGCAGATAGTTTGTTTGACTTGGTTTGGGTTGGAAGGGACCTTAAAGATCATTGAGTTCCACCCCCCTGCCCTGGGCAGGGACACCTCCCACCAGACCAGGTTGCTCCAAGCCCCCTCCAGCCTGGCCTTGAACCCCTCCAGGGATGGGGCAGCCACAGCTTCTCTGAGCAACCTGGTCCAGTGTCTCACCACCCTCACAGCAAATAATTTCTTCCAAAACCAAACTTCTGGTCCCAAGAAATGTGTTCATTTGCACATGCTATGGAAGACACTAGCTGTATCTTGCGTCTATCCTGCGAAGTCAGGTATGAGCTCTCTGAGCCACTGTAATGAAGCAGGCCTAGATCCTTCAAACAGTACATAAACTGGCACAGAGAGCATGCTTTATCAAGGTTTTCAGATATTTTAGCAAAATATCTGTTTTTTACTGTAGATGCCAGCACGGAACAGATACACACTAAATGGACTTTGTCTGGTTTATTAGTGATTATTTGACCTCTTTCTCTTAGGTCCTGAATTCTGAAATATGATGGAAAACAGCATTATTATCTCTTTCTACTTAATAAATTCCTCTCAACAATTTCAATTCATTCATTTTTTCCTCTAACCAGTCCCTCAGTCATCCGGAGGTAAAAGAAATGGCACAGCCCATCGCACTCCCGAGAACTAGAGAGCCTGAGTGCCATCATGAGCTTACTTTGGAAACTCCCTGTCCTCTGCACCCAAGAGCTGGTGATCCGCAGACTGTGCCAAAATAAGTCCTCCCATGCTTCCTCTTCCTTCAATAGGAACAGCCGCTTTGCTCTTGACCCTAATTACTATGGGGCTGGCTGCTGAAAGCTCGACACGGTCAGGTAGTTTCAGTTCCTTTAATAAACAGTGCGGTGGAGGATGTTGAGTGTAACAGGGGGAAGAACTTTTTAGTCATAGTCTGCATTGCTGAGGGCTTTGGAGGCATATCCAGAGGTAGATTTGAACTCACATCTCTAGATTTAAACTGTGAGTGAGCTGTACAGTAAATGCACCCCAGATAGTGATTTAGCATAAGAAAATCGCATATTGGATTGGTTTTCCCTTTCCAAAAGAGAGTGAGCTACACACCACCGTGGAAAGCTTGGGACACTAGTAAGAATCCCTTAAGCAATGATCTCACAACTCTGTGTGCTTTGTTGTGGGGTTTGGCGTTCCTCCAGGATTTCTCAGATGCAACCTTTAGTGGAAAGAAAAAATTGTATAAGATGTTAACACTAAAAATGGATGTATTTTTTGTTAAAGAGAGCATCCTACCAGTCAGGGAGCAATTGTGTTGCATCTCCAGACACTTGTTTGAAATTTCTGGTTCCCCACAAGAATAAAGTCCCCAGTCTGCCTGGAAATTCCCCATTTTCTGAATGCCAGCCAAATCCAGCCCAGCGAATGGTGCTTTCTCTGTGTGTGGCAAATGAAAAGCTCAGAACAAGTTCAGTTTCAGAGGTTGTTAGGATCTGGTTGGTAGACATAATAATAGGGGTGACAGTGTAGTGAAATGATGCACAGAGCAGTCCTTTGAAGGAATTGTCTGTGTATTTTTACAGATGGGAGAAAGCAGGCCCAGAGATTATAAGAACTGTGGAGGCATGTCCAGTGTTCCTGGGGAAAAGAAGAATGAACTTGTCTTTAACCTCCATGCATGACACCTCATCTTTACAAATGCAGATGGCAGAGGTATGTCTTCGTTCTGACCCACAGGATGGAGGTAGCCTCTTGTGCTTGTTTGCAGTGAGGAGTGAGACACAGGTGTTAAAGACACTTGTTTGCTCACTGGGGCAACTTCACTCTGTCATTAGAGGAGCCAAGAAAAAAAACCACAGGGCTGCTCTGCAGTGAGGAGAGTGTGAGTTGCTAGAGCCTCTGGTGTACAAAGGCAATTAAGGAAACTAAGGTACCTGCATTAAATCTATGCATGTATAATGCTTTTTACTGCCAAATATACAATGAGAGATAACCTAAGAGTGTAAACTGAGAGTTGTGGACCTAAAACTTCCTTAAAATGCTGGCTCAGTTTGTTCACCTACTTTTTTGTGATTATTACTTATGCTATATACCTTTACCATATGCAATATATATAACTGAGAAAAAAACAACTGTTCCCGTTAAGAAGATATATATTCTTCTATAAAGAAGTATAAAGTTTTCTTTTTCTCCAACACCACATCCTTGCTAGGAAGTATCTTAAATAGAGTTACTGCTACTGATGGGACAGATTTCTTGCTTCCAAATCCCCACAGAGGCGTGACACCCAGCTGTCCCTTTTGTGAGGCAGACATAGTGCCCCCAGGCAGCTGTGCAGCTAGAAGCCCCCGATCCCCTGCCAGTCCTACCAGTACAGCGCAGGAGGGAGCTTGCTCTGAAGGAGCTGGTGACTCTGCCGTACAATGTGGAGATGTGGGTGCTCTCCAGATGTTTATAGGTGCACATGGAGGAAGCGCAGCACCCGAACCGAGTGCTGTGGCAGCACTTCACACTTGCCCCAGCTTGACATCTCCCCATCCCTCTGTCACACACTCAAGTTCTTTCAGAGTCCAAAGGGCCTGAGATTCCTTGTTTGCTGTTCGGGCTGATCTCCACCTCCTCTGACACGCGCCACAAAGCTCTTAAGCTTCAGAGAAGGAGAGTGTGGGTTTTGTATCAAGGACAGCCTAAAGTAGTGTTCTCGCACCTCAGCAGCTGGAGGTACATGCAAAACCTTTTCATCCTTTTTACTTTTGCCTTCTCATTGTGGGGGTGCTGTGAATCTTGCTGACAGCTACGTCAGCCATTTGGGCACACGATCAACTGCAGCGTGGACACCTCTTAGCCTGGCGTACGAGAAATGACCAGTGTCCATTACCAAAAATGTCACCGATCTAAAATCTGTTCCAGTCAGTCAGTATTTTTCCATTGACTTTGCTGTACTTTGGAACAGGCTTACGGAGGCGAGTTCTTTTGTCTTAGGCAGCACTATTGGATTGTTCCTTTAGAATCGCTTTATAAAAACCTCTGCAGCCTATATAAATGCAGGGAGTAAATTTGGATACTTTCTGAAGTGCTAGAAGGAAGAAGCAGGCTTATGGGTTAACTGCAGGTACTCATAAATGACTAGAAGAAGCAAGTGTTGCAAAAAAGTATATTCAGATCTGCTACCTACACATACTCAATAAATACAGTAGATTCTGTAAGTTAACACTAATGTTTTGTGTCCATATAGAACTTAATCTACATACCTTTATTATAAAACAGACAGATTTCAAGGTCTCTGTTGAGGACATCTCTGCCCCATGCTCCCCCACCCATATACTTCAATGTTATCGCTAAAGCTGTTGTACTTTGGGCTTGATTTTGTCATGTGTCCCACGATTTCTTGAACTGAGATCCTACAGTGTTTGAATTATACACAGGACTCCTAATCTAAGCTTTGTCAATATTTCTATAACTTTGTTTATTTTTTATTTGCCGTGAACTTATGCCCATGTTAACTAAAAGACACTTCTCTATATCCTCCCTCCATCACAAACCCACACATTTGAAAAATTAAGCACATACACATGGAGTACTCAGGTGGCCAGCAAATTTTAGGTATTTTAAGTGGTCCCAGGATCATACTGGTCATGCTGAAAGTGTAAATAACCTTGTCACACTAAGCCTTTGAAATACCAAATTTTATGCCTTTCCTGTGGAACAAAATCATAAACAGACATGAAAAAATCAACCTGACAAACAATAGACTAACATTCTAAAGTTTAAAGAATTATTATTAATTTATTAAGATCTTTCCAAAACCTGATTTACAAATGGTGGTAAAGGTAACACAAATGTTTGCTATTAAAAAAACCCTCATATTGACCACAATTAAAATTAACATACTGGAAAAAATGCAAAGATTAATTTTCTGCCAGATACCTCTCTGCTCCATTAAACATTGCTTTGAGCATTGCATTATAACTTACCATGTTACGGTGATAGCAGCAGGGTGATTTTATTACCTTAATAACACAACTGCAGTTAGCTTACACCGTGCTGTTTAGTTCATATGAGGAAGAAAGATATTAATTTGTTTTAAATAAGGGACTGTTATTAAAAAGGCACTAACTGCATCCACGGAGACACATAGGAGAACTGTGCAATGCTAAATGAAAGAGTGAAGGCTAAATGAAAAATGTTCTGGGATGCCTCTTTTCATTTAGATAAGACTAATACTCTGTTTTACTTCGCTACCAACTGCTATAACAGCTCAGGAAGTGCTGGGAATGTTCTGGATGAATTTTGCGAACACTGTGGGGAAGGACAAGAAGCAGAGAGGAGAGGGAAGTGGGATGGGGAGCCGTGGGGAGAGAGCCTCGGAGGAGACAGCGGGATGTGCGCAGCCAGAAAGGCTGCAGGAAGCCTGTATGTGTCGCTTTTAATAAAGAGCCAGTTCAGTTTTAGTGCCATGGGATTTCCTCAATGTACAGACCAACAGGCAGCGCGCGAAACACACAAGGTCTATTCTGTAAGGGTTTAAAACATCAAGCTTTATAAACATTGAAGTGCAGCTTTTCCTCCTCAGAGGCCTCTTCTCAGTTGGAAAAAATAAAACAAGGAGGCGCCTGTCATGTAAGTTGTACTAAAATTATATTTAGCACAATAAACTTGTCTGTATTAGCAGGTTCCTCAGCTGACTCTTTACCTGTCATCTTTTACTTTGTAAAGAGAAACTCTTTATTTTCACTTGCTTCCTACATAGTTGAAGAAGGCAGTAGCTAAGTGGTGGTGATATTCCTTGGATGTTCATCTCAAGAGATGGAGAGGAAAACAGCAACCACCTGGCAGCCAGTGGAAAGTCAGAACACAGAGCCATAAACAGATGCGTTCCTGTACGTGTTTTCCTGAGAGGATAATTGCTCTTGTTGATGGTTATGTACCTTTGAAAATAAATAACAAGCAGTGTTACTACTGAAAATAACTAGAAACAGAGAAAGTCCAAGGACACCAGAGGGATTTTTCTTTTCCCAACAGAGGAAATTTTCTGGCCTTGTGGAAAAGGCAAGGCAAGAAAGGGAATATAATGGCCTGGTGGATTTTAGAATAATGTTTCAATACACACCCTTCTCTCTGATCACATCTCTAAGAGCTGGCTGGGATGCCCTGTGTGAAACATGAGCCCAAGCCCACAGAGGCTGTGTAAGCACATAATGCTGGCTGCCTTGCGCTGGGTGAGGAGAAAGTTTCTCTCAAATCCCAGAAGAGTTGGACGAAGTCTTAAGTGACTTCCAGATCTGGAATTTCAAGCACACAGTCCCTGTGCATAGTGCTGTGTTGCTGTGTCTCTGTGTCAGAGAAGAAAAAAGAGCACAAAATTTATCAAATTTATTTACTGACTTTATTGATCTAGGTTTTTTGGGGGGTGAGGTGGTGTTTTTTTGTGGTTTTTTTTCTAGCACCACACAGGTTATCACAGTTTCACAACATTGTAGGACCCGTAAGAGTGGGCATCCTCCAGTCTTTTGTGGTGCTGTTCAGGATTTTATTTTCAAAAGTAGAAATCAGAGAAACGTACTCCTAGAAGTCATATATCTATAAAGCAAGGAAGGGAGAATGGTTGGGCTAGAGATAACATTTAAGTTTTGGTTCTAGACAGATCTAGTCAAGAAGGCTCAGGAACTTGGAAACATGGGACAGGAGAGTGCCAGAGACCTCGGAGCATTGCACCAGGATGGTGGGATGGGATTTCCGTTAGCAGGATAAGCTGGAGACCTGGGAAAAAAGAGGTACCTAAACTACTGATTTGAGTGAGAAGCTAAAGGGTGCTTCGTAGCTGTTCAACTGTTTTATTCTGGAAGGAGTGAAGACTGTATTTCTGTTTGGGAGCACAAGTATGTACAGTATTATTGACAAGAAGGAAACGAGGGCATGATAAATATTGGAGACATTAGCTCTTTATTTTACAGCCAGAGGATTCATTTATTCTGGGAACTATGCCTAATGCTAGCTAGGATTGAGGGTGTATAAATGATCTGTGTACTTCGCTATCTCACATCAATGATGCATTTTACCTCACACTTTATTTTATCTGGTATCTGCCCTTTGTCAGTGACCAAAAAAACTGGAAGGGTAGTTAGGAGAACAGGCTCTGCAAAGATAATACACTTGTGTCCCTAAGGGCGTGCCTTCTCTAGAATAATGGGCTTCTTAAAACAAGTCATTAAGAAAAAGTATTGATTCCCATAAGATTACTTATTTCCTTGGGGTCTATGGCCGAGGGACTTGCACGATTTGCTAATCAGACTTGAGATGATATGAAGTGTGGGTTCTTCAGACTTTCTCATGAAAAAAACTTGTTCCTGACCAGTGGCAAACAACCTAAAAGAAGTATTGCTCCATGTGTTTCCTTGTCACTTAGATTTATGAAATCGATTTTGAAATGAATGTTATATTGACAGTACAACTTTTAATGTCAAGGCACCACCATGCTTTTTAGTGCCAATCAGAAAACAGAGAGAGGTTGGGTCCTTTTCCCGTAAGTATGTGTCAGACTTGAAACAGGAATCAGTACCAAGCTTTGATTTAAAATAGATCTTTCTGTAGACCTCTTGAGCAACTTCAAGACCCCATCTTGAACATGTGCTACCAAAAGATAACTGTTTTAGAAGCTGCCTTCAGCAGATCTGCAGATCTCAGCAGCTTTTTAGCCAATTAGTATACTTTCAGTATTTCAGAGAAAAGGAAGAAATTAATTTTAGAACTCTGGAGACCCTGATGTAGAAACAAATTTATGGATGTCTCTGTTTTCCTTCAGGCAGCTTTGCATTTAGGTCTGCTAAACTCAATGGGCAGATCCCCAATAAATGTCAGGGATCTTAGAAACTACTCAGTTAATTTGGGAAGGCTGATCAAGGAAACTTTCCTGTCCTCTTCAAACTGAAACAATGCTGAAAGTATTAATTGTAAAATGCTGTGACAGGACTCTTGCTAGTGATCCTAGTGTTTTGTGCCAGTATAATTAAACTTGGCTGATACATAAAAGCTGACACAGTAACAAAATTCATAATTCTCAAATGTGTTCTTCTTGGAGAGTTTGAAACCACTTTAGCCTTTCATTAGTTGAAGTATAACAATATACTTATGCTTTAAGAAAACAAGTGGGAGCCAAAAATCCTCTCCTATATGAGCTTGGTAAGAACTGGATGTTTTGAATAATCTAGAAAGTGCTGATTTTCCCAGGCTAGTGTATCAAATTCAAGAAACCTTCAAACAGATTTTTTCCAAAAGGTTTTGGAAAACAGAAAGTCTTCCCCTTCTTTCCCACATTTCCCTCCCCTTTTTTTCTGTTTCAGATATTTGAGTGATTTAGGTCAGTGTTTAGGGTCAGTGAATTAAAAACTGAAAAAATGTTAGAATGTGTTTCAAATTTTATGTGAAGGTCAATGAATGTTATGAAAAAAATAGTTTCAATACATGGTTTCCAAATCCAGAATAAAGTCATATGTGAGATTTGATGAAAAATGTAATTTTAAGGACTTAGCTCAATACGTGCAGCTATCTATTAATGAGGAGCTACTCTGTATTTAAAAAGCAGCCGTACCACTACCATGATATGTGTTATTCTGAAAAGGAAATGAAGCTTAAAAATTATTTTTACTCATAGTTGAATTTATCTTGCAACTGTTTTGCCTGGAATAGAGAATCTCGCCTACTCCATGGATGTCTACCACTGAAATCAGCTCCAATGAATGAGTTTATTCCTTTTCTGAGAATTCAGAAGCGCTACTTGCTAAACGGGGGTAGGAGATGCCCATACTTGGAGTACTCTGCTTTTCACACAAGCTGCCTTTAAACACAACAAGGCATTGACATATTATATTCACTCAAGAGAGAAAGCTGCCTGAGAATAACTTTATTTCAAAGTAAATAGAATCTTGGCAAAACTATCTTTTCCTCAGGATCTTAGTTAAGGGTCTTACAAAGATTGTTCCTTTTGTATTGAATTTAGTAACCCTCCGAGATTAATCAGTATCAAGGAATTAATGAAGGAAACATTTACCACTTGAAGAATGCAATGAAATAAATGAAACTGAAATCCTACCTCAGTTTAGATAACTACCAGCAGCTTTGCTTTTTACCACTTTTCTACAGATTTAATTGTTCTCCCTTCCCCTTTTTTGAGCACGTCTAGAAGAGCCACTGGTTTGTGCAGATGGGGAAGGCTGGTTTCCCTGGCTCCTTTCCTCTTCCCTCTTGCCATACCAAATCCTTCAAGCACTCCTTCCACAGATCTAAGGATATCTTGTTGGAGAGTTGATCTATGAGATTAATGTATGTTGCATATCTAATTAATGGGTCCAAAAGATGATTGTGCTTTCTTCACATTGTTGGTCATTTCTTGTGTTTGAGTTCTTTTCCTCAGTTTTACTTAGATGCCAGATTATTGCACCAATGGCAAACAGGAATGTGGCAATTTTCTTGTTCCTCTTTTCCAGGTATTCAGAAATAACTTATACCATCATCAAAACCTGTATGCTGCAACAAACAAATAAAAACTTCAATTCTCACTTCTTAAGACTCAAAAGATCATTCTGAAATTATAGGCAGACCAAAATGATAGTCTTTTCACATTCAAAATGGATAAACACCACTCTTTGACACGTACAGAATGTCAGTCAGGCTATGCAGACAAATTCTGTAACTATCTCCTACGTAGCCCTTTTAGGCTATGTGTTTGAACTCTACACAAGAAAGAAAGTAAGAACCCGGGGTTTAATTCCCCACTGCTTTCCATCCTCTGCAATGTAAAGTGACGCTGCTTCGGCTTTTGCAATGGAAACGAAGTCACAGATCTGACACATGGCCACTTCCACTTACGCAAAACAAACGGTTGAGCTGGAGCAATCAGCTGATAACGGCGGTTGCGTTAGGACAGCGTGTAACCGTTAGCGCACCACGTGAATGACACCAGTGGAACCATTTTTCACGGGACATCTTGTTTCACAAAGCAGCGTGCATTTGCATCCCAGCAATACTGTAGAAACCAATAAAAGAGAGTGAGAGAGGTTTTGTAGCAATAATCAAAGTTATCAACTGATATAAAGTAGCCTTGTTTTAATTAAACTTTCGGAATTTTGAAACTCTTGATCTCAAGAATTTTGAACTCTTGAGACTCTTGATCAGGGAGTGGAGCGATACAACAAGGGGTAATGGTTTTAAATTGAAAGAGGGGAGATTAGTTTAGATACCAGGAAGAAATTGTTTCCCGGGAGGGCGGTGAGACACTGGCCCAGGTTGCTCAGAGAAGCTGTGGCTGCCCCATCCCTGGAGGGGTTCAAGGCCAGGCTGGATGGGGCTTGGAGCAACCTGGTCTGGTGGGAGGTGTCCCTGCCCAGGGCAGGGGGTTAAGGTCCCTTCCAACCCAAACCATTCTATCATTCTATGATTCTGTGCCTTAGAAACCTTCCTCAAAGCTACACACTGAGACACTTTATTTGCTCTGGACTTGGAGGATTAAAACCAGACTCCTCTCTTGAAGGTAAAGAAATTACTCTTGAAGTAACTACTTTTATGTGACGGGACTGGCTGGGATTCCACACATCTCTCACCTGGTAGCCTCGTTACTCAAGCTTTGCCAGAAGGAGGAAAGCTGGGTTTTGGTCTTTCTTCAACATGTTCTGGCTTCGCTACGGCCTCTTCTGTTGAAGCTGAGCTGCTGAGCAGGATGGTTTGAGGGATGATGAGAGACTGGAGAGAATTAGCAAATGGTACCATAAGTCTATAACCTGGTTTTGATAACCCAGCTTTTAAAGCTGCATGGTCTAACTCTCCTTCTGCACATAGAGTAGCAGTGAATTCTTTATTTTTTTTAGAAGTGTATTGGAAATAAGAATTTAGCTCAGATCTGTGAACTGTCTTACCGTATCTGGAGCAAATCTGAAATAACGATTCGTAATTCAGCAACAGGACAGATGAGAACAGGGATTGACCTCTGTGACTGTTTGGAGAAGAGTGTGCTTTTGACACACATGCTCTGTGTACAGCAAACTTTGTAACGTGAAACTGGAGGAAAAACTAAACATCTGTAATCCCATTGTTGAGGTGAGGTCACAGAGTTCAGGCGGGTGTTTGGCACATACGGAGAATAAGAAATAAGCTCTGTAGAAGGAAACACTCGTGACACTTGAAAATATTCTCTCCTCCCATTCCCTTTTTGTTCCTTCCATTGTTAGTTCCTGGAACTCCAATGCTGGGCATCAGGCTTGTAGAAGGATTTAAACCTTAGACTTAAACAACCTGGGCTGAAAGTTATTCCTCCTGGGAAAGATGCTGGAGCTTAGCTTCTGGAAGCCCTTTTGGGTTCCTTGTGTATATCACCTGGAAACACCACCGTGTTTTGTTGCGATCCTTATCCCCGACTGGGACGAGAATCAGAACTCGCTACATTGCATTCTGTTTTTTCACATGCATTTGCACACCTGCACCCTCCGTATATACAGTATATGACAATAACACCTTAAGGGAAAAAGATCCCTTAGTCAATACCAAAAAAAGACTTTGGAAGTAAATTAGCAAAATTAAATGGCAAAGTTTTTCACAAGTCCTTGAATTCTCTGACTCATATCAAAGCTTTAAATTCAATCCAAGTTTGAATCTCTGCTGTTTTAAGGACTAGATGGGGAACAGAAACACCTTCTGACACTCCTATGTGACCTATCAGCAACTTAATAAGTTGCTGATAAAAAAAAAGCATGGGTTTAAAGATGACCATACCTCAAAGAGTGCAGCCAAGCAGGTAGAAACCTACATCTTCACCCTATGACTGTGCTCCTGCTCTGCAGCAGCAGCCGATTGCTGTATCCAGCTTCCCCGAGGCAAAGGTCAGAGGCAAAACTATTTCCGTTTGTTACTCCAAAGCTAAAAGAGCACTAGGCCTTTGCTATCCTTCTGAGAAAGCCCTAGTTTATCAGCAAAATATAATCTTTAGGAAATTAGAACGAAATTCTTTGAAATGTTAAGGTAGTCTGAAATTCCATTCTGCTGCAATTTCTAATGAGTGTAGTGATTACAATTTGACCTAGGATTTTGAGTCACAAAAGCAGTGTTGGTTTGTAGTTCCTCTCCACTTTGATTACTATATCAAACAACATGCAAAAACATATAAAAAATAATTTTAAGCATTCTGAATATACAAATCCTGGAATATTTCTCTTTTTTTTTTCTCCAAAACTTAACCTTCGAGTAACTGCATGTTAGAAAGCTTTTGATTATTTAAAATGTTATGAAAATCTGTGTAGTGCTAACAACGTCAGCGCTTATTTTTGCTACAAAAAAAATGGATGGAAATGGATCAAGACGAAAGACAATTCAACTCCCATAAAATGTAACAGGAGTGGGTTGCAAAAGCGAGATTTGCAAACAGACAACAATTGATGTTGAAGAGTTCAAACAAATATCCTGGCACTTACTACACAAAGTTCAACCCAAGATTTTCTTTGCTGGCAGGCAGTAAGTGATTACACAGTCCGTAATCCCAGTGAGACAAACCTGGGCATGAGAAAACTCTGCTGTCAGTAGTAACATCTTTTGTGTCTGAGTTGTGCCACAGACTCAGACACAAAACAAACTCTTCTCCTGTCTTTAGCCCTCGTCCCTCGGCGTGTGATACTGGGCACGGTCGATGCTTTAACGTGCATCTCATGGCAGCAACAGGGACACAGCTGAGAGTGGTCTTTGGTCTGTGGATTGAGAATGGAAAGCTGGACTAAGGAGAGGCAAATTTGACTCAAGCAGCCCGTGCAACCTGGGCACAAACGTTTGAGCTTGGCAAGACGGGCAGAACGGGTAGGAGACGTGAGGCTGCATAACACCGGGCTGGTTTGAGCTCGTGTACGGGCAAAACCCAGCTCACTCCAAAGCGGGTGCAGCTTGCCAACTTCAGAAGAAACAGTAAATCCATGCAATTATAGAATATGTGGTAAGTTCTGCCTGCACCAGCTAAAGCTACTGAATGCACAAGGGTGCGAAAAGGCATGTAATGAGAGAAAGAAAAACTGCTTGGTGCAATTAAGTGAGTAAAAGTGAAACGAAGAACTGGTATAGACTGGAGGGTAAATCCGAGAAATCACTTACAAATATTTTGAAACATCTGAGACCGTATTGAAACTGGAACTGCTGGAATGTTTTGGCTGCTGTTCCTAAAGTGGTTTTTTTTTTTCTTCTTCACATGGTGAACAGTCTGGAGAAAACTGTTTGATTTGGGTGGCATAGTGCTTTATCAAGCAAGCTCAGCCTCATCAAGTCTTCAACCCTGGCAGAATGAGGGATAAAACAGTTGGCCGTGAAGTGGAGAAGGTAAGCTGTAACCTTCAGCTGGACCTCGGACAAAGCAGAGCTCCCACAGGTTCCTTTTTTATGCAGCGGGGACCAAGCTAGGGTGCCTGTTTGTCCCTCTCTGGCAAGCTGATGGCAGGATGCTCACCAAAATGGGCGGTAGTCAGTACATATTGTGTGAGGGTATCTTTTTCTTCAATAAACTGTACACCAGATGTATAAAAAGGAGGCGGGGAAGATAGTTAAAAGGATTTCTTAGATCTGGTGCTTCTTTTAACTTTTTGCCAGAGAAGGTTCTCTCCAGCTGATGCATTTAGCAGCGCCTCTCCCTGCTTATCGAGGCAGCCCCGATCCACCCGCAGGTGGATCCTTGCACTCTGCCTGTATCAAACTGGTGAAACAAACTGGTGGGGAGATCACGAGCCTCAAAATTAATCCAGGTGGATAAAATAATGGCCCTAAACACAACCCTCTCTGAAACATACAGACAGCTTGAGTTGTACCTACCTGTACCCTCCCCAGATTGATCTACCTCCTACCAATATTGGATGAAAGCAGTGATTTGCTATAATTTTCATGTTGTAACGACCTGTCAGGACGACGTACCACTCATTTATAAAGGGCAAGTAGGAAGTGGGTTTAACCTTTTTCGGGTGGATGTTGCATGGTGTTGGAAAAACACCAGCACAATGCTTTCTGCTTTCTGAGAAGGGGAAATTTATGTAAATTCTGGGCTTCATCTGGAATCTTCAAAAAGATACAAGATGTTTCCCCCTACAGAAAGACTCCTGGCAATATTGGAGAAACAATTAAATTACTGGCGGGTGAATGAGAGCTGTGCTCTGCCATTCCACTCTGGGGTAAAAAAAAGGAGCCCAGCAGCCAGTGCAAGCTCTAAAAACTGTTTGTGTTCTGATACGAGCAGCTTACAAAAGCAAGGCAGATGTGACAATTCTATAAGCATAATGCACGGCACACTAACACCCGTAGCTACTGGGTTAGGCCACTTGTGCTTTGCTTTCTTGACTTTCTTTCCCCCCACCCCCTTCTCATTTCAGAATAGAGAAAAATGATCCCTTTGCAGCAAGGGAGGCTGCTTGTTTTACCACAGCACCACAGCAGCTTTGGGGCAGAGAAAGAAAAGGTGTGCCAGGTGAGTTTTTTAGGCGTGGGTATTGGTTTGAGTGACACAGGACTGATTTCTCTTCTAGTGCTCGGGAAAACCGCACTTCTAGACGACTTCAGTGTCTGAATTTGTGAATATATTTACTTTATGGCCAGCTGTGTGGGTTTCACAGTCTCAGTGTTTTTGAGTCTTGCCGGGTGAAGGGATGAGGGGAGGCAAGACTCAGGCTTGAGTCTCGCTTAACCCAAGCTTCCAATGGGGTTATTTTATACCATGAACGTCACATTCAATATAAATTTGAAAGTTTGCTGTGAAGTGCTCGCTCTCTCCCTCGATGGTGATGGTCCAGGGAGCTCCTTGCCCCTTTGCCATCCCCTGAGCCCTTCCTCCCGGAGCCGCAGGGCTCCCAGTGTCCCACATGGTCCCACAGTGCTGGAGTGACCAGCTTCTGCTGGTGGAACGGGCTGAGTATAGTCCTTGGATGGTTTATACTGGTATCGGGATGAATACTGGTTCTTTAGCATTATTAATGCTAATTATTTAGTCTTACCCTATTACGTCTTTATATTTCAACCCTCGGGTTTCCTTGTTTTTTCCCCCAATTCCCCTTCCCCGGGGGGGGTGGGGGGGAGGAGTCATGGAGTGATGGAGCAATTGTCTAAACGCCAGTAAATCGCTGTGGGTGTCAGACAGCGTGTTAGAAACTAAGAAATAATAAAATAAAGAAAAACTCGAGCCCGCCCGGAGCGGGAGCCGGGGAGGGACGGCGCATCCCGGGGACCGGCCGCTCCCCTCGCCGGGCTCCGGCTGCCGGGCGGGGCCGGCCCCGCTCCGCCCGGGGAGGGGGGGGGGGGCCGGGCCGAGCCCTATAAAGGCGGCGCGGGGGGAGCCGGCGGGGCCGTTTCTCCGCTCGCCACCATGGCTCCGGACAAGCCCCCGCCGGCCTTCGCCGAAGCCGGGCAGCAGAGCGGGCTGCAGGTGTGGCGTGTGGAGCGGCTGGAGCTGGTGGCGGTGCCCCCCGGCCTCCACGGCGACTTCTTCGTGGGGGATGCCTACCTGGTGCTGCACACCGTCCGCCGCCCCTCCGCCGTCGCCTACCGCCTCCACTACTGGCTCGGTAGGCAGCCGCGGCGGGGGGTGCTCGGGGCTGGGGGGCAGGGGTGTCCACGGGCTCTTCCTGGAGTTTCTTGTGGGGTTCCGAGGGGATCGGGAGCTGAATTTCTACCCGCCCCCCCCCCCCCCCCCCCGTGAAGCCCACGAGTTGAGGCACTTAATAGTAGAAGTAGGGCTCCTGGGCGAGGATCTGGGTGATGCCGAACCTCGCTGCTTCTGCTGCAGCGGTGCTGGGGGGCTCTGGGGGTGAGAAGGTGGGCTGTGACAGAAAGGTGAACGTTTTCTTGCTTTGTGATGTTAGCTTGGAAAAGTGGTGAAGGGTTAAAGACAAGTCTTGGCTGCATCCAGCTGAGATTCGTGAGTGAAATCCCGCTGTCATTCTGATGAAGAGTTCTCTTGCCTTTGCTTCCACTAGGGCCAAAATTTCACCGCTGTCATCTCCCTGTGGCATTGGTGCACTGCTTTGTGTCCAGATGTTGCCTTTCTCAGCTAGACTAATTTGGCTTTCTGATGATACAGAGGCTGGAGGCAAAGTCACCAGGTTTTCTGTAAAACCTCTTTAATACCAGCTAGTAAAGCCCTTCCTGAAGCAACAAGGGAACACTGGAATTGGGCTGATGTCTTTTGCCTTCAATCTTGACTAGCACAGTGTTTACAGCAAAGTAGAAGTCTGACATAAGGATGCATTATTAAGTGACTTCCTCATCTTTTGGAGCTTTCTTGAGACTTCTGTGCCTGGTCACTGACTCATCTGACCACACGGGTTGCTGTGTAGCTGCCTGAGAACTGTGTTCTTGTTTCACCATCACAAGATTTGTGTTTGTAGGTAATTATCTCGGTGAATGCACAAAAAGACAGGTCAATGCGTATTAACGTTAATGTGTTTGAGTTACTGTGGTTCTCATTGTACTTTCGGATGCATTGGAAAAGAATAGCAGATAAAGCTGGGATTGTTCTTGCATAATTGTTTGAAGCTTGCTTAGTTTTGCATGTGCTGTGAGTTATCCAGCTGGCATGTGGGGTAGTGTCTGTCTCTGATGAGTATAATCATAGATGGCAGCGTAAATGAATTTCTGGCAGATGTTCTTATGTCATCAGCACTGCTAATTAATAGTAGGGTTTGGCTATTTAGACCTTTGTTAATGAAGTCAGAATTATTTATATAGTAGTTGAGGTATAGTAGGCACTTCCCAGGGAAAGACGCAAGGACTTTTTGCAACTGGAAGTGAAGTAAAAAGAGTGACTGGTATTTGCACTAATTAAAACATCTTTGCTGTTGGCTGAAGACCTTTAGTTGTACATGCTGATGCACATCTCATGGTGATATCCTGATATTGTAAATAGCTTCAGGTAATCAGGGCACACATTGTTCTTATGCAACTGGCAGGTTGGCAGCAGAGTGGCAAACTGCTGGGAAATCCCTTCCTGCACGCAAGATATCCCAGTCGTGGGGCGGAGGTGCTCAAACACTGCTGCAAGCTTCATAACAGACCAGGACTTCATACAAGGTGTATGGGGAAGGGCAGCACACTCAGAGTAGGAATTGAAAGAACTTTGGTATTTTTGCTAGCTGACTCTCACCACTGTTACGTACACCAAACTTCTCTCTTGTGAGCAAAGGTTTTATAACCTGTGGGGCAGGAAGACCTCGGTAGGGTCTTTCTGAAGACTTCCTGTAAGCCGTCTCTGAACAGTAACAGTAGTCATTAACAGATTTTAGGATGGAAAGTACTCTTGTGGAATTAGATTGATGGAAACCCTGCAGATTTTGGACTTGGATACTTAAAAGGGGCCTTGCCATTTGGTGACACCGTCAGTACTCCTGACTGTCATGTGGTGTGTGTTATTGCGGTCTCATATGGTGCCTTTGAGTCTGAACAGAGTTTGACTTCAACAAAAGACCCCCAATTCAGAATAAAAGTAAACCATTGATTTTTACCACTATTATATAGTGGTAAAAGTCCTTCTGATTCCACGCTCGACCATACTTATGGGGTTAGAAGGATAGTCTGACCTTGGTACAGTCTTGTTTTTTTTAACTATTTGTAACCCTTGTCCCCATTGACTAAGACCTATCCATGTGAACCTATCCAGTCTGGCAAAAATTTTGTTCTTTTCCTATATACTGTGGCTTATTTATAGTTTTTTGTGCTTCGAACTATAAGGTAAATCTGTTTTCCCTATGGCTTGGACAACCTACACTTGGATTGGTGCTCACTTTCATTAAATAGGGTTTCACAGACTATTTTACTGTACAGCAGCTGTGAGGCTGAGCCTGGTAGTAGCTCTTATCTCTCATCCTGTTCCAAAACCAATTTTCTTCAACCCTGAACCCTGTTGTGTAATTGCAAGCAATAAATCTGAAGGATCTGGTCCTAATGGACGTGAATAACCCTATGAAAAAAAAAATGCCAAAGAAAAAGCAAACAAAACTTTGCCACCAACTTAAGAAGGTACCCAGGTCTGATAAGAACTTGCTGTGTGGCAATACACTGTCACTTCAGTGATGGGGATATTTTTTTTTCAGAGCTTCTTGTGTTATCTCATTCTTGCAGTATATTTTTCTTAACTTTTTGAGGTAAAGCCTCATGCTTTTCTCTTCCCCATGTCTCCATTATCCTTTGGATCCCTTCCCTGTTTCATCCTTGCTGCTTTGAGGCTTCCATTGCACCTGTGTCCCCACAGAAGCTGTGGTGGTGACACTGCTCCTCAGAGAAGCACAGTTGTTGGGAGGCAGTGGGGAGCTGTGCTGTGGCACTTCCACTGCTGGGCCATGAATAGAGCACTCATTCTCCCCAAGAGAGGAGCTAGCTCCGTGATCCGCTTGGACATCCCTGACCCTACTTTCCTAATGCCTTACCAACAGGTTTCCTGTGACAGCAATGACTCCCTATGCTGTGAGGTGACACCAACACCTCGCGACACACATCCCCTTCTCCCATGGCCTGAGAGAGGTATCTCTGTCCAGGCAGCTTGGAGCTCTGAGCTATTTTTCCACCCTAGAAGCAAAGAAATAGTTAGTGCAAGTGAGAAGCTGCTCTTGAGAACTGTTACACGCGTCCAGGCTTCTTCCTCTTATTTAGAAAGAACAAATAAAAACCAGATGGCAAACCTTGCCTTTCCTCACTCTTCAAAGGTTCTCAAGGAGCCAGGTTTTTGAGACTCAATCCCACTTGCACTGCTCTTGAAACACTCAGAACTGCTGAAAATGTATGGGCCCATGCTAAAAGTTTTATTTTACTATACAGCCCGCTTTGCAGTGTGATTAGGCCATCAGCATAGTAATTAAGGAGGCCATTTTGCCACATTCCTGAGAAGAGGCTAATCTCTGAAAAAACAAAGTGTGACCTCATGAAGCAAATATCTGAGCCCCAAAGCTGCTTTGCTTTCTCCCAGCTGTACCAGGTGATCCAATAAAAGATACTTAGGTGAAATGCCCTTTACTTGATGATGGTGTCAAGAGGACTGCTTCTGGGTCATTTTCTGGCTTGGTGAGTTGCTTTTATGGTAAATACATGGTTTACCATCTAATCAGCCCTTTGGCATGACCTTCCTTGGTCTATGCACTTCAACTCAAAGTCCAAGAACGATTACTGCAGATGCTTGCCCGTGCTAAACTTACTGAATTAAAATATTCCCTTGTTCAAAGAGGCTGAGAGAAGACAAACTTGGCTATTTTTCACTCTTTTTTTGTTTGCTTATTAAGGCAGTTCTAGAAATAGTTAAGAACTGGTCTGGATGGTCATGCATTTGGTGGTGAACAAGGTTACGATGTAGTGTTTTGTTGCAATGTACCTGGACTGTACAACCTGCTGAAGGCAGAAATTCTGCCTTTCTGCAGCAGATCTCAAAGCTCCATTAGTGCTTTATAGACATAATATTTCATCTGATTTCAGGGAAGGAATGTACCCAGGATGAAAGCACAGCTGCAGCTATCTTTGCTGTTCAAATGGATGACTATTTAGGAGGAAAGCCTGTGCAGAGCAGAGAAATTCAAGGCTATGAGTCTACTGAGTTTGTGAGCTACTTCAAAGGAGGAATTAAATACAAGGTAAAGAGCCAGCTGTTAAAATATGTTCTAAAAATATAGGTAACACTGTCCCCCAATTAAAATCAAATCTTTTGCTTTGTATCTGTTATGGAAAGTTTAAAAATTGTTTCTTAACTTTGGTTTCAGATCTGAACTATCTATGCTAAACTACAGGAGTCCCAGTACTTGTGTTAACCAGTGTCTCTTCTGATAACTGAAAACTCGTCCCAGTGATTTATTCCCTGTCCCTCCATGCCCCCCTCCAAATCAGGCTACCCTGAGATTTCATACTTGTGTGCCTAAGGGTGCTCACAGTAGGGACTCTCTGTGTTTGGGAGGCAGCAAATGTCACAGAAACCGTTTTATGTCATAGACTGAACCACTTTGTTCAAATGCAGAGCTCAGTGTGCTTAAGTGGTTAAAAACATGAGCAGAGTCGAGAAGACCAAAACCTCACTTTAGACTAAAAATGGTGCGTTTGCAGTCCTACTGCAGTTTTTTCTTTGAGGTAGGTAAAAATACCTCCCAAATACTTTTAATTAAATTATTTAAATGTTTTAAAAAGCTGCCGTATCAGTCTTTGTTGTGCTACTTCCAGAAGCAGAGCCTTTGGAAGGAATTTTTTTTTAAACATCTGTGGCTTTTAAGAATAAAGTAATGTATCTCCTGAGAATCTCCTTGTAGGAGCTCTGGGAGCTTTTTCAGGTTTGCAACTTGTCACAGTCTACACAACCAATTTGAAGCTTTTATCTCTGCTTGCATAAGAGAGCTTGACACTGACCTGCCCACTCTTTTACATTATTTTTTCTTTGTAATTTCAAGAGACGCTCTCTATTCCAACCCAAGGTCTGGCTCTCCTGGAGGAATGAAGAGCAGAGAGCCAAGCCAGTTTACAGAAATAACTTAGGCTTGTACCTTACACTTTATAGGTTATAAATCAGTAGTTTGGTCTCACTTCCCCAATTTGGTGCTCTTTGCTAGCATGCTTCCTAAGCTGCAAATATTCCTTTCAGAAAATTACAGAGCTCCTGTGGAATGACTCCTCCCTCTACAAGTAACCAGGCACTAAAACCACCCAGACCTATTGAATTTAAGGAAGTTGTGAGAACTTGTACAGGAGCTGCATATCCCTCTGCTTTCCCCCAGTCCTTATTTGATAACCTACTGACTTTTGTCTTAGCAGTGTGGTTCAGCATTACCTTATCCTCTGGATGATGCAGGAAAGTGCAGTGAATTCTGTGCTTTCCCTTTCCCCATTCATCTGAAAACCCTTTGAAGCAGGGTGACATCTTCCTCAGATAAAGGCTCACACCTGAGAGTTCAGCAGCAGCAGTGTCCCCAAGCCTGTCTGGTCTGTGGTTAACAGTAACAGTGCTAAACAGTATAGTATTTTAGCTTGCTTCTCACTGTTTTCCCCCTTGCTAGCTAAAATGGTGAATTTGCAAAAATCAAACTGAAATAAAGCTTGCTGCTTTGTTTTGTTTTATTCAGGCAGGTGGTGTTGCCTCTGGATTTAATCATGTTGTTACTAATGATCTGAGCGCTCAGAGGCTTCTGCATGTCAAGGGCCGGAGAGTTGTAAGAGCCACAGAAGTCCCCCTGGCTTGGAGCAGCTTCAACAGAGGAGATTGCTTCATTATTGACCTCGGAACTGTAAGTCTTTCCTAGAGCAAAACACACTCAAAAGTAGGAGGTGCAGCATCCCTTCTAGGGTCTGAATCATTCCCTAAAATGCACAACTGATTTTGCTGCTCACCCAAACTGACAGAAAGGATCTGCCTTAGTAAATCAGTTTTAGTGTCACAACACTTTGAAGATTCAAAACTGCCCTAAATGTTTTCTGAAGTATGCACAGATTATCCTTCAGGAAACAGTTCTCTTTCCTGCTCAAGGCACTGGGATTTTTTTTTTACTACTCGTGTTTGAACCTTAAGCTGTTCAGAGTAGGTCCTGCCTGACTTTGACCCTATCTACCAGCTGAAAGGGATCAGTGCTAGGCTTCAGAGCAGAACACAGGTTGGACCTTTCTCTTAAGAGCATTTCTTCATATTCATAAAACTTTGATCATGTAAAAAGCTATCATAATAAACTTGTCATACAATATGTTATAAAACTACTTTAGTATTACAAGAGATTATTTGAGAAGCCATCTGTTACTTGAAGGCTTTCTGCTGAAAACAAGTAGAGAGAATTAGTGTGGAAGTGTATGGACAGACAAGAGAAGATAATTTTGTTCCGGATGACTTAAAGTATAGTACTGTCACCTTAGTATCAAAAAGTCTTAAAATTAATTCTAAAAGTAGCAGCTGGGACGTAGTCTGTGCTAGTTAGATGCTAGTTATCAGTTTGAAATTATTCCCATGCCTGATATGCTCACACCTATAAAATTAAGAGTATATGAGAGAAAATAGTTTGTTTGCAAGGCAGCAACTGCAATTGGTCTTCTCTGCAATGCTTCACAAGGAAGTGGTCAGCTATTTCAGCAAGATTTCGGAGAACACCTATTGAAAAAGCTCTTCTGAACCCGTTATGGGTTTGGCTCTTTCTTCTGAAAAGCATCCCCTGGTGTGATAATTGAAGATATTGGTATCAAGTAGCAATATTGATTATGTCTGTTAGGATTTTATCGTGCTTAGCAGCCTTCAGTGTTTCCTAACACTGTCCCATCTCTCCTATGGCACTGTGGTCTAATCATCTGAAACAGCCAAGTCATCAGTATCCAAAGAGCTACCACTCAGTGTCACTTTATATTAAGGAAGCATAGGAGACTCAATCATCTGTTCCCTTTCAGAGTTAACCCATAAGCAATGGGAAAGTTGGAACTGAAGACTGATAGAAAAATCCTGCTTTTGCAGTCAGGCTGTCACAGGGCTTGAGTTTTCTAGTTTGGAGTTAACCTCCCATGGATACTCTGTGGAACTGGGTGTACTCTGTGGAATTTTCTTATGCCACAGTTACCCAGTTCACCTAAAATAATTACTCGGGTCCCAGTGCAGACATGGCGATGACACGGATGAAATGCAGAAACACACTATGGATAATAGTAGTGTTGGGGTTCATCATCCTGTATGGTGAGATTTGTTGAGCGGAGAGCGCTGTTACTAAGCAATTTAAATGTAATATGGCTTTAGAGTCTTGATTTGTAATAGTGGGTGTACATTGTGAGTCTTTTTCTTCTTTTTTATTTAAGTATAACATGACTCTGGTTTCTGATTTCCTGTTTGACAAGACAGAGGTTAAGCAGCAATGCAACACTCTGCCTTTGCAGGAAGAAAGATTAGATGTGAACATCTAGATCTCTTCTTTACCACGCTGTGGGAAATGTCAGTTAAATTGCATGACTGACAACACTTCTTGGTCTTGCCATGTCAGGGGTATGGGAGGGATGGGTTTTCTTGGATATACTAACAAGTTAACGAAAAATCTTTCAGCATTTAGACATTTGTAGTAATTTCATTGTAGGTTAGTATATAAACCAGACCTTTCTTGAGAGGGATGAAAAGGCAATGTGTGACATACTTCAAGATGAAGATATGTAAGTCTATTGAATTTCTTCAGAGAAATAGGTGTGGTGTAGAACTTGCTCAAGATTTCTACTGTGACAGAGTATTTTCTAAAAACTGTATTTCAAGCTGAAGTAACTTTTTCGGTTTGAAATTTTCCATGGCTAGAGGCCCATTGTGAATGGGTGAGTCTTTACAGGAACTCTTAATTGAATTTAGGGATCCTTTAAAAAAAAAAATATTGTGGCTCAAGTACATTCCTTAATTGAAATAAAATTAATCTTAAGTAGAGTTGCTCTTGAGCCTTGGAATTTATCGTAGGGCACTACTGAATCATTGCCTGAGAATAATGGGCAGTAATTGCATAAAATAATGGGTTTATGGTCAGCACTTTTAATATCAAATTATCGTAGCATGTCAAATAAGATGAATTTCTAAGACTTACTTTCCCCAGTCTCTTAGCTATCCAGAAGGATGGTCTCCATGGCACTGCAAAACTGCTTGTGCAGTCCATTTGCTGCTACATTTTATCAAGCCGCTTACCTAATATAATGAAGAATCATTCTAGTTTTCCCTCTGAGCTCAATTACAGCAGTATTTGAAACCTGTGGTTTGAACAGATCAGGGGAAATTAAGAAAGGTAACAATCAGGAATAAAATCATTAAAGTCACTAAGGTTTCCCTCCCAGTGAAAATGCCTTAAATGAAAAGCATCTGTGTGCATTTCCAGCTAGTTTCACATATTTACAGTTCAGGTTCTGATGGTTACCTCATACCTAGATATGTTACTAAACCACACTTGCAGCACTTCAAATATCCTGGCCGGGTCTTACCTTGCCTCCTTTGAACTCTCTAGGCTGGAGCAGAAAATAACTGCAGATGGCAGAGAAAACACTGTCTTTGATACGAGGGGAGTCATTACCCGTAGGTAACGTGTAAAGACTTTCTAGTCAAACAATCTGCTGTAAGACCATGACATGAGAGCTGTGGCCACCAGACTGATGCTCCAGTGCAATGAGTGATCCAGGAGGGTGCTTGGAGTGCCAGGCCCTGATTTATGATTTAATTTTTTTTCTACAAGAGATTTCCATGACATCTCCTTGAGGAACCTGAAAATCTCCCTGTAAGGAAGCCTTTGAGACAGGGCAGGCTAGAAAAATGCGAAGTAGTTGCTGAGAAGGCTTTGTAAAGGCCTGGTCTAAAACAGCTTACCTTGTCAGGTGCTGCTTAGTTCATCTGGCATAGCTGGCATAGCTGTGCTCGAGCCATCCCAGAAGCAATGGTCTTCTGCTATGCTTCCCATTCTGTCCTTTTGGTTGGAGGGTGCTGAGCTCTTCCAGGCAGTTTGTGGTGGTTATAAACTGTCTGGCCTTGATCTGTGCTGTCCTCTTTACCTCCAGATGCAGCTCTCCCTGCGTCACCCCATTTTCTAACCACCTTCCTCTACCCACATCCTGCTTTCTTGCTCCATCACCAAGACAAATTCTCAAAACATAGAAGCATGAGAGGGCATGGAAAATGACCATGGAAGGGAAGGAAGGAAAAAGATTAATCATTGTGCCACTTGGTGAATAACATACAGATTTTCCCAGGCTATTATAGTATTATCCAGATGTATATGTTAATATAGCTTTATAAGCTATATTATGTATATTTCTAGTAAGATGTGCTAAAGACTTTCATCTCTTTGGTCAATTTTCTTAGTGATTGGTTTAAGGTGGGAAGAAAACTTAATAGTATTGTGAAGTTCACCCAACATACGTTGGTGCACACTGGTGATGTACAAAATGTGAATGTTGAGACCTATTGATAATTTGGGTAGTTACCAAAACACAGAATCATAGAATCAATGGTTTGGGTTGGAAGGGACCTTAAAGATCATTGAGTTCCAACCCCCCTGCCCTGGGCAGGGACACCTCCCACCAGACCAGGTTGCTCCAAGCCCCATCCAGCCTGGCCTTGAACCCCTCCAGGGATGGGGCAGCCACAGCTTCTCTGGGCAACCTGGGCCAGTGTCTCACCACCCTCACAGCAAAGAATTTCTTCCTGAGATCTCATCTGAATCTCCCCTGATGTGAAGCAGAATGGGAGCAGCAATAGAATAAAACGGCATGAAGTGATCAGCTGATTTTATGGATCAGCTCAGTTTGGGAACTCTGCTGAATGAAGGCTGTTTGAAGTTGTACCCTTAGTGACCAGCAAAAATATTCCCTGCATTTTGTTCAGCTGGAGCCTTGTAAAATGTCTGACTTGGTACTCTCTGGCTGACTTCCCTCTTGATGGGAGGAGCAGCAGTGCTGTGTCAAGTGACTGCAGAGGGCAGGGAGAGGGCTCCTGGAAGAAATTAGGAGACCCTTGGTAAAATAAGGTGTGTGAGGAGGGAATGTGTGATAAGTACCAAGAAGGTCTGACCTTGGGCCTGGTTGAGGCTGGAAAGTTTTGTCAGTACAAAGTTCTGCTAAGGAAAAGTTACCCCTCTTCCCAAAGGAAGAATGTAGATGATGAGGTGGCAACTATATCTCAAGTTCAGTGAAGACTGAGGTTAAACTACATGTAGGTGTCCATCCTTCCCATTCCCCTAAGGGTGCTTATAAACATTTATAAACATACAAGAGGTTGCCGATTTGAAATTTAAAGGAGCCTGTTGTGCCATCCAACAATCACTGTATGTACTTCCCAAGGGCTCCGTGAATCACAAGTGAGTATTATGATGTTAGAACTCAAAAGTACGAGACTGAATAAAGCTGTTGTGATCATGTATCTGTCAGTATGCTCCTGCTTGGACTCCTGACATAATAGCTATGTCAAAAGGGAAAAGATTGCTGTCTTGTGCAAAGACCCTAGAAAAAAATACCTCAAGCAAAAGCTGGGGGGGGAGGGTTTGACAGCTGCTTCTCATAAAAACTGTTAACTTGCTATAGATTAAGTTACATTCACTAAAAGAAAACTAACTTCTGCTTTTTAATAGTAAAAGATCAAGAGGACAGATACTTGATTGTGACTACAGGGTATGATTCAGCATCATGCTGCAACCTTAAACGCAGTTGTAGTTCTGCTTGCTTCTGTAATTTTCCTGCCTTCTTGCCTGCACAAGCTCTTCTAGGTGACTTTGCTTCTCCTCCTTTATAGAAACCAGTTCAAAATCAGCATATTAATTGCTTTAATAAAGTCACTGTTTGGATATAAACAGGACTGGAAGAGCAGATTCTTGCATGTTGGAGGTCATGGCTGGAAGTTTCTCTTTCTAGTTGCTTTCCCTGGCACTAAGAGCTGACTAATCATGTCCTTTTTCCATGTTTTTCATTCACATGTTTCTCCTACAACTAATCTCTTCCCCAGTTTCCCCAGCTGAGAGTTAAACTATTGCTCTGCTGTAGCAGGGAGCTGCCAAACAAGTAGCAGAGCTTGAAAAAATAAACTGCTTTAGTTCTTTATCAACTTCATAGATTTAACAGTTTAAAAATGTGGTTATGTCTATGCATGGTGTGTCTTAGTGAGCAAGCATCTAATTTTTCTGGATGTCTGTAAACCAATTATTTTCACAGCTCTGGTAGTGTAAACTCCAGCATTCTGGAAACTATTGTAGTCCCAAAGTCATTAGAGGGAGAAAAATAAATACTAAGCTATTTTTTTTACCCACTTCAGTTAGTATTTTCAGGATATGTAGTTTTCCTTCATACTCTATGGAGTGGAAAGCTTCTCCTCACCCCCACCTTGTACGCAGAAAAGTGGCTGAAACAGAATGTCATTGAAGCTTCAGGTGGATGGGACCTACAAGGATTCAGTTTTAGGTTACTTTTCTTCCTGATGCTGTAGGAAATCCAGATGTTTTGCTGCTTGAGCTCCTGTTATTCTAAATAACTGTTCTCCTGGTACTCCTCTTTCAATGTCCTGTGGTATAGCAACAGCTATTCCCAGAATATACTGGCAAAACAGGTGTGAGAGGGAAAAAATGAATGTAGTAAGTGTATGACTCTGCTACATCTGACTTATTTTTATTCTGACAATTTGTTCCAGTTGAATCAACTGGGAGACTCCAAGACTGATTACAAAGACCCTATTGTAATTATGCCAGGCTCGTGGTGGCCTCTGCAACATTCTGGATGAATGAATTCAGAGTTTGTTTTGGATTATCAAAACTCCACAACTTTCAATGGTTCAGTGTATTACAGTTCCAACAAATGTAAAAAGGCAGATTTGATGAATATGTGAAATTATATTTTTTCTTTTCCCTGCCTATATCAAGAATTTAACAGTCAAGACAGGAAAAAACATTGAATAAATTTAGGAGAAAAACGTCTCTAGAGGTCTGTATTAACCTGGTTCAATCCAGACATTCTTCTCAAGATGTACGTCAGTTCCTAAAAAACTGAGTATCAGTGAGCTGACAGAAAGTACTGTATCCTAGTCACTTTTACTCAGTTTTCCTGTTCAGTTATTTCTCCCACCATTTGGACTTTATTTTCTTGATTTGGCCCTCCTTTTTTGCTTACAAAAATAACTACACTCTTGCTTTAGGGCTCTCCATTTAGTTTCCAAAAACTTGGTGTTTGAATTACAAGCTCCAAGGTAATGTGTGTTTTTGTTACAAATACTTCTACTGAGCACTGAAGGCACTGGAAGCATTTCTGGTTTTTGCAGGTCATATAAAAACTCTTTTCCAAGTCTCTTTGTATTTTGTATTGGCATTTTTCCTTTAAATCTGTGAACTGTAGAGACTAGACTTTAACAAAGGACAGTTTCAGCTAGAATGAACTTGTGCCTTATTGGAACAGCTGTTTATTAATGACCATGAAGAGAATGAATGGAGTCTTCAGCTGAGTGCATGCCAATTATTCTGATACAAGCATAAAAGCGTGATAAGATACATATAAAAGCTTTGCCACTATTCACGCATGTTCAATTTGCCTCTAGCTTTGCTAGTTGTTTTCTTTTTTCTATTGTCCTCAAGAAAAGTGGTGTCTTGGGTTCACTCACATGTGGGCGTTAGGAGTGCAGGCTCCTTTGGGTACTCTGGCACCACAGCTCCTCTCCTCCTCACCCACTTTTCTTTACAAGCCTCATCATCCTTTCTTCTACCCACCCACTGGAAACCACTGCCCTGGCTTTCTGTGGTGTGGTTATTTGCCCAGGCTCTGATCTGATTCTGTCTAATAAACAGAAGTGGCTAAGCCTAAGAGAAGAGGAAAAATTAAGGAAGTAGTAACTTGACAAACGGTCTTTTCTTGCTTTTCACCCTTTTGTATGAGTTGTGGGGTAAGGAGAACATGGTGTGGTGTTTCACATGGGGGAGCAGGTTTAGCTGAAGGTCTTTTTTGCGCTATTTCATAGCTGTGCTTCAGTATCTGACATTGTGGTTTAGAGGTACAGAAGACAACACCCAGACTGACATACGTTAAGTCAGCATAAGCTACCTCATGTTGACATGACACTATCCATGCTATAGATTTAGCTGACTCTTAACTAAGAGTGGTAATTATTTTTTGAGGTGCAATTGCATTCTAGGAGCATGTTCTGAGGTAGGTGTAGGCAAAGGTGGACAGGCCTGGGGTGCATCAGGACCTGCCAAAAAGAAGAGAGGCACACCAGCTTGTGATACTTGGCTTAAAGGCTTTCCTTAATGAAAGCTGAACTTTTTATTTTAATATTTTAAGATGAGTGACAATTAATCCCTTAAACATTTCACTGTTATTTCTACCAAAATTGGAGTTTTGCAACAGATTTGCATCAAATAGAGTTTTGAAACCTGTTTCATTTGTTTAGCTTTTTAATGTCTCTTCATGTAAGTGAATGCAAATTGGCAGTTACAGAATGGACTGCAAATTAATAGCTACTTTGACAAAGATGTGGGATTAAAACACCTAGATGTTCAGGACATGTTAGTAACTATAACAAAACTGTGACTTCTTCACAGATTTAAGCCTCTTGGTTTTGCTTTCATAGTCCTGGCCAAGATTCACAGAAAAGACACCAGGACACAGAGTATATCTTCATTTGCCTCCAAACCAAGCAGGCTGCCAGTTGAACACAGAGGTGGCTGTGTGTTAGAAAGGAAAACTTGTTTTTATGTCACTTCTGTAATAAGCAAATTTTTTTTGTTTATTTTTCCTTCTCTTGCTCTACGTGCCATTTGGGGCTGGAACAGGAAGGCAGGAGGTGTCCTTTCCCAATCCCTCTCCACGCAGGGAAAAGAGCCAAGGTTACACAAGCCGTACATAACCCTCCTGCCACATGCTTCTGCAGAGCAGCTAAGTGCTGGGTCATTTTTAATGTGCTGTAGAAATCTCAGGGGAATTGCTCAAGGTCACTCTGCAGGCCAGAAGCTGTCAAGAATAGAAGTGGTGACTCCTGCCACCCAAGAACTAGAAGACCAAACCACATCCCTGAGAGACCTTGCTGTGACCACAGTCTACACGTCACAGACCCTGTTTGCCTTCCTGACCTCCCTCAGGAGCTCTAGAATAGTCATTGTGACTATTCCTGATAACATTTTCTCTCCCTGAGCTGCTGACAGTCCCACTGTGATCCGACAAGGATATTGATATCAACAACTATTAACACCAAGTAGCAGAAAAACTCTTTTCCATAATGCAGAGATTATAAAAATAAATAATTAAATACCTCTAGTACAAACCTCCAAAAATAAACTGGGCTTGTCACAGGAATTACTGATGAATGAAGTTCCTTTTTTTTTTGTAAGGGGAGTGAACACTTGAAGTCTGTTTTCATTTTAATGGAAACATTTTTTTGTCAGCCGGCCAATTCAAAATAAGGTTAGCAAAACAAGCCTAAAAATAGTGAAGGTGTAGTACAGCTAAGAAATTGTGAAAGCACTGAGTGAGCTAAAGCTAAATACCATATCATGTCCCGAGTTGAGCACTATATATGTGTCTAAAAATAAATACCTGAATAATAAAATACAAGCCCAAGGCTCAGTGGTCTGTTGGACGTGGTTAGATAACTCACTGACTGTACTTCAGGTAAATCCAGGTCTTAAATATTAGCCTTGTCAAGAAGTGGCTTTGACTTTTAAAAATAGCACTTTCTGACTTTAAATTGTTAAAAAACCAATCTGCTTAAAGATTGAAATGGGTAAGTTGTATCAGGAAGACGAACTTGGAAATATCCAGCTGAACTTCTTCTGTGAGGCCTTGTTAGGTCCTGGTTTCTCACAGGCCTTAAAATTAGATATGTTTAAAAATAATAGAGATGATGATTTTACTTCAGAAGACAAAATGAACTAAATCTAAGCTCCCAAAGGCTTGCAGCACTGAATTCTTAAGATATTTGTTTAGTGCTCATAGTAAATATAGTAAAATATTACGCACTTTGTGACACTTTCATGACTTGTGGCTGCTCACTTCCTTCTAGTAAATTACACAGGACATGAAGTTTAGCTTTGGGGTTTTAATAAAGAATGCTGCCTTTATTATCTAGTGCTGAAAGGAATCAGATTCTTCTTTCACTACCTTTTAAAATTGCCATTTTTTTTAAATAACCAGGGAGGCTGGAGCTTAGAGGAATGGTATGGCTCATCCATGTGAAGTCCAGATGAAAGGATGTTTTCAGATGCTGCTTGTTGATTCAAGGTTCTCTTTTATGTGGCTGGAGAAAACCTTACCACACAAGGTTTCTCAGGGTTGCAGCTAACAAAATCTCATATGTATTTATTTTATTTTAGGACAAAAGTATTTAGGGCACGTTATTTTGTGGGAACGTTTCTGTAGTGCAGGAAGGTGGACTCGATAAGGAAAACGATGAAGTCTGCAAATTAAAAAAAAAATCTGAAATTCATTACTCTAAATTTTTAAAGGTCTTTCTCCTTCCTCGGGCTGATTTGCAGCCTAGAGCCAGCGGGATGTGGGAGAACTCAGTTCAGTCACTAACTGAAGGCAAAAGGGGAGAATATGCGGGGTTACCAGGGCCCACTGTGCAGCAGAACCTTTAGGAGATACCAAGAAAAGAAAGTGTGAATTTATTGTTTGAGAAGTAAAGGTTTTTGTAATTTGCAATGACAATTTAAGCCTTGCAACATCCTTTGTGGTCAGTGCAGCAAATAATATTCATTTTGTAGATGAGAATATTTGTTTGAGGCTGCGTGGCTGCTTACCAAAAGACCAAGAGAGGGCTGACACGTACAACTGAAACTGATCTTTTAACCTTTCTGAAGGAGTAATCTCCCTGAATTGCAGTGTGAACACTGAGATAAGGCAAGAGCTGCCTAACCTCCTCAGCTAATTCTCTATGTATGTCTCCTTCCTCTTCCTTATTGCTCCGATAGACTCTGGGAAATAAGGAATTTCTAATTATTGCTGCTATATCTCTAGTGACTCCTGTTTTCTCACATCATTTCAAATAAGATCAGTCAGTAGGAGGTAGGCCAAGATAAGAACGAATAAGTTTGCTGGAATTCTCGGAAACTGAAGGAGCCTCCCAAAATATGGGAGAAGGTGGCTGAAGCAGTGCATAGGTATAATAACTACATTTAAAAATCTGCTGAAATTGGAACGTTTTACTTTCTACACACTCAAGGCAGTATTTCATTAATTCTTTAGAGAATTCTATTTCTCCAAGTTTACACAGATAAATATATATTTTTTTTTCCTGTGTACTTTGTAAGCTGACAGTATTTAAACCAGAACTTGGAAGCGTTTTGTTTTGTTTTCTTGTCTTAAGCTCACAGTCAGTTTGGGGAAAGCAAAAACGTGAAGGCTGAAAACCTGACAGTTTTCACTGCATAACACCTGCAAATTGCAAGGGATCCAGTTCTGGGGATCTGTGTAATCCTGGCGTAAGCTTAAAACTTTGTCTTTGAAGGATGCTTCCAAAGGGAAGCGAACTTGGCTGTGAGATCACTGAGTTTGGGGTTTTTTTTGTGTCCAAGCTGGTGAAAACTATCGGAAGTTCCCAGCGCTGTTTTGCAGGCAGAGAGCATCGGTGTTAGCGGTCTTCTAAAAGTTTGCATCTGCTGGTACTGTGAAACTGTACAACATCTCTCACTTGTCTCAAGCCACCATTTCAAGTACTATTAAATAATAATAGTGCTCAGCAGAATTAGCTTAAAAAGCTTTTTTCGAATGAAACCGGTTTTCGTCTGAAATCTAAGTTTTATGCAGTATTTCTGAAAGATGTAACTTCACTGATGTTCTGGTGGTCCAGTAAGATAATTATTAATACAGTAGTAATTTCATAATTTTGCTCAGTGTTGAATCTTATTGCTAACATGTGTGCTTTTAATTATTTTAGGAAATCTATCAGTGGTGTGGCTCATCATGCAATAAATACGAGCGGCTGAAGGCTACTCAAGTTGCTATTGGCATTCGGGACAATGAACGGAATGGAAGGTCTAAATTAATTACTGTGGAAGAAGGCAGTGAACCACGGGAGCTCATACAGGTATTGTAATTTGCAAACCGGCTACTGACACAGCTGTGAATAAAATGTTTTTTACGCCTCAGGAACTTAAATAGGGTTGGGTTCAAACACCTTACGTTCTTCAAAGACTCCAGGAAGTCAGATTTAGGTTATGGTAAACCTCTCCTATATCACTATATATCACATCCTTATCCAAGCAGTGGTAAGTTTATTAGGCAGTAGAGTAGTTTATCTCAGTAGAGTCTGAGATAATTAATCATCTGAGAATACTTTTACAAGAACTAAGCGTTTGCTTTTTTTGGATTAGCCATATGGTGATTGAATTAGCCATAGGGTGACTGAATTGACAGCACAGCTCAGACCTGAACCACACTCTCTGCTCTGTAGGAGGAAAGAGCAGCATCAAGGTGGGCCAGCACCACACAAAGGGAACGGCCTAGAATTACTACTATGCTGAGGATGTCAACAAAAGCAGCAAATTGCATGGAGATGCATGGGGCCAAGCACACTGCTTTGCATCGCCACTTGTATTGCAAACTTCTGTGCACCTAACCTCTCCTAACCCTACTGAGCCCATTCCTCGTATATTTAGAAAGCGTAACCGTTTACATAAAAACTAGAATTTACATTTCATAACTGAGTTTGTCAAAGTAGACTGGGAAAAAAAGTCCCCAATGTATGGACTTGTCAGATCTTGAAAAAATTAATGAGCACTGATGCGTTGTTGCAGGCCATATACTAATAAAACATTGTCACTTGGCATTTGTGTGCTAAATTAAGCTTTTTCCATTCATTCTGTAAAAAGAAGGAAGAGGGAAGCAGCCTCCTAAAGCAGGCCCTCAATTAAATGGAAAACGTACAGTTAGAATATTATCTTCTACTTCAGATTAACTTCAGGAAGCAATGCTAATGGTGCGTGCAGGTATGCTGTTATTTTTGATGGTGCTTATGCTTGATTTTGTCGCAGGGACTGGAAGTAGTTACTGCCTAAGCAGCACAACATGCCGGGTGCTGAGCTGCCAGCCCGTGGCCATGCTGGCTGCAGTGATGCCTTTGCATCTGTCTGTCCATCTGCTGACAAAGACTTGTTGCCTGTGGGTGGGAGCGCAGGTGTAGCTGTGCTCACGAGTAGGGGAGGTGGCACCCACTGCAATGGAGATTTTTTGAAGGGGAAAAAAAAAAACCTAACCCCAACCCTCTGTCTGGCTTTTACTTCCTTGTACAGACTTCTCACACAGGCTCTGATGTGGCACAGGTGTTAACACCTAAAACTTCTATGGAAAGAGCAGAGGTTAATAATTAGACCCCAACCTTCTGCTCTTTGATTGAATGACAGTATTGGGTTGCAGCTCGCTGCTGGCCAGGGCTGGGTGGCACCGTGGGAACCTGCTGGCACAGTCCTCTGGCAGCAGCCTCCTAGTGCCAAGCCCATGTCGGGGTTAGAGCTCCAGGCTCCACATGGGGCTCCTGATAAGCTCACGTGAGAGTTGAGAGCACTGATCAGAACTGCTGCCCTTTGCACCTCTTACCCAACAGAGGCAGGGATGCAGATGCAAAATCAGCCTGCTGGGGTGGCAGTCACCTTCCTCCTCCCCTGACAGGCTACCAGCCACACGGATGTGCTGGCCTCGCCCCTGCAGCTCTTTGCCAGATTATTTTTTTTTCCAGCTGGGTGCAACTGTTGTTTTGGAGCAACCTTGACACGTGATTAAGAGCAGGAAAAACACCAAGGTTGCATTTTGATCCTGTAGTGCATTGTTACTGCATCAGGGAATAAGTCTTTTCTTCACTTGCCCAGCAGCGTATGAAGAAGTTTCTGCTTTTCCTTTTGGATTGTGAATGCAGAGGGAAGAAAAATGGGTAGTTCAATGCAAGTTGGTTCATGGCTTTTATTGCTACTGCTGAAATGAGCCTGATTTGAGTGAGTTTGTGGGCAGCCAGGGCTTACCTTCTAGCCTGCATTGTGCTGGGCAGCCTTGTTTTCAGAAGTGCTGCTCACAGAACAGAGTTTGCAGCTCGGCTGTGGCTGTCCCAGTCCAAGCTCTGAAATACGCTGCTAATAAGCCAGGGGCATAGTTTAACCTCACAAACATATAAAACTTATTAATCTCTATTCCTGCTCAAATGGTATCCAGTTCCTGGTCCTCTTCATTTTGCTTTCTACTTGCTCCCACAAAATCATCTCCAACTTGCTGTAGCACTTACTGGGGCTGACTGCCCCAAAACTGGTATTGTGCCTGTTTTTTCCCTCCGCATCAGGAAGGACAGATTTTTGAAATATCCAGCTTTCTTAAAAAAAGGTTGATTTATTTTCTGGGGAAAAGAATTTCGTACTTTAAATATTCATTCTGTCATCCAGTGTGCCACTGAAATGGGAATGAGATTTCCTAAAATTATCTCCTCTGATAAATGAGGAATGATTCCTCCTCTTGTGAGCTAGAAATCTGCTTCTGTATTGGTGGCTAAACTTGCTCATGCAGGGCTGCTACAAAAGTGTTGACCAGGCAGGGGCTGACATACCCACCACAAATACCAACGGAAAGAGCCGATAGTGATCTTATCACTACTCTGTAGGCAGAGAGTCGTCACTCCCAGGCAGTAAAGCAAGACTGCTGGGCCTGCACCCCACCGTGGAGGCAAGACACAGGCTGAATCAACAAACCCTGCCAGATTGCATCAAAAGTGTGGCCAGCAGCTTGAGGGAGGTGATTCTGCCCCTCTGCTCCACTCTGGTGAGACCCCACCTGGAGTACTGCGTCCAGCTCTGGAGACCTCAGCACAGGAAGGACATGGACCTGTTGGAACGGGTCCAGCGGAGGGCCTCGAAGGTGATCAGAGGGCTGGAGAACCTCCACTGTGAGGACAAGCTGAGAGAGCTGGGGTTGTTCAGCCTGGAGAAGAGAAGGCTTCAGGGAGACCTTATAGCAGCCTTCCAGTACCTAAAGGGGGCTACAGGAGAGATGGGGAGGGACTCTTTATGAGGGAGTGGAGTGATAGGATGAGGGGGAACAGTTTTAAACTGAAAGAGGGGAGATTTAGATCAGATCTCAGGAAGAAATTCTTTCCTGTGAGGGTGGTGAGACCCCTGGAACAGGTTGCCCAGAGAAGCTGTGGATAGAGTTACTTGTTCTTCTGAACCTTAGCCCTGAATGTTCAAATTGTGTTACAGGAAGGTTCTCATCTGTGTGGGATCAATCCAAAAACAGGTCTTAGCGATGCTTGAGTCAGTTTGGTAGCTCTGGAGTGACCACGTTAGGGTTAGAGCTAACAACACGTCTTTTTTTTCCCTTAACCAAAAGGTTTCAAAGCTAAGCTAGGACCAGAACCTTCTCGGGTCAGTTTCTAGTCCCGTCAGAAACCCTCCTGGGCTGATGGCACTGACACTGATGCTTGTCCCTCTGACCGCTTGCACAGCAGTAGGCAGAGGTCTCACAGCACCGTGTCTGCGTACCCGAGAGATCCCTGGGAGTGAGACCCTGAGAGGGCAGCTGTAGTAACAGGTAGCCATGCTCAGGAGGGACAATTTTCTAACTGTAGTCTCTGCTCTAATTCTGAAGAGAGGCCAAAACTGGAGAAGCTAAATTTTTGACATCGTTTTCCATGGTCTCATTACTCAGCACTGTGGGAAAAGGTGAATGGGGCGAGAGAATGATTCAGGTACCCTGTTTCTTTTCTCCAGGGAAGTTATTGTCCACTGTTTGGCTAGTGAGTGTGTACGCTGTGCTTCTGCTTTCAGAGTAATGGCAAACTGGAGAAACAAGGAATCAGAAATGTCTGGTTTTTGTGAAGTTTTCTAGTCAGTCAGCAAGCTGAAGCTGCTTGCATTAATGCAGGAAACACAGAAATTCAGTTCCCTTCTATCTAATCAGGAGTGTTCGGCTAACACTTTTCAGGATGGTTCTGTTTTCTCTGCAGCCAAAACTCTCTGATTCTTTGGACTGTTTTAATGTTCCCCTATAAATTATTCCCTTAAACCTGCAGCTCGTGCTGTAGTTTACGCTGCTGAGGTTTTTGGCTTTTGTATCATTTTTGTAAAGGGTTTTGATGTTGGTGGCTGAAATAATGAAACCTGAGAAACGTGACTGCTGGAGTCTAAAACCACAAGAAAATGAAGGATCGTGTTAGTACTCAGCTTTGAAATCATTCTTCTGCCTTTAGACTAAAGAAAGCCACGATTTGTGTTTACTCAGCATTTGTATTTGTCGTGTGCCTGGTTTTGCTAGAGTTCTAGTGGCCCTCCAACAGGTGAGTGCAAACTCACCGCTCATAAAATACTTGTGTAAATATTTAGCTGGTTTAAATATGGAGCAACCGAGGGAACCTCTTCCGCCTTCTGTGATAATGCAGCCTTTCTCCTCCCTCCTTTCTCTTTCAGTCTCCTAAGAAAGCTTCATCTTGAGAGTTCCTCAATGCCATTGTGTCCAGTGGTGATTGTTTTTGCCTGGGGTGTGAATAAATACTATGCAGGAATGGCTTGATCTCGTTACAGCCAGTCACACCTTGCCACCCCCGTAACTGGAAAGGGACTGGTAGCACTGCACGGCCGCTAACTCCGTCATGTGGGTAAAATCTCAAGAGCACAGAAACTAAGAAGAGCCCATTGTAAATGCAAGTTACAGAGGAGACCCAAATAATGCAAATGTCGCTACAGCATCAGGCTCCAATAAATCTTAAATTAGCTGGATACGAGTCTGGGCATATGGACAGAAGAGCAGGACCACCCCCTTCTTCCTTGTTAAGTTCAAGTCCCTAAAAATGATTTGTTAACAAAACAAAGATAATTTCTAAGAGCAGCACGGAGCGCAGTGAGGTAGCTGGGAAAAACGAAGGCTTGCTGTGGCTTGTGACAAGCATAAATGGGTTTGGTGGTGCAAGGACATGCTTCTCTGAAGGAGCTAGGCAGGTTCCTGCAGTTGCTGGTCCTGCCACCCGGATCATTGCATAAGGCTCAAAGAGCAGCACGTGCCCCACCAGTTTGGTACCTGCTCCTTTCCCAGAGCCAGCCAGAGCAGGATCTGCCATCACAACTCTGCAAAAGCAAAAATTGCTATTGCTGATCTCAGAACATTTGCATTTCTTCTTGTTCCCTTGCTTTTGGTTGTGTTAAAAGGTCAAGTCCTGCCAAGGAGAGGTTTGTTTGGTTTGTATACAGAGGAGGGGAGGAACAGTGGGAGTGAGGGTGATGCAGGAGGAGGAGGGTTAACTTCTTTTGAAGAATAACTCTCCTCTGCAACCTGCTCTGGGTGGACCTGCTTTGGCAGAGGGTTGGGCTAGATGATGTCCAGAGGTCCCTTCCAACCCCTTGTGATTCCGTGATTCTGTAATACAAGCTCCAGCCATTCGTGGGGATTAAAAAAATGTTTAATCGTGGAGCTTATACACACTTTGACTCAAATGCTGTGAGTTCATAAGCAATGAATTGCATGCAACTGTCATGGGCCAGCCTGACCTGGCCACTAGCAAGAAAATGCCCAATATGAAAAATGCCTCAATGAAGTCATATTAGGCCAAATTATCCATGGCTTTGGGAATGTGTAAGCCAAAGTAATATCTTTCATTGTCAATTGAGACAGTTGGAAAAAATTACAGAATCACAGAATGATATGGAGTTGGAAGGGAGCTCTGGAGGTCATCTAGCCCAATCCCCTGCCAGAGCAGGTCCCACAGGAACGTGTTCAGGTGGGTTTGGAGTGTCTCCGGAGACAGAGACTTCCCTGGGCAGCCTATTCCAGGGCTCTGCCACCCTCACAGGAAAGAAGTTCCTCCTCATGCTTAGATGGAACTTCCCCTATTCCAGTTTGTGCCTGTTCCCACTTGTCCCCTCACTGGGCACCACTGAAAAAAGACTGGCCCCATCCTCCTGACACCCACCATCTAAGTATTTATAGGTGTTGATCAGATCCCCCTTCAGTCTTCTCCAGACTAAAAAGACTCAGTCCCTCAGCCTTTAAAATGGATGAGCTTCCACGGAATTTTGGGAAATAAATGCTAGAAATGGATTTCATTCCCAGGGCAGAGGTGGTAGAGAACAGTCGACGTACAAAAGAAAAGGATGCATTGAGAGAGGGTGAGGACAGTGGGAATGCCAAATGAACTCAAATGATCAGACAACGTTCTCAGCCTCCCTTCAAACTGTACAGGTGACATCTACCCCTCAGGAAGACAAATACCCTTCTTCGGTGCGGTGGTTTCGGATGTATGCAGGTGTCAGCAAGAACAGGATTTGGGTCTTGCCATTTTGAACGGTGAGAGTTTGTAGGATTTGAACTCAGAATGGTCCATGGGGAAAAACACTACGCGTGTTTGTGCACCTTTCACAGCAACAGCTGTCCCGTCTGAAGAGAGGTAGTTTATTAATAATTACACTGTTTAATTAAAATTTATGATGGGCTGTGAATGTGGATACAAAGTACAAACCCTTTGCCCTGCAGGGAGCCAGTTTCAAGCTGTCAAAACCGGGCGTCCCCTTTTCTTTCTAATTACTGCGTGTATCTCCTCCATTAAGGGCAGTCCTTTTTCTTGATGCAAATTGCCATTTAAAGGGCTAATTATGCAACCTGTGCTCAGGCACAAACCCGCATAGCCTGGATTTCAGTACAGCTTTGCACCAGCTGAGCGTTTGGCTCAGTGTTCTCCCCAGGCCCAGGGAGAAAACCAGCAGGGGTTTTGCCAGAGAATGGCAGAACCTGGCGAGGAGGCGTCTTCAGCGAGGTTGTGAGTTACCCATCATGTTCTTCAAGCTGCAGTTTTCAGTCTTGGATGCCTGAAGCCACATACTTAAATGACAGGGAACTGAACAGGAGCTGCAAGTACATCTGAAAGTCAGGCTTTTAATTAAGTCTCTAAATACGACTTTCAGTGCCTGCGTTAGAAATTTTACTTCAAAAAACATGTTGAGTACTGCACGGCATCAACTATATCGTTTAAGAACAGCTCCAATAATAGATGGTTGACAACCTAATTTCTTATGCTGGGAAAGATGCTTCTGTGCTAGGCATTTTAGTGAATTTCTAAAATCCCAGTGAATTTCTAGAAGTGCTTGCTCATTCACATGGTGAGAAAACCACTCGGCTTTGTTACGTTTTGTTCTTCAGCAGCTGTAGCGCTCACAGGGTTACCCCCTTAGTCAATTATAATCTTATAATTACATGTTGGAATATTAATGGAGTTTGTAATGGCTTTTTTCCTTTCTGTGCTAGACTATCAAGAAATCTATTGATGAAAACCTACTATAATTTTCAGTTGTTAAATGAGCACAATTAAGAAGACAAGGCCAAAGAAAGGAGTTGTTAGCAGTTATCTCCGAGTGTACTTCTATGTACTTTGTAGCAACAGGGGGATTTCATGGAGAGGAACTGAAAGGGTGGAGTTTCCCTGCCATATAAAAAGCTTGGAGATGTGCTGTCCTTGGAATCTAGCACCTCCCGAAGACAAATACACCTTGAAAGCGTTTTTCTTTTTAATTTTTTTCTTTTTTTCTTTTTTTCTTTTTTTTTTTTTCTTGCCTCTTTCCTCTTTCTTTTTTTCCTTTTTCCTTTTCTTTTTTTTTCTGCAGCTCTTCCTCATCCCAGCCTCTATGCAGACCAACTCTCAAGGCATCTCTGCTCAAGGTTGCCTTTGACTTTTCTTAAGTGGAAGTTCTGCAGTGCGGGAAGGGCTCAGGGAAGAAAATTTTGTAGGTTGCTTTTTTTTTCAGAGGAGTCTGGATATGCACAGATTGCTGTTCTCTATCCAGGCCACATAACACTGGAGTAAAATGGAGTAAAATGGAGTAAAAAAAACAATGGAGTAAAAACACCCCATCTAAGCAAGGGTGAAGAACAGCTGTATAGAAGAAAGTGTTCCATGTGTTGTGGGATCAGTTCAGTATTTCCACCACCACCGAGTGTGTAACGCTGAACAAGTGTGTAAATATAATTATTGTATTTACTGCAAAGCAGGTTATTAGGGCCAGGTATCTTGCTCACGTAACTGCCTATAACTCTTACAGGCAGAGGCAGGTGGTATCAAAATAAGAGGAAGATAAAATTACATTAAGATGAATTAAAAAATTGGAGTAATCAGTGGTGCAACTTCTAATTTTTAAGAGCTGTAAATTAAAGCCTCTTTGAACATATTGTCTCCTTCAAATAAATTTTGAGGAAGTGTAGGAACTTAAAAACAGAACACAGTTAGTGGAGGGCACCTGAACTAGTTTTCTCCAGCTCACTCCCTGCTGCTTCAAGCTCCACAGGGTATTTATTTGCCGTACTCCTCTTTTTACCCACTATTGCTGGTAGCCAGCCCCCGTGGGGGCATTGCAAATGCCCTTCTGCAAAAGGATGGGTGCTTACAAAACAAAAATCTAGGAATTTTCTGAATTATAGCAGATAGTGTCTGAGCCTCCTTGTTGGAATTTGTTATTCCATTTATTGCCATTAGTTATTTCCCAATACACGAGCATGCACTAACTGTCATGCAGCACATAAAGGGTTTTTTTTTTTTATCTATAAAGCTTTCAAACCGAGATCTGCAAAGCTCCAGAGGCTTCAGTGGGTGCCTGACTGTATGTCCCAGTAAAGCATAAAAAAGCAGAAAAGTCAAGCAGAAAAAAGCAGGCATCTCGAGCGTGTGTGCAAGTCTCTGCGGGATTTGGGTCTCATTTCTAATACTTCTGCTGGTGTCAGAGCAGTATGGAACAAAGGAGTAAGATTTGAAAAATGAGTCACAAAGGACTAGTGTAAATGCAAAAAAGATGTAGGGGTGATTACTGATTGTATTTTTAATTATGCTGCAGGTGGCCGAACAGTTCAGTTCTCAATGCTCAGCGGCATTAATGGTTACAAAAAGTCTTATGTTTGCGTAGTTGCTGCCGTTGACCCTCCCGGTTTCTTTAGGGTGGGATCACTGTTCATCTTGAAGGCATTTAAAGATAACACAGGCTGGGCTTTTCCTCAGCTCATTTCACGCACACCCGGTCTCAGTGTGAATCGCTGGCTCAGATGCTGCCCGCTGTGCCGTCCCAGCAGGGCAGAAGGGAGCTGCTTTTACCTCGGAGGGGAACTATTGAAAAACATCGAATTTCTACTCTCAACATTGACATAGATACTGTTTTTTTGTGAACGTGTTATCTGTGGCCTGTTTCACAGAGCAGAAGATTAATGTTCGAATATCATGCTTTATATTCAAATTATCCCAGACAGATATGAAAAACTGCCTAAGCCTAATGCCCTGTTTTTAGGAATTTAAGCACAGGGCGATGATAGGATTTGCATTTGAAATTCCTGAAATGACAGAAACTGGCTAAAAATGTAGGCCGTAATTTATGCATCAAAAATGCCGTGAGCAACTGATGCGTTTTGCTATTTTATAGCAATCTGGATGCACACAGATGAGGTTTAGACCTTAACACCTGAAAGTCCTTTTGATAAATTACATGCTAAACCCTCAAATATTAACAGCGTACCAGAACTATTTGTTAACATAAAACATCCTTTTGTCTGCTTCTTAGTACCTGATGGCTGTTTCTATCTCATTTTCAATCTCTGTTGAGGCAGGCGGGAGGTCTTCTGCTCAAGGTGAGCGTGTAATGACATCTGTTGTTGCTGGAATTGCTAGTGAGAGGCAATTCCAGGCAGAAACCCTGCTAGCTACTTGGGAGCTGTTTAGTTAAAGGATTATTTTTTTTTCCCTGATGGGAGTGTAATTTTTTTGAAAGGTACCTTAAAGATCATCCCGTTCCAGCTCCCTGCCACTGGCAGGGACACCTCCCACCAGACCAGGTTGCTCCAAGCCCCATCCAGCCTGGCCTTGAACCCCTCCAGGGATGGGGCAGCCACAGCTTCTCTGGGCAACCTGGGCCAGGCTCTCACCACCCTCACAGGAAAGAATTTGTTCCTGAGATCTAAACTAAATCTCCCCTCTTTCAGTTTAAAACTATTACCCCTCGACATATTGCTCCACTGATCAAGAGTCCTGATCAAGAGTCCCTCCCCATCTCTCCTGGAGCCCCCCTTAGGTACTAGAAGGCTGCTGTAAGGTATCCCCGGAGCCTTCTCTTCTCTGGGTTGAACAACCCCAACTCTCTCAGCCTGTCTCCATAGCAGAGATGCTCCAGCCCCCTGATCATTTTTATGGCCCCCTCTGGACCCGTTCCAACAGGTCCATGTCCTTCCTGTGCTGAGGACTCCAGAGCTGGACACAGCACTCCAGGTGGGGTCTCACCAGAGCAGAGCAGAGGGGCAGAATCCCCTTCCTCGCACTTCTTTTGATGCAGCCCAGGATGCGGTTGGCTTTCTGGGCTGCCAGCGCACATTGCTGGCTCATGTTGAGCTTCTCATCCACAAGCGCTCCCAAGTCCTTCTCCTCAGGGCTGCTCTCCAGCCATTCTCTTTTTCTGAGACTATGAATTGATGGGAAGAGCTCCAGGTTGCACTAAGCAGGGAAATAAGCATATTCAGCTGTTCATAATCTGGCCAATGTTCAAAAGTCAGTTTTGTCTGCAGCAGAATATCCTTGTGCTCTGGCAGGACAACCAGTAAGCTAAAATGATTAGAAGTGAAACGGTGGCCAGTTAGTTAAGCAGCAAAGCCCTGAAGCCACCTTCGCCTGATGAGCCTCAGGGCATATGTCTGCACAGGTAGCCAGGTGGCTACTAGCCCCCATCATGTTAATCTAAGCCTTTATCTGCCAATGGGTTCACCCTGTGCCAGTAGCTCAGACCTGTTGTCCTGCAGGGAGGGTTTGTCCTCTGTCGCAGCCCACACGTGTACCTCGAGTTTGTGGGAGCAGGATAGGCTTGTTTATGTCAGAGCATTCAAGAAAGTAAATGATGAGCTGCTGACCCTGATTGTTTTCTAAAAGTATGGAGTAAAAAAAGGTCAGAGCCACAAGACGATTTTAAGCTGTGTAAATGTCTTGCTCTTAGCGTATCAAGAGGGGAATTGGAGTGTTTTTGAGGGCTGACACTTGGGATCACAGCCACAACAAATAGTTCAGTTTCAGACCCAGAAACCTAACCCTAAGTGTTTTTAGTGAGAAGAAACACAAACACAGTGCCTGTGTACACAAGTTAAACTGTACAAAACTGGTTTTCTCTCTTAATTAACCTTCACCTGCTGCGTTCCTCAAGTATTGTTCTCCTGGTTGGATTTTCAGCCTCACTGAGCTCTTTAAACTTCTTGCTCCCATTAAATCAATATCAAGTGTGTTATGCTGCAGAGCTGGCTTCTCCAGTTACGAAGACAATGTTTGCTAGATTTCTTCTTTTGATGAGTTTTATTTTAAATTATTTACCGTGTCACAATCCTACAGATTAGAAACCTTTTGTCTGTGATTTCTTCTTTTTTTTTAAGGGTAAATGGGTGGAATTTCCCTTGTCAGTAAAAGGTTTGGCTCTGTTTGTTGCCCTTCTCTGAGGGGGTGCAGATATTTACAGAGAAGAGCTGGTGCACATGAGAATGTGAAAGGGGATTATGGTTTTGCAGGCAGGACAAGCTGCGCTGCATTTCCCACAAGATAAGAGTGAACTTGGGCAGTGGTTGTAGAGGAACTGATGTTCTGTTGTTTCCACTATGATATTCTTGTGCGAACCCAAGAGGATTAGCACAAAGGTTTAACAGAATTTAAAAATCCAAAATTTGTAAAATTAATGAGGGTTGACTTCCTGTTATCCCCCCCATAGACAAGACCTAAAGATTAATGAAAACTTTTACTAAAACAACTCTAACTCTCTTGAGTTAGATGTTCTCCTTGAGAGATGCTCTCTTTGAGAAATAAGCTGGCATTAGGCTATAGCCACGTAAAGAAGGGTGGGCTCTGCCGTAGCCAGCTGTGGGCATGTCTTATTCTGAAATAGCTGTGAAGCAGATGAAGCCCCGAGTGGTCAGACAGCCTCATGCAGACCATGAGGTTAGAGGGGTCGCTGCAGAATAGCAGCACTACGCCTCTGGACACCTTCCCTGAGGCCAGAGCTACTCGTGCTTTTCTGCAGGACTCTGAGAAACCCACACGTAGGAAGCAATGCTGTGGAGAGGATAAGCATCTTTCTGTGGTGGAGCAACGGAGAGCAAGGGGTGGTTTGGTGACTTAATCCATCAACAGCCTACAAGATGAAGTGATATGGAGTCTCTGTGGTTTGGAAATCAGCAGCTACAAAGAAAGATGTTAAGCCTAAAGAATGAAGAAGCTGGGGCCTGGGTATGTTCTTAGGGCCCATAATTATTATTTAGATTATTTGTACTGCAGTAAATAATAATAATAATGATTTTACAAGTGTTTTCAAAACCTATCTGTACACCTGTGTATTTATGTGAGGTATGGTTTGAAGCTGCCAGTACAGTTGAACATCTGGGGAAAAGTGTGGCCAGGCTGTTTTGTGTCCCCAAGGCAGCATTGCTGTTTTCAGGTGTGTAGGGTGGGTTTGGGGGCCTGAATTCTTGGCAGGTTTGTGAGTTGGGGTCTGGAACCCCAGAGCAGCCCAGGAGAGCCAGCCCAGGGCTGTCAGTACACTGGGTCATGAGACATAAAGACCCACTGGAGCAGCCTGACTCTGTATAGGGAGAATTATATGAGGAATTTCATGTGTATATAGCTACCACAGGATTTGTGTGAAACTAAGAATATATATAGATCAGAATCAGAAGGCTCAATGTCCTTTGAACCATCTGTTGGTTTAAGTCATTTTATCGGACAACCTTAATGAAAAGCTTTGGGGGCCTTTGACTTTAGTCTCAGCTGGCATGATTTGTTTTCTTTTTGATGCATCACATGAGAATTACGTGTATAAAGATGAGGTGCCCTGGAGAGCTGCATCTCAGCCAGCCATATGCTCCGGTAATGATACAACCCAGTTCCAGCCTAGCAGTTAGCTGCTGTTCAATACACGCTTTGTAATCTTACTGATAAATTTATCAGTTGTCATAACATCCAGGCATGTGTGTGGCTGCGTGTGGACTCAGCCATCGCATGGGAGTTTGCCTTAGAAGGAGGAAGGACTTCTCTCGAAGTCATTTCTTTGAGACAGAACATTTTTTTCAGCGTAAATTGCTTTCTGTTTAGGTGCGGAATTTTTCCTTCCGTGATCCGTCACCCCCACCAGTCTGTAAGACAAACTGGCTGAAATTAATGCATGTTGGGAATGACACAAGCCGTTCCCAGCAATACAAAAGTGTACTGACTGTATGGATTTTATATTGTATCACTTCATATATTCAGTATCTATAGTGCACGTTGCATCTCTTCACAACTGGTGTCTTCACAGGCCTTAGGCCATTTTAACCTTGTATCATCTGCTGGTTTTGGTACAGACACACATGGCTATAGATACCTGTCAGTGATTCAGCTCAAGGCTTATTCTAACAGCTCTGTTGGCTGCACAACCCTCCTCACGAGTCCTAAATTTTTTCAGAGGAGAAGCACATCTTGTCCCTTCTTAACAAGGGCCCCCAAAATACCAGGATCTGCAAGCAACCGTGACTTGAAATGCAGGAGAAGGGAGCACCCTCAGGACCCTTCCCATTTACTTTGGGGCTCCTCTGAGAAATTGCAGAAGAATTACCAAAATGAGTTACATTTGCTTTTCTACTTGCCTGTGCTGAAGCGCAGGGCTGGCTTTGCCCGGAGAAGCTGCTGTGCAAGCTGCTGTTGAGTGAATTGGGAATGGGTTTCCCCAGAACCAGAAGGTCTCTGCCCTTTCCAGGGCAGTTCTCATTCCTGTGACTGCACCTGCACGGAAGAGGTTTTGACGCCCCCTCGCTTCGCCAGTACTGATGAACTGAGATTTCCCGAGATGAGACTTAGAGAGTCTGTGATTCTGAGTCTGACAGTAATTATCTAGCTCAGAAAAATACTACATGCAGTTTTAAGACACCAACAGGTCAGGCCAGCAATCTAAACTGGGCTGGGGCCAATTTTAAACCCCAATTTTTAAATTATAGAGGCTGCTTGGTTTAATTGCCGTTGTGCTGTGAATAGAGAGGATGTTTCTGAGCCTCTCTAGAGATGCTTTAGATATACAGATGCTTTCGGGAACACTAACAGGCACTATTTAGCCTTGTTTAAAAATAGTCAGTGACAGTCGCATAGTTTGCAAAGACCTCTGGGCAAGCAAAAAATTTTAAAAGCAGTTTATTTTTATATCCATTTAAACATCTTAAAGCTGCAAAATAATTGTGGTGCCACAGGTATTCTGTATGCACAGCAAGGGAAAACACTGACTTTAAGTGTGTTGGGAATCACAATTTTTGTGTCTTTTTTTTTTTTTTTTTGCGGAAATACCTAATTAAGCAGAGAACTAGTGCCTATGGACTTCTGGAAGTTTTATTAACAGGTCTCTTTATCCTCTTTAAGTATCACTGAAAGTCAAATGTTATAAAAAGCTCGACCCCATTCAGTGTCTGGTGGGGTAAAGAAGCATGCCTGTTAATTGGCAATTTTCTGACCCTTGCATTACAAAGACAACATTGTTCTTGGTGCTTTACAGCTCCTGTGTGGGCTGCTGGTTGGTGTGAAAACCCAGTAAGGGAACCCTTGTGCCAATATTCCACGCGTGCCCATTGGTTTTAGCCATTCCCCAACACTCTGCTCTGAAAATGTAGCCCTGCTTGGCCTGTACATCAGTAAATCTGCAGCCACGTAGGGTAAATTCAGGAACTGCTGACTGATCGCTACTGCAAAGCTATTGGTAACATCTTTCTTAAACACTCAGGACATTACTTTTTCTTCTTCAACAACCAAAACAGTTTAGATTAAACTGCAGTGATCACACTTAACAAGGCCAAGTATTTTACTGGCTTTGCCAAGTCAGGCGACTTCACAGATGGCAGATATATATTAAATATTTAGGCTATATTGTGGTGTTTGGTTTTTTTTCCAAATTGCAGCTGTATGCTTTGTCAGGTGTCCCTGTTATCAAATATTTACAGTGTTTTTGCATGTGACTCCATGGCACATGCAAATGCACTGTGTCAATAGGAAAGCTGGCACTACCCTTTGCTAATTTTTCCTCCTTCAACAGGATTAAGAATCTGTAAATTTTTAAACTCATAACTGGATATTTTATAGTGTCAATTGAAATATTTTTAAAGATAATTTCAACTCATATATATTTCACTTTGTCTACTTTCATTTTAGTATTTTCAAACTTTTAAGAGTAATGTCATTCCAAAAATTGTAAGACTTGCTTGCTGACAGTTTAGAACTTACTGGGAGGACAAGGGGAAGAGAGACACGGAAACGGACACAGAGCAGGATCGCATAAACCTCTGTTCTGTGTATTGGTCTGTGTATGTATCCTTTGAAGCTTTTTTTTCTATGTAATTTCCTATTCTAGTTTATAGACAACCAGCAAGTTGGCTTGCAGGAAGGGCAGCGTGTAAATCTAATGCTGCTGGAGATCTGACACAGTTATTTAAACTCACCCGTGTATTTGTGAACAAATCATCCGTGAGTTTGGGAGCAGATTGGGTTACGTGTAAAGATGATCCTGACTAATCTATTACTGGGACAACACGTTGCGGTGTTCAGGTTTTTATACCATAGCACCTACTCTCTCTCTGCACTGAATTTGTTATTCTCCTGTTGTGCAGGTGTTAGGGAGCAAGCCAGCGCTTCCCGAATGCAGTGATGATGATGATGAGCTGGCGGATATTACAAACAGGAGAAGCGCTAAACTATATATGGTAAGTCATTTCTCTTTCTTCTCGTTAGGTACACTCAACAGTATTCATGCACATAGTGCCCTCATACACGGAGTTCTGGCTTCAGTTTCAGAACTGCGGTTGCATGAGTTAATTTGCAGCCCAGGGACAAGTTTCTCAAAGGATGTCGATCGAGACAGTCCAGGTAATTTGTGAAAAAAAAAATGGATTACAGTCCTGTTTACTCAGAAAACAAGTTACGCATGGCCTGTGAACCACCCAGTGCAGGGCAAAGAAAAATTAACTGGTCTTAAACTGTATTTCCTATCTTCTTGATTTTAAAAATGGGAGTTTCAGTGGTCACATATGATTTAGTTATTCTTAGAGTGTGAGAGATGGACAGTTATGTTATATTTTTCTGATCAAAATCCAGCAGAATTTGAATGAAGCTCCTTTCTTTTGCAATGCCTTTTTCCTCCTTCCTCACCTGCTTATCACTGACTAGGGCAGTGCCAATGTCAGAAAAATTACCTATAAACATAACAGATAAATTTTTTACTCCATTTAAATCAGTAGGAATTTTATTATTACATTTATGGAATGCATTATTCAACAAACAGTCTGTGATTAACTTTAGTAGTAGTCCAAAATATTTCCTTCATTACTAATACCAAAGCAGACTTGGGGTTTTGTATTTCATCCTTTCTCACAAAAAAAAAAAAAAAAAAAGTTTTGAATTTAAAATGTATAGGTATTTCATTTAATTGGAAGAAGCCACTGAACTGAAAAACTGAAGAACTGAAAAAAAACCCCAAACTATTTCCAGGCCTGTATTTTCTCTTCTTTTTTTTTTTTTTTTTTTTTCCCTAACTCCCCTTTCTTTCAGATTTTCCCACTTGAGGAAAGAAGTGAGAAAGTATTTGAGAAAAGGGGATGTTTTTAATGAAATCTAGAAAAGACTTTTATCCCAACCCCCCCAGAAAAAAAAATATAATATTTTCTTCTGAAGATTGCAAGAGTAGTCTTTTTACAAGCCCTAATTAGCACTGAGATCTGGGTCTCTCTCTTCAGCACGTGTGGCTCATGCACTGAGGTTGCCATGTGTGACAGAACAGAATCTTCCACTGGCAGAACAATGTATACGTTCTTCCCTATAGTCATGTAATGAGAAGAGTTTGGTCAACAAGTGGCAACGCTCGTGACAGCACTAAGTGCTGCTGGATCCCCATGTGTGTGACCTTTTAGATGCCATCTATAGCAGCTTCGAAGCTGCTGTGAAGTGTGAGAGAGGGTGAGTCGCTCCCTCTGAAGCTCCTGCATCCCACAGAGCACAGCAGGATGGAGCCACCTCTCTCCCTGCCTGTTACACGGTGCTTCCCCTACCCATGTGTGTGGCTGGGCTTTACAAGAAGCCTATATGAGGAGATTGTTGTTAAAATGTCATTTTTAGTCCTTGTCTATGTTCTGTGTTTAGTTCCCATTAGTTTCCATTTAGTTCCCATTCCATTCATACCAAAAAAATCATTATAGCAGGAGTTTAGCAAAAGAGATTAAAAAGAAAAAAAAAAAAAGGAAGAAAAAGAAGACCTGCAGGTATAGTCAGGAGCATTGTAGTAGGACAAGAGAGAAGAGAAAAGTGCTTCCAGAGAGTTTTGGAATCCTCAGAACTCTCAGAAAATTCTGTGGATATCTAATAAATTCCTCTAAGTACTTGGGTCCTACTATCAGAGCTCTATTAGCTAAATTTAAATGTGCTGCAATCTAACAGCAAGTGTCAAAGTCAGGAGGCAGGGCTACAGTGAGCCTTCGCAGTAGGTGTAGTAGTTGATTTTTATTTGTTGTATGCCGTGGTAATTTCCATCTTGTGCTTTCATAATATACAATATAAGATATAATGGTGTATTTAATACTAATCTTTAATTATGGAAGGAAATAAAGACCGCTAGAAAAGTTATTACAAGAGGAATAACTTGTTTTCAATAGTAATAACTGGTCTTTTCAGCCATGCAGGAGTGAATTTTAAAAGGTTTTAAAGGTCTACATGAATTTACAGTGGTGGTAAGGGATTACAAAGCAGATTCCCCAACAGGTCTGACATTACAGTTTCCAATTAAAAAACCTGTTAATATCAGTGTCGGACTATGTTATTATAATTTCAAATGTTCTTGTTCAACATGTACGTGTCCCTTTGGCTGCAGCGTGGGTTGCTTGGTAGCAGCAGGTGACACACAGGGACTCCACCAGTTCAGCTGATCGTCTAGGAAGAAATGCTGAAGAAAATACAGATTTTTTTACCTGTGGGGTGCTCACTGAATGAGCAGTTGAATTGAAAGTGGAAGAGAAACAGGTTTATTTTAAGAACTTGAGAGACAGGGATCCAACTCACTAAAATTAACGCTACATCTCCCTCTATTGGTTGTGAAATGAAATTAAACAAAAAAAACCTAATCATTAGCCTACCTTACTTTCCAGCAGCACACGAATTTCATACAGCCATTTAAATAGGAATGGCGACCGATTTTATAGCAATTTTGGGAGCAGAAATTCAGTTTGTTATAAAAGCCAGAGCTGATCTAAATTTGAAATGATTGCTTTCCTAGGTGTCAGATGCAAGTGGGTCCATGAAGGTGTCCGTGGTAGCAGAGGAAAACCCCTTCTCCATGGCTATGCTTTTGTCTGAGGAATGCTTCATTTTGGATAATGGTGCTGCAAGGAAGATCTTTGTGTGGAAAGGTAAGAGGTGGCTCTTGTCGCAAATGCAGGAGCCACAGGGGGAATATCTAGGGAGTCAACACCACACCCTGGGGACACCGGCAAGAATTTAATGCTGGACAGAATTTAATGAATGGACACAGTACCCTGCAGAGAGTTCTGCCCTGGTGCGGTCAATGGACAAGGATGTCTCACATCAGTAAGGGCCTCAAAACTAAGGATCTTGGCTATTTTGGAGGCATCTGTAAGCCTGGGTGCTTAAATGCTTATCTGATTGCAATGAGAGAGCAAACATAAGGAATCCTTCAAGTTTTGTATATTGTGATAAAACCCCTACCTTCTGGGGCAAAATTTGGACTCTGAAGGTTTGATAATGGGTAGATATTGTATTTCCATACATTATTCCACAGAGGCATGTGATTGAAAGGTGAGTGTCCCCGGCATCAACTAAAAGCATAAGGTTGCAAATACTTTGGTGGTGCTTCTTTTTTCTTGTGAATATTTCTCTGTGGTATCACCGGTGCTTGTGGAAGCATCTGCAATTGCTTTGGCTGAACATTTCCCAGGGGAGTGTTACTGCTGGGAAATTGGGGCTGGACCCACCTTGTAACTGGACTGTTGTGCTGCCGTTGCCTCCGGTGCTGAGTATCTCCTCCTTCTTGTCTGAGGCAGGGTATTAATCACTTGGTGCCATTTCCATTTCTTTTTTACCGTGTGCAATAGCAAGTAATTCATCGATGCAGTTGTCAAACTGCTGAAGTCAGTCCGGGGAGCACTGTGAGCATTTTTGCTGGAAAACTTCCTTTGCAGTTAGGGAAACATCCTTTAAAAGAGAGGATTGGGGGAGCACAGTGCTCAGAAGGCCTAAGCTCTACCTGACTCCTGCTTTGCACTCTCTGCCTGCCAGCTCCTAGAACCAAGCCAATAAGATCGGGCATAAAATAAATAAAATATAACTTAGGCCCTTTGAATGCGGGCCTCTGTGCATCCTCCCTTTCCTGCTGTTGGTAACAGTAACGTATGGAAAAAACCCATTAGTCTGTGAGTCTCACCCTTGCACTGGGAGGCTGCAGTTACCATCTCTGCTGGAAACCTTCAGACCACTAAGCCGAGGAGCGTGAGTTACTTCCCTAATAGTCTCATTCAAAATGGAATACGATGAATATCTTATCAGAGCATCTTATTAGACTAAGAGGTCTTTGGAGTGTAGTCGTTGACAGCCAGCTGGGACGCAGACCTGATACAGGGTATCATCCCACAGAGGCTTTCAGATGTGTCTAACACCGAGCAAGGCTGAACGAGAAGCAGTGGACGGGGAAGGGTGGTGGTGAATTGCACAGCCCAGCCCGTTGAAACGGGAGGTTCTTTTACTCAGTAAAAAGTACTTTTACTTCTTTTACTGGGGCGCTGCCTGAATAAGTGAAGGCAATTCTGGGCACCAGCTTAATTTACCACATTGCAGCCTAGTAAGGGAAGGTTCAGAGAAAAGAAGCAGGGTGCTCTCATAGCTTGGACCAAGCAGATGGTTGAACAGCAACCATGAACAGCATTATTTGATAGAAACACACACACTAAGCAAAAATCAATGCTCCCTTTTTCCCCTCTCCTCTCCTCTCCTCTCCCCTCCCCTCCCCTCCTTTTTTTTTAAATTTCATTTTATTTTAGCTGTTTTCAAAGCCAAACAGTTTTAAACTTGTGTGAATCGTATGGCTCATGCTATGTCCAGCATTTGTTCAAGGCTGAGGCGAGAGCAATGCCGAAGGGAGCCTGGCTCAAGGACATCTTGTTTTTGCAGGGTCTGTGAGCTCATTGCCCTTTCCCATGTATTGTTATCCTTCTGTTTTACCCAGGCAAAGATGCTAATCCACAAGAGAGAAAAGCTGCCATGAAGAACGCTGAACAATTCATACAGCAGATGAATTATCCTGCCAACACACAGGTGTGATCTACTTATGAGATGATGCCAGGAGAGCATGAGCTCTGTTAAAGGCTTCGTTTTTAAATCAGAAAAACAAAAAAAGTTAAGGGCTTACAAGACAATAAGGACTATGAAATAATTCAGACAAGTTTTTTGTTCTAATAACTTTGTCAGTTCTGTTTTCCTTCCACCTCATGTGGCTCATGTTCATTTCAGATTCAAGTCCTTCCTGAAGGAGGTGAAACGCCGATTTTCAAACAATTTTTCAAAGACTGGAAGGATAAAGATCAAAGTGATGGCTTTGGCAAAGTATATGTCACGGAGAGAGTGGCTAAAATTGAGCAGGTTGAATTTGATGCTACCAAGTTACACGAGTCTCCACAAATGGCTGCCCAGCACAACATGGTAGATGACGGTTCAGGAAAAGTGGAGGTAATTTTTGTGTTTTATTAAATTGTGTCCCACCTACCCAATTGATTCTGTTACTTGTAATTGGATAAACTGCTACTCTGTGTTTTGCCATTTCAACTGTTGTGTAGAGTAACACCAGGGTAGTGGCAGTGTACTTCTACCATCAGAAAAGGTGCTTTGAAGTGAAAAGCGAATCTCTCTGTCAGCTGTCATGGCTTTTGGTGCTTATGAATGATGATGTACCAGAATCAGCAGAAATTGAACAGTACTTTTATACAGTACCTTTTAAATATGATTCTTAGCCTAAAGAAAAAGTTCATATCAGCTTGAAATCTGGACTGGCAAAACTTGGCCTTGGAGTCAGAAATTAATTCTGCGTCTTTATGTATGTAGCCAGCCTGCTTCTAGAGGAACCTTCTTTGTCCCTCATGTATCTCTCAGGGAGTCTGGATTTGGGTAGAAAAAGATCACAGAATCACAGAATCTTCTAGGTTGGAAGGGACCTTAAAGATCGTCTTGTCCAACCGTCAATCTAACTTTGACAAAAATAGACACCCGCACAATGACTGATGGTACAGTCTTTTTAGATCTATCCCTATCCCACTGCAGGAATATCTTTGGACTACCCAGGGTTGGTTTGGTGTTGTACCAACACAGCCTCTTGAATATAGGTCTGCAAGTTGGGCTTCTGGAAGACGAAGGAGTGATAAATACCTACAGTGTATTGGTGTGTTTTCTGGGTTTCTAACCTCACACTTGGGATGGTCTGTAGGCTTTGGCCAAAGCAGTTCAGGTCTGAAGCAACTTTTACTCTTTAAATTTGGCAGAATGATTTTGGAGAGCAATTGTTTACTGAACTGACCTGTGATGAATCAAATAGAAGGAAATCTGCCTAACAGAGTGTTTTCTGACTGCAGTGTGTCCATCCCAAATGATATGATAGTTCTATGATGAATCATAATGTTGTGCCATTCATCTCATACTGTCATCGTAAGATGTTAAGAAAGTAAGTTCAACATAGCATTATGAAATGAGCACGAGGCATTAAAGCATCAAGACAAAGAAAAGTGAACTGCAGTGGTTTGTTGATGGTCATTATCCATCCATTCAGTGGTTGCAGGGTCTATCTGTCTTATTTATGAAGATTCCTTCCTGGTTTTATTCCATAACACTTGGGAACAGAAACGGAGGTCACTCAAGGGATGACACAGTGAATCACTTCTTGAAGAGTCTCAGGATGAAGTTCAGCATTTTCCTGTGATTTTTCTGTTTCCCCAGATCTGGCGTGTGGAAAGCAGTGGCAGATTTCCCGTGGGACCTGAGACGTATGGACAGTTCTACGGTGGTGACTGCTACATTATCCTCTACACTTACCCCAAAGGGCAGATCATCTACACCTGGTATGTTTGGTTGACTTTGCACAGACCTCCAGCAAGTGGATATTATTTTATGCTGATTTTATGTCCTTTTGAGTAGAATCACTTGTAAATGCAAGGTTGTTTACTCTGCGTTTGTCACAGAGTATAAGATCTGGATCATTTTGAAACTGGATTTAACTATTGTCTTTCTCCTCGTTTTCTCCTCAGGCAAGGAGCCCATGCTACAAAAGATGAACTGACTGCGTCTGCATTTCTGACCGTTCAGCTGGATCGGTTGTTGAATGATCAGGCCGTGCAAGTTAGTGTCTTTTGGATAAAATTCAACAGAGCATGCAATGTGTGCAAATTTCAATGAGAACTGAAAGGAGGAGGTAGCATTTGAAGACTGGGAATGCTTCATGGTCTGGGTGGAGCCAAGCACCATGGGCTCCTTTTAAAGTCACCAGAGAATTCCCATTTGAATCATCCTTCCTGAATGTAGATGTCCAAAAGAACACCTCTTTTCACAGAAAGGCTAGAGCTGGGAGATGACTAAGGACAGGCAGAGATTTTTCTGAGCAGCAGGAGATAATCCCCTGCTTCCCATTTCTTAATTACCGATGTAAAGGGCTTCCCCCACCCACCAAGATACAGTTAATTCAGATGGCAGACTACACTTTTAGCTATTAATCAGTTATGATTTATGATTGAAATTATATTAAGGAAGGATTAGAGCACTTTTAGGTAATTACTCCTTGAAATATTCCTAACACATGTTCTATTTTTGGACAGAGTTCAGCACAATATGGTCTTGCCTCGTACCTATGGCCAATACTAACACTGAAGTAATAATAATATTACTACTGACAACTGCGATAATAATGTGCTTAAAAAGCTTTTTTTATTGAAGCTGAAGGAGTCCTCACTGTGATGGACATGAAACTTAAAAGTACTTTTAGCCTGCAATGAATTTAGGAATATATATATGTATATATAAGTGCATATATATACACACACTTATATATCTGTGCATTTGGATGCATGTACATAGCTACCTAGAATGTATTACCTGTGCTTAACGTCTGTATTAGCATTATTTGAAGGGTTTAAATATACTATTTTGTGGTCACTAGATGGCACTACAGTACAAACGACTATTAAAAAGTCCTTCCCCTATTTCTTTTGCAAGAGTATGTTTCCCTCAGCAGGTTGTGGGTTGTTTTATTTTCTGGTGTGATTTCATGGGTTTGGCGTTTTTTTTGTTTTGGGGTTTTTTTTTGTTTGTTTTTCATTTTTTAAATCCTGCCAGAGTTTGGCACCTACACCATAAGTGTCTGAGGGTATCCTTATCAGGTGACTGTACCAGTCCATCCACCAAGCAAAAGCACTGGCCCCCGTGGCCCAGCACGACCACCGCTGGGCACCCCAGGCTGCCCGGCTGCAAAGGGCTGGGGCTCTCCACTTCTCCTTCTCTGCTGGCTACACAGCCTGCCTCAGTCCCTTTTTTTGGTCTTTTTTTCTTTTCTTTCCGGGAGTGGAAGGCCAGGAGTCACAGCCCTCCGCCTTGGCACATAGTGCTGTTATAAAGGAAGAATAAATGGTTGTATGCAAATCACTTTCATCATATATTAACCATATAATCAAAAATAGTTGTTCTTCGTAGCTCAGTGCTTTTCTGAGATTCCAATAATGTCTTTGGCGCCTGTAATGGAATTTTTGTCATCCATGTTATCCTCTGCGAGATAGATTTATGCTCATCTTTTTCATTTCAGAAAGAAATAATGGCCAGGATGAATAACTATTCCCTTCTGCTTAAATACAATGCACCTAAACTTCCAAGATAGTTTTTCAGGGGAATTAAGTCGCTCTGTAAAACTCTGTGAAATGACAGTTCTTTTGAAAAAGAGTAATTTTCTTATTACGGTAGATAGCAGCCATTTTAATCAGCTAAACAGTATGTTAGAAGTTTGAATCTTGTCTTTGTGTCAGGGTGATTGACAAAAAAAAATCTCACAAGTGCTCGAACTTTAATGTGTCTGGAACTGTATTTTTAGATCTTCTCAGCTTCCCACTTCTCATTCTTGCTAACATATTTAACGTTATTGGCTAACATCCCCTGTGCCATTCAACAAAGACCAAAAATAACTACTTTTGTTTCTTTTATTGCATTTCTTTACGTCTGTACAGATCCGAGTTAGCCAAGGCAAAGAGCCTCCACATTTACTGAGCTTGTTCAAAAACAAACCGCTTATTGTCTATAAGGATGGGACATGCAAGAAGGAAGGTCAGAAGCCTCCTCCACCCACGCGACTCTTCCAAATCCGCAGGAACCTGGGAGCCATCACCAGGATTGCAGAGGTAAAGTCACCTCCTGTGAAACCAACTATTTCCCATGGAACATGCTGTAGCTGCCATGAGCCTTTCCAGCTAATCTGGTTGGGTGGCAGGAACGCAGAACTCCAAATTACTGCTCTGTGTGACCAACCCACCTAATAAATCAAAGAGAATATGCCATAACTGGCTACAACCAATCTACATGTTTCAGAAGAACCTGTAACAAAATGCCTAGCAAACACTGTCAGCTGACAAAGAATAGACAAGCAATCAGCAACCCTTATGAGATAGTCTTTCCTTCTGCCAAACAATCCTAAGTTTTGTCCTTTGAGTCAGTTCCCTGTTTCAAGTTAGAGAAGAATTTAACTTCTTTCATAATAAATCCAGGGAAAAATTGAAGGAAAAAGCCATAGCTGATCAACATCTATCCACACATTTTATATAAGCATAAAAAATAGTGATCACATTACTTGAAAATACGGAGAATAAAATAATGTCTTTCTGGCTCTAGGTTGATGTTGATGCAACGTCACTAAACTCCAATGACGTCTTTGTTCTGAAACTGCCAAACAACTCTGGCTACACCTGGGTAGGGAAAGGAGCAAACAGAGAAGAGGAGCAAGGGGCTCAGTACATTGCCAGCGTTCTTAAGTGCCAGACTGCTAAAGTCAATGAAGGCCAGGAACCAGGTTAGTATGAAGCCACGTGGTTGCTAAGAGGCAGCTGAGACTACACAGCGCCGCATGGAAACGCGGCCTGCGTGGTTTTTGCAATCATATATTTTGTAGGCAGATGCATATGCTCGCTCTCTCTCTTTGAAAATCCAACCTGACAGCGTGGAGATCTACCCAGAACTGGCTGATACACAAGCAAGTGTGACGCCCTGGAAATCTGTAGGACTAATCACTAGTAGAGGCTGCAGAGGAATGCGGTCTTTTCTTTACCACTGTGACTTGGAGGGGAGAAGGGCATAGCACATTGCTCTCTCTAGGCCTGCAAGTGATACCTTTATTGTTATTTTGACAAAATGCAGGAAGAACTGTAAGAAAAATGCACCCATCTTTGAGACGGCAAAGAAGATATTATTTGGGGCTTCTTGAAACAGTATCTAATAAGCTAAACCATCAAATGTTAAACCCACTGCTGAATAAATTATGCGTTGTGTATTTCAGAGGAATTCTGGAAAGCGCTTGGAGGTAAAAAAAAATATCAGACTTCATCACAGCTCTTGACAAAGGCTGAAGATCATCCCCCTCGCCTGTATGGGTGCTCTAATAAGACTGGCAGATTTATTGTGAGTATATGAGGGATACTTCCTTTCTGTTTAATTGTGTAGTTTCTGGTATATTTTGCCTTGGGAATCAGCCGACATTAAATGAATTTGGCGATCTGGCTTAGTGAGCCGTGCTTGGCAAGAGAGAGAGAGCTGAGGTTTGGTGCTTTATATCATTCCAAATGGAAAGGATGGACAGAAGAATTCATACTGCAGAAGTTTACAGGCAGAGCCTGCTCCAGTATCGGACTGGAGCCCTGCAGATGCAAAAAGATAAGGTGTGTGCCCAGTCAAAAGTGATCATGTTCTTGCAGAGCGTTGCCAGACTCCTGTGATTTCACTGAGAAAGTGCAGGTCAGTGCCTTGCCCCTTACGTGTTTGATCGTGGTGGTGAGGAAAAGAAACGCCCCTTGCCAAAAATCCCCAGCAGCCTGAAATTTTCCATAGAGATTTAAGACATGTAATTATGCCTCTGAGGTACTGGCCGGCACTCAAGGAGGCAGGAAGACTTATTTCCTTAGCAGAAATACCCAGACCTGTGCACTGGGTATTAAGCCTGTGATTCAGGCTTAATTAATTACTGTATTCTGGGAGGGCAATGCCGTGTTACTGTTTGGCAAGGATGCACAAATTTTTAGGCAGGGGACAGAGTTGGCTGCCATCTCTGCAGTCTCCTTAAGGCACAGCCCGTTCATTTGGAGAGAGATAAAACAAATAGGATCCTTTAAAATCTTATGAGAGAAGTAAAGGGTATTCTTCTAACAAGCTTCTAAAACACTGCTGTGAAATACAGTAATGGGAACCAGCCTCTCTATAATAGTCTGCTGGGAGCTGTACAGTAGTTTGGGGTTTGGTTTAAATTCCCTCCAAATTCTGTGAAATTCCCTCTTTCCTGTAGCATTTCTCTGGTGCCAGAATCACCCCTGTTAGAGCTCACCAGAAGGGGTAGGTCAGATCACTCTGACCTTCTGGCCACGATAATACAGGGTGGGGAAAGGGAATGTCACTTGCGCCATCTGCTTCCCGTCCTTCTGGCACTCCTAGTTGACCAAGCACGGCCAAACCCTTGACAGTCCTATAAAAGCAGAGGGCTGACCACTAGCTACGTTATCACCTCTCCTTCTCATGCAGAATAACATTAAACTCCTTTCCAATCTGCCTGCACGTCCTTGGAAGAAGCAGGCAGTCTGCCTTTCCTCTGGGGACTGATCCTCAGTGGCTTTGTCATCTGTAATGTCCCACTGGAAAGCTTGCTTGGGTGTGATGAAGATGCTCTGTGGAAATTTCCCTGTCCCCTTCTTCCAGCAGACCTTGGTCCCAACTTACATGAGTAACAATTCCAATGTAAGCCTCCCCCTCTCCTGAAGATATCCCAGCAGTTCTGAAAAACCGAGGGCTGATTTTATAGGAAATGGGATTTGTTTCCTTTCAGTGAAACACCCTTGATGCAGTCATCAGATCAGTTTGGAGCTTGACCCTTTAGGAGCAAGAAGAATTGCACACCAGCTTCTAGACTTATCTCTTTTAAAAAATACATTTGATCTGTCCAGAGTCAGAACATCTTAAGAAACAATTTAAAAAAAAAAAAGTAAAAAACCATAATATCCCTTTTTTTAAGATTGAGGAGGTCCCAGGAGAATTCACTCAGGATGATTTGGCTGAAGATGACGTCATGTTGCTGGATGTTTGGGAGCAGGTAAGCTGTGAACTTGACCACTGCTTTTTGTGGTAACAAGAACAATTTATCCGTAACCACTTAGATCATAAGATGGGAGGAAAACTCATCTGTGTGAGAATGGAAGAGGTTTCTTTTTCTTTAAATTATACCAGAGGGGAGCTATATTTTTCGAACTCTATGATGTGCTGGTGTGAACATACACGATTGAATTTCCAAGCATAATGTGAGACAATGGCAGGCACTTCCCATTAAAACCAATGGGGGTTGCAAGATATAAGCCCCAGCAGTGTTCTGAAAGGCTCTCAATAACATTCTTGAATTTATCACTAAAATTTATTAATTTGAAAAAAAAAAAAAAAGGCAATTTATTCCCTAAAAGTTATTTGGAAGCCACAAAATCTATGTAGCAGCACCCATGAAAATTATTCCTAGAGAAGGGGACAAAGACTAGATTCATGCGCAAATATTATTTTTTTTTTTTTCAGAAAAACTGGGTGGAGGGTGACAGAAACAATCTCTGCCATTCTTCCAGGTTCACTGAAAACTGAGAATGTTGAAAGCTTTTTTGGATGACAGGCAAACTTACTGCAGGTGTGGAGAGCACATCTGTTCCTCACAGAAAATCTCTCTACCCTTCCTCTCCCCTTGGAGGGAAAGAGGGAGGAGGCCACAGATCCCAGTGTGGCCAACAGGGTGAGGGAGGTGATTCTGCCCCTCTGCTCCGCTCTGGTGAGACCCCACCTGTGCTGCTGTGTCCAGCTCTGGAGTCCTCAGCACAGGAAGGACATGGACCTGTTGGAACGGGTCCAGAGAAGGGTCACAAAGATGCTCTGAGGGCTGGAGGCCCTCTGCTGTGAGGACAGGCTGAGAGAGCTGGGGTTGTTCAGCCTGGAGAAGAGAAGGCTCCGAGGAGACCTTAGAGCCCCTTCCGGACCCTGAAGGGGCTCCAGGAGAGATGGGGAGGGACTCTGGATCAGGGAGTGGAGCAATACAACAAGGGATAAAGGTTTTAAATTGAAAGAGAGCAGATTTAGATTAGATATTAGGAATAAATTCTTTGCTGTGAGGTTGGTGAGAGCCTGGCCCAGGTTGCCCAAAGAAGCTGTGGCTGCCCCATCCCTGGAGGGGTTCAAGGCCAGGCTGGATGGGGCTTGGAGCAACCTGGTCTGGTGGGAGGTGTCCCTGCCCAGGGCAGGGGGGTTGGAACTAGATGATCTTTAAGGTCCTTTCTGACCCGAATTCTTCTATGACGCTATGATTCTATGCTTTATTTGTCTTCTTCAGCCTAACTCTAAAGGAAAGAAGGCTGAGGTTTTTGGAAATTAGAAGGAATGTCCAAGGTCCATGTGGGAGGGAGTGATGGGGGAAGGTGGATGGGACATAAGGACTCAGGTAAGAAGTCTGGGAAATGTAGCTGGTTTCCAAAAAGATCCTTGAGGAAAGAACTAGTGGGGGTCGCAGATCAGGGCTCTGGCTGTCGGGTTATTCAGTGATTTCTCTGGCGCTTATCCAGGGGAGTATCAGGCACAGGGCACGAGTGTTGATGTGCACACAGAGCCAAACCAGAGACAGCTCCTCATCAGTGGTTTTACCTGCACCTAAAAAGCAATTTCCAGGTAACCTATAAAAGAGATCCATGCGAAAGGTAAGCAGAGTTCCTCTCATCCGAGAGTGTAAAAGTTTGGCCTTCCAGTGTCACGAGAGCGATGGGATTTCAGGGGACAGAACTACAGTATCTCACGGGGGAAAACAAAAATCATCAGTTGTGGTTTGTGAGAGCTGTGTGTCTCTGCAGTCTTCTCAGAGTGGGTACTCCTTCTCCTGGTGCCATTTAACTATTTTGTCTTTTACCTGCTGCACGCAACATCCTTATAACAACACGGGAGCTAAATCTTTCCCTCCTCTCTTTGCAGGTTTTTGTCTGGATTGGGAAGGACGCTAATGAAACTGAGCGACAGGAATCCGTTAAATCTGGTAAATCAAATCAATTTGGCAGAATTCTGAGAGGAGTAGCATCAATAGTACTTAAAGAAGTAAAAAAGATGATGAAGAAATCTAGTTATGTTTGCAGGGTCTAAAAGGGTTATTGAGTTTATTGGGATTTAATCCTGGAGATTATTTTCTCCTTTAAATGTGATTTAAAATTCATTGTACCTTTCTTATCTCTAAGTTTATGAAGAGTAAAATTACTCAATAGGCTGCAGAGCTTTTGAAGGAGTGTATAGGAGAGCTCCATAAAAAAAAAAAAAGCCTGCATTCAAAGAATTTAAAAGGAGATACCTGCTGAGCTGCGCCCTACGCTAATGTGTATAGTCAAAGGAACACCAACGTCCTGTACCGAGGTCACGTTGCGGTGTCAAGGGAAACTCTACTGGCTTTTATGTGGGAAAAATGGGAATGAAGCTCGTGCATTTGCACAGCACCAGCAAACGCTTCCTCCTCTGCAGGGGCCAAACCCGGCTGGGGGGAACCAGCCGATCAGAGGAACCACCCTTCTCTTTTAACCTCGTGGAGAATTCTTTCACTGGCAGCTGGGAGAAATCAGCAACTACCAGATCATTTCATTGCCTTTAAAATCATTTAATTGAATACTGTACTATAGTAACCCTGGGCTCTTTAACTAGGGCTTTTAATGTATTTTTTATACAAAAGCAATGAACTAATATATTACACGTTTTATTTCCTTTCTGGTTTCAGCCAAGCGCTATATTGAAACGGATCCTTCTGGCAGGGATAAGGGCACCCCCATTGTAATCGTCAAGCAGGGGCACGAACCCCCCACCTTCACCGGCTGGTTCCTGGCTTGGGACTCCAACAAATGGAAGAACTGATGGGTCCAAGGAGGCTTCAGCTTCAAGCCAAAGAGTGATCAAGGCCCAGCTACTTTCTAGTATTTTTTTAAGCATAAGCTTATTCAACAATATGATGCATCTGTTGTTACACTTTCCCGAGCTTTGATATATCAGTCTGTGAATAACCTAGAAATTCTCTGCACTGGAAAGGGTAAATTGATAATCATAAAGTGCTCAAATGGGGCGAGTGGGGCTTTTCACGTAGTAAACATGGGAAGTGCTGCCAATACTTTGCTTAATCTACTCATTCTTTAAAGAGAAGCTGTGGATCTGTTTATTTTAATGTGCTCAAATGGGCCAAATTCTGCCTTCGCTTAAAAATCCAAGCTAATGCCAAAGAAATTCCTTTAGATTAAGCTCAGCAGAATATTGTGCAGTATTTGGCCTGATGAAGGACTAGTTTTATATCTGTTGCAAGGGCAGGGCTGGATATGATTTCCTTACCAAGATACCCAAAATACTGCCACACTCACTCACGCAGAGTTTCAGCTGATCCCTGATCTGGAGCGGGATCTGTGTCTTGCAGGGGGCCAATAAGGGATGGGTGTTTTGAGAAAGCTGCGCTCAACGTGGGTGTTTGTCCTGTTAGTACAGACATTTGGAGCTTAGGACTGTGTGGTTTTAAGAATATGAAGTTGGTAATGGGTTTTTTTGAGGGCCTGTCTAGCTCATTGTAATGAATTTCTTTAGATTTATTCCTGTGAACCAGCCTCCAGCTCCAGGTTTTTTAACCAAAGCTCTTAAACACATTCCAGTGCACCAGTGCTTTTAAGTGGAAGCAGAAGTAGTAACGGCTCCAAAAATACTTACTCTGCCTTAAGCATCTTGCCCTTAAGCCATATTTTGTCTCAGATGCCTTACTCAGCAGTACTCAGTTCCTCTCCCGCGTGCGCACTGCTCACCCTGGCAGGGGCAGGACCTGTTTCTGCTCATTTTCCATCCAGGTCGCAGTCAAAATATCAAAGTACATTGAGCGCGAGGAAACCCCTTGTCCCAGTTCCACATCCTGGGAGTTTGGAGTGTGAGTACGCACCAGAGAATATGCCTTTCTCTTTTCTCTCAGACACAGTTATTTTGGATTATTTTTTTTTTTATTCTGATGAATTTAAGAGTACAGTTTGCAAGTGTTTTTTATTTGTAGTTTAGCCGGAAGAGTCTAGGTAAGGGCAGTGGGAAAATCTGCTTCAAATCTTTAGCGCTGCTTTGAATACTTCTCCTATAATGCCTGTTTTAAAAAACAATTTGTACAGCTGTAAATCATGTCAACGTGGCTTTTTAATGAAGGCATTTCAACTGTTTTATTATTCTTAGAAGCTAGGTTGGAAAGTGAAATTTTAAACATTTTTGTATTTTTTTAACATGATTGTGATTTTGAATGTGAGTAATGCAAAAGAGGGAATTTAATCTGAGCTCATAAGAATTGTGAACCTGAAAGATTAATTATGGGGGTCTGATAGCTTGAAATATTTGTTTAAATCTCTGCTAATATAACTGGGCTGTAACTGGATGTAATTTCATTTAAAATAAAATTACAAAACCCAGTACCCGATACGCCGAGCTGATCTTGCGCTCTCTGACATACTGGTGCTTGGTGCTCCCACTTGTGAAACTTCCCAGACCCACTGTGTACCTTCCTTTCCAGGTGGACAATGCAAGGAGAAGTTTGGGTTGTTTTTTTTTATTTTGGTGCCATTTTACCGAAAGGAGAGCAAACTCTTCCCAAAAACTTTGAAGTCACAAACCTAAGTGAAAATCAAAGAACTGGGTGCTTAGTAGTGTATGGTTTCATAGAATCATAGAATGGTTTGGCTTGGAAGGGACCTTAAAGATCATTGAGTTCCACCCCCTGCCCTGGGCAGGGACACCTCCCACCAGACCAGGTTGCTCCAGCCCCATCCAGCCTGGCCTTGAACCCCTCCAGGGATGGGGCAGCCACAGCTTCTCTGGGCAACCTGGGCCAGGCTCTCACCACCCTCACAGCAAAGAACTTCTTTCTGGTATCTAATCTAACTCTCCCCTCTTCCAGTTTAAAACTGTTATCCCTCATCCTGTGCCTGATGGTTCCACAGAAAAGGAAGAATTTCCTAGTTCTGTATCGGTGACAGCCTGGAGTTAGGGACTCTGTGGTGACTGCTAATGGCTATCGTTTTATCTCACCTCTGAATTACCACAGGTCTGAAGACCACAGAAAGATGTCTGTGCTGTCTGTGCTGGACCACTGGGCCTTCAGCCAGTCCTCAGCAAGGGCTCACGGATCAGTGATTTGAAGGGAGTGCAGTGGTGCTCACCTAAAAACCCACCATCTGGAGCTGTGCTGAGATGAAGGACCGTACAGATGTCGGTGTCCCTAAACAAAGGGGCTGGGCTCCACCGTGAGACTCATCAGGCAGCATCTCTAAGACTTAATAACAGGCTTTTGCAGAATAACCAAGGGTTCCGGAGGCCTTCCACCATTAAAACAGGAGGAAGGGATGTGACCGTTCGTCCTCTTTACAGCTTTCTGATGCTTCCTTTGAAGATTCAGACTGGTGTTGGGTGTACTCATGAGCTATATGCATCGCGTATCTATCATGATACTTGCCTTCTGAAATTCAAAGGCTTCAAAGCATGAAAAATTCCCCAGATAGTCCCTTTCTGCTTACAGTATGTCTGCGCTTATTTTTTCCTTACATAAAGAGGTACTATTTGTTTTTATTTTCCATTTATATCCCAGCAGTAGAGAGGTCTTGGAACGGAATAAGTACATTGGAAAAAAATAAGATGATGTTTATAGTAACCCGTCGCTGCTTCTGCTTCCTAGAGCCCTGCCTGGACTCTTCCTTAGAAATCTCCTTTCTGTGTCCCATCCTGGCAGAGGTGTCGAGGAAGGGCCTTCAGAGGCGAGACGAGAACTCCAGGGCTTGCCCTTGCAGAACTGCTGGCTCTTGCAGCGTTGTCTCCACTCACGGGAGTCGAGCGAGGTGATTATGATCTCAGCTAAACAATCTCTTCCTCCCGACGTTTGTTTATCCACCTTCCCTACTTTGTTTAAAGCCTGTGAAGCAGCGTGGCCTTGGCCACGGGAGCCAGAACGGGGGAAACCTATAGTCTGATAAAAAGCTCTGATTTCAACATAAGGCTTAAAAATGTACGTATTTAAAAATTAATATTTTGGCAGGTTTTCACGACAGCAGAGTTTACACCTCTGGTGGCAACAGCTGTGGGGCACCAGATTCCCTGAAAGACTTCTCCGCTTTTTCAATATCGTGAGACGGGGATGTATAATGTGGTTTGTTTGAATCGTACGCTCTGTGAGATGAAAGCAAAAAGGCTTTTGCAGAGACAGCTTTTATAAGGTCTTCAGAGTGAGTTTACTGTTGTTTCCATCCAAGAACTGAAACCCAGGAGTGCAGAGGAAAGCTTTCTGCCTAGCACGCTCGCCATCAGCTTCCCAATCAGTTTTCAATTGATTTAGCTTTTAAACTTCAGCAAACAGTGGGCCAAATCATGAATTCATTGGATTAACTTAGAGATTTACCGTTAATTTAAAGATAAGACTTAAAAACACTAGACTATAGCTGAGCAAGGAGCTGAAATCACCGCTGCCCACCCACACAGTGTTTTTCTTCCCTGAAACCTTGTTCTTTCATCCTTCTCTTTTCTTTGGTTTCTTTCTTCCTCCTTTTTTTTTCACCCAACCATAACATGAGCTCCCCAGGATAAGGGCTGGTTTTCCTTTTGTGATGTTCATATAGCACATAGCAACAGGCTTGGATTTCTCACTGAAACTCCTAAGAATTGTGTTTGAGAAAACCGATTACCCTTTTTTTCCCCTGAAGTTCTGGAAACTGGAAGGAATATCCAGTACTTAACACAAGTATCTGGTTCATACTCTGCTGACTGAAGTCTTCTCGTACCAGAAATCAAAGCAAGGGAGTATGTGCTCCTTCCGCTCCCTCCTGTAAAGCTGATTTTCAACACCCTTCTGTTTCGGAGCAGAATTTGATGGATTGGTCAAAATCCAAACATGCCCCACTCATGGAAAGGCTGCAAAGCTGCACAGCACGGTGTGTGTGCGCTACACCTCAGGGTGCTGCAGGCTTGGTAGAGGAGAAAATGGAAGTAAGTCTTAGCTCAAAACTAGTGCCCGGTAAATCTGGAAATGAAAAGCCAGACCTTGTGTGCAAGCGATGAATTGGGCCGTGTATTGCTGTGAGTTCAAATTTATGTTTTATTTTGCAGGGCCAAACGCAGTAGTTCTCCCTGCGCACTTCAGATGCCTATTGACTAAAAGAATCATAGAATTACAGAATCATAGAATTGTCCAGGTTGGAAGGGACCTTTAAGATCACCTAGTCCAACCATCAACCTCACTCTGATAAAACCCATCGCTAACCCATGTCTCTAAGCTCTATGTCAACCCGGCTTTTCAATCCCTCCAGGGATGGTGCCTCAACCCCTTCCCTGGGCAGCCCATTCCAAGGCTTAAGAACCCTTTCAGGGTAAACATTGTTCCTAATCTCCAACCTGAACCTCCCCTGGCACAACTTGAGGTCGTTTCCTCTTGTCCCGTTGCCTGTGACTTGGGAGAAGAGACCGACCCCCCCTGGCTACACCCTCCTTTCAGGGAGCTGTAGAGAGCCAGAAGGTCTCCCCTCAGCCTCCTTTTCTCCAGGCTGAACACCCCCAGCCCCCTCAGCCTCTCCTCACAAGACTTGTGCTCCAGACCCCTCACCAGCTCCGTTGCCTTTCTCTGGACCCGCTCCAGCCCCTCAATGTCTTTTTTGTGGGAAGGGGCCCAAAACTGGACACAGCTCTGGAGGTGGGGCCTCACCAGTGCCCAGCACAGGGGAACTTAACATTGCATTGACTGCACCCGAAGAATTACTCTGTGACCTACGTGCAAACGTGTCCTCATGCCCTCACGCTCCCTTCTGGGTACGTGCAGTACCCGAAGCACAAAGTACAGCTTTTAAACCAGTACCTGTTGCAAGCGGATGGATCACGATGAAATAACTGGCCTAAACCAACGCTCCATCCCACAAACGCTTTATCAGAAGTCTCCGTCAGAACTTGCACTGCTTTTTCTGCTATAGTCAATCAGCCAAGACACAAATTCACGAAAAAAATAAGCTTCTTAGTTCTGATGTTGAAGGTGTTTTGTTTCTCTGATCTTTTATAATTCCAGCAAATCTCGGCACCCTTATAAATGTTAAATACTTATACGACATTTAGAAAGTTCTTCGGAAAAGCAAAAATTGAATTGTATTTTTCTCTTGTCTTCATTGTTCCTCTGTGCTAACGATACTGCAGAGCAAACACCAGTATTTGACATACTACGACTATTTCCATTTTTATTCCAGAGTGGGGAAAATCCCTTTACATAGTAAATCTAGCCATGCGGGGACAGAATAGAACAGAGTCTGCTCTTGTATTTGAAATTGTAGCACTTGGAATCTGCTGGGCAACTGCTTCCACTGTGTTAACCCCCCTTCCAGGAGGTTGGAACTCGATGATCTTTAAGGTGCCTTCCAACCCGAACCATTCTACGGTTCTACGAAACGCGGAGTCACTGCCATCGCCACCACCCCATCGGGGGATGAACAGCCCAAATCCACAGCACTTGGAAAGCAGAGATTATCCTTTCAGTCACCCCGAGACCACGCTTGCTCAGTGTGACTAAAGAGAATTCACCCTCTACTTCCCCTTTTCTCCAGCATTCGAGATGCACCTCAGCGAGACTGTCTGTGCCAAAGAACATGGCTTTTTGTTTGTCAGCCCTGCTACACGGCATAATGTTTATTTATGAAAATAAAAGCAGCAAAATGTAAATGTTAGACTTCATCTGAAGGTACGTATGAAAGGAGAACAGGTTTAATTAACTGGTCTAATCAGAGTGGTAACCTAAAGTCTAACATGCAGCAACTCCAGCTCCTATCGCTCTAAGCTTTGTTAGTTATTGTGAGGAAATAAATTAGATTTTCTACCACTGACTATTTTTTAATAATCAAAGCAAAATAATTCATGCGGCGTGTAAGCTATCATAAGAGAATTCAGCAGCTCCAGCAAAGGCGATAAAAGGCTGCTTTGTGCCAAACATTTTGTATGTCAATTTAAGAGACAGTCCTAAGAGCAAAACTTCCTGTGTTGCAACTTGTCAGTGAATTCCTTGTTACTGCTCATTTTCGAGGGGTTTCTCCAAACCCACGGTGAACCTGCCCTGGCGTTTTATGTAGGAACTCCATCTTCTTTTAGAACCACGGAACGTTACCTCAAAGCAATACTTTCTTTAGCTCTGATCTTAGATTTTGGGTATAGTTGAAGAGGAGTAACTTCAATTTTTACACGTACAACCAAGCTACGGATGATTACTGTAACAATAATGCTTATTATTATTATTATTACATATACATTAATCCGTATTACCCTGCCATGTCACTGTACTGAAATGCAACTGATTTTCTTTTTTATACACGTGGAGGAATTGGCTCGGTTTCCGCTCGAAGGGGCAGAAATTGGTGGTGTGAGGTGTGAGGTTGCCAACAGGGCTCTTCCCTGAAGCTGGAGGTGCTGGGATCCCATCACTACGTAAGCAGCCACCCGGGGCTGGCGGGGCAGCGTCCTTGTGCTTGCCACAGCTCTGTTCTCCTCCTGACTCCATTGCTTCGGGGCTTGTGACTAATGCAGCTCCACGACGCAGCTGGTCTCTTCCTCGCCCTCCTTCTGCATTTGCTATTGGCTTCTACTCCCAACACATCGTGCTATTAAAAATAGCTGCTAAGGTGATTAGGTATCGAACTGGGTAATAAAGGTCTGTAGCCTGTTCTACGGAATGATGGTCTTGAGCCAAAACAGAAGGAATGTTGTGCTTATCTGGCCAAGGAAATTCAAGCCCACTGGGCTTGGCTTCGGGAGGAATTTCTCACCTGCTGTGTCACTAGATGTGCCCGTGTGACAACTGTCGTATCTCCTTGAATAGAATTTACCTTTAAAAGGAGCAGCACCAATGAAAGCTTTGATATAATGTCCTGCAGTCCTCATGCCAGCTTTTAATTTCCAGGAATTGCTACTTCCATATGAAGGACCGTTTCTTGCCAAGGCCACGTGCAGCCTCGCAAGTGGGCATCTGATGGTCCTTGGTGTTACTGTGAGATGGCTCCTGCAGCACACCAGGAGACACGGTATGAAGATGTGACCTAAGTCTCTGTCGGGTAATAGGATTAAAATGTCCCACGAGTCTTCTCTTTCCACTCTGCGCCAATTCTTTCAAGGCAACGTTTACAACCTCTCTCTCGCCACTCCCCATTTCATGGGCCATATCTAATAAGGACACTCTTTGTCACATAAAGTAGTCAATGGCTGCAGCTTTAACCTGCCCTGAACCAAAATTATTCCTGGACCATTTAGGAATAAAAGAAAAAAAAGACCTATCTAACCATAATGAAGAAGCCACACATTATGCAGGTGCTGCTGCTTCTTGAAGGTCTGTCCCAGGCTACCTTTTCTGTGTGGAAAAATATATATAGGCTGTACGTATGAAACACACATAGAAAATAATATATTACCATTTAGCCTGGTAAACTGGTATCAAAGAAAGGAGAAAAGGGTTTTGGCCCAGAGAAGCTGAAGTTGTGGTTGTTTTCATGAGGTAAGGAATGCTGAGCCAGAAAGAACTTGGTGCCACAGACAAGCGAGATGGGGAGTGAGGAAAGTATCTCCCCGTACTTCTCGCCGTCCACCTCCTTCATTCAAGACTTCTACAGGGCAATCAAAGCCTTGCTTCATCCTCACCTTCAATTACCAGAGGTTGAATGTGTCAGCTTTCTGACCCTCCCACTCCTTCAGGTACCGTTCCTCCCTCCGTAACACCTGGAACACCTGCCCACTCTGCACTTCTGACTTCTAAAGCAGCATGGAGTGCATGGGAGGAGTTGATCAACTTGGATTGTTATTTAATAGCTGTTCTGCAGAAATGCCTACAGGCATTAATTAAGATCAAGGCGCTAAGCACTAAGAAGACTTACAATGAGAAATAGTCCCTGCCCCAGAGAGCTCATAATTCAGTTCCTAACAAGTCCCAACAGGTGGATGAGATAAATAATTAACTGTAGGGAGGGAAAGAGAAGTAGAACAATCTCCTTCTCCACGCATGTTCTTGACAGTGTGAATCATTTTTCATGTATGTATTTACAAATACAGATATGCTGATTTTGCTGAAGATGTTCTCTCTAATCTTAAAATGACCTCCATTACATCATAAAACTCTTCTTCCAAAGAAACACAAGATTTCTTCTACACCTAGTGTGCTGGATACGCTATATCCAGAAAATCATTGGTTCTGCACCTCTCCCTTTTCAAGGGCACCAAAATCTGTTATTATGTACTGACTGCTTTCAGCAGAGCAAGGGATAAAGGCATTTATCTTCCTGCATTTCAAGTTTAAAATTAAAATATCTCCCATAAAAGTAGGAGCTGGCCCGTATCACCCCTTGTGGAATTAATTGTAAAATATGTTATTATAAAGCCCTGTTAAAGTGTGAGCAGATCTTGGTAACAATCAGACATGAAAGTTAAGACTTCAATATCCAATAGGCTTATTTTTCCATTAAAAATAGGGAACACATAATTTTGTAGGTGGAGATAAAGGTCAATTTGATTTATTTCAGCTTGTCAAGTTTTATGAATAAATCTATTATCTCTAGTAATATTCCTTAACAAGATACTTCTATCTGGTTTCTGCCAATTTTACATTACTGAAAACCATCCTTGAAATAATTAAGGCCCACTTCTACTGTCACTATAAATGCCTTTCTATTACATTGGGTGCTCTGCTGTTCTTTGTACTATCCAAAAGTAGCATAAAACGCTGCCAAATCAGAACCCTTACCAGGTGGCCTCAGGGGTAGTAACTTACTCCTGCTTTTCCATAGGTGTAAAATCACTTTCCTATACAAACAGGCCACTTCCTCCAAAGAGAGTCATCTGCAAGATCAGGATGTAAATAACTAACACAGATAAAAGCAGTGAAACATTAATCTCAGAGGTAGGCAAATGAGAATTTTGCTATTTTTAGTAAGACTATAATGAGCATCTTAACAGCTTAATAATGTGAAACCTTGCCTACAGCACACCGTGGAATTTTTGTTGATATACAACGTCCTTTTACTATTAAATTACCTCTCTTGTATACATCATAATTCTTGGTGATTTAACACATAAAGTCCAATGCTTTCAAAGGAAAAAAAAAATCAGATGTGATTGCCAGAATATTCTTAAAAATTCAACCCTTTCCAGCAGCCACACCAAGAAATCTGAAAGTCCTCTAGAAAAAAAAAAAGCAAAGTTAATATTAATAATGACACATTTTCTCTTTTACCAGGGCTAGCTGGTCAAAGATGTGGCTGACTGTGATGTACAGCAGAGGAAACACACACTTGGAACAGCAGATTCCAGAAGCACAATAGCTTCATTTTGCAGTTAAACACAGGCTTTTATCAAAAAGATTGATTTACTTAATATGTACCTAACTAAGATGTAGATGAAAACTCTTATAGTATGCCCTGCTCTGCAGTCAGCAAATCTGATCCTTTTGTGTGCTACTGGTATTTTACACCGGGCTGGTGTGCATCCAGCAGGGGCAGAAGGAGACATCTGAATTGCCACAGCTGTATAAAAACTGAGGTGGCAAACGCAGCAGTGAAGAGAGCTGTGGGAAGGCATGGAACGATGGAGAGACAGCAACAGTGTCCGAGACGAATACTCCTCTAAAACCGGTACAATCTGGGAACAGCAACATACAAAAATGGCTTGTTAGACACTAGTAATTAGTGCTGAGTTTGAAAGACTTCACTGCTCCAATCAGGCTTAGGTATTAAAATGCAGAACTACTTAACATATGCTTGTGCTGTGGGAAACCTTCCTTGTAACTAAGAGAGGTGACATTTATGTTCATTCAGTCCCGAGAACTGCTGCTATCTCTGTATGTCAGGCGTTTAACAGCACTGTTAGCCCCAGCTCCTCCGGGGCTGTTTTGCCTCCCGTTTTGTGGGGACAAGCCAAAGGCAAGGGCAGTGCGGTGACGGCAGCCGGCCGGGCCTGGGGCCGCTCACTCCTATTTATGCAACAGCACCAAGGAACCCCGCTCTCGGCGCTTCCCTCCCCTCTAACTTGGCCCATATCGGTGTTCGCAGGGGTCCCCGGTGGCGAGGGCAGGGCAGCCGGGTGGCTTCTCCTCAGCCAAGGGGCTTCACCTCAGCGGCGGAGGCGGGACGGCGGCCTAGCGCCCGGGCTCCTTGCTGCGTCACTGCGAGAGACCGGGAGCCGGGAGGCCCCGCACGGAGGAGGCTCTGACAGCAGCACCCTCCCGGCCTCCCCGGGGCACCGCTCTTCTCCCGGGGGCCTCCCCGGCCACCCTCTCCGTTGCGGACGACGGAAGGGCAGCGCAGCCCCGGCCATGGCGGCGTCCCCTCAGGGCGGGGGGTGGGGCGCGGCGGGTCACGTGGGAAGGCGGCCCGCGAGCCGCTGCCGGGTTGGGGTCCGTTGCTAGGCGACGGGAGGGCGCGCGGCGCCAACGGCAGCGGCCGGGCCGGCGGAGCGGCCTCAACGGCGGCTCCTTGTCGTACCGCGGCAGGCGGCGTCCGCCCCCGTACCGGGGGGGCTTTCCCCGGGGGAGGATTCCAGCGGGAACGGGCGGCCGGAGAAGGGCGTTGCCGCCTCTTCCCCCCCCGCCCGCCCCCTCCGGGTGCAGGTGCGCTGCGAGGCCTCCCCCGGGCCGCTAGGGGGCGGGGTTAGAGTGACAGCGCCCACAGCCAATGAGCGCACGCGCCTGGGGCGAAGGGGCGGGGCGCTGCTTCAGGGGGTGAGAGGCTGCCGGCGCCGCCCGCCCGTTGGGCCGTAGGCGGAGGGCGGGGCAACGGCGGCTTTCCCCGAGGGGGGGCCGTGTGAGGCAGCGGCTCCGCCCCGCCGAGGGAGGAGCGGGGTCGCTCGGGCAGGGCGCGGGCGGAGAGGGCAGCGCGTCCCCGGGCGCTGCGGAGGAGGCGGCGGCGGCGGCGGCGGGACCCAGCGCCCGGCGGAGGACGGTTAAAAAAAAAAAAAAAAAAAAAGTCATCGGGTTCTGCGGTGAGTGGCCGGTGCCGGCGGCCAATCGGCGAGGCGGAGCGGGCCTTTCGCCCCGCCCACGCCGCCCGGCGGGGCCAATGGGAGCGCGCGGGGCGGGGCGCTGGGGGCTAGGCGCGGGCTGGGAGGCGCCGCGCCGCCAGATGCGGGGGAGACGCGGCGGAGGTAGGAGCGGCGGTGGCAGCAGCAGCGGCGGTATCACCGTGCGGAGATGGGGGCGCGGGCTGCTCTCGCCTCCCCGCGCTGAGGGACGCGGCTCAGCGGTAGGTGAGGGGCGGCGGTGAGAGGGGCGCGGGTGGCTGGGCAGCCGCAGTGCGGGCAGTGGCGGGGCCCGCCGGGCTGAGGGGACGTGCGTCGTTCCGCCGCCTTCGCAGTCGGAGGGGTGGCGGCGCTGGGCCGGAGCGTCGCGGCCGGTGAAGCCCGGCCGAGGCCCCGGAGAGAAGGAGGAGGAGGAGGAGGAGGAGGAGGAGGAGGAGGAGGGGGGTCCGCCGTGGGGTAACAGCGGTGGTGTCGTTGGCAGGACCGGAGCCCAGCGCGGCGGCGAGCCCCAGCGGCGGGAGCCGGCCCCTGCTCGTGTCAGCCGGCGGTCACCTCACCCCCCGGCGATGGGGAATGGACTCTCGGACCAGGCGCCGATCTTCTCCAGCCTGCCTTCCTTCCAGAGCTTCCACATCGTCATCTTGGGCTTGGACTCCGCCGGAAAGACGACGGTGCTTTACAGGCTGCAGTTCAATGAGTTCGTCAACACCGTCCCCACGAAAGGATTTAACACGGAGAAAATCAAAGTGACGCTGGGCAACTCCAAAACGGTCACCTTCCACTTCTGGGATGTGGGCGGCCAGGAGAAGCTGAGGCCGCTGTGGAAGTCCTACACAAGGTGCACCGATGGCATCGTGTTTGTGGTGGACTCCGTCGACGTGGAGAGAATGGAGGAGGCCAAAACAGAACTTCACAAAATTACTAGGATATCTGAAAATCAAGGAGTGCCTGTCCTTATCATTGCGAACAAGCAGGACTTGAGGAACTCTCTCTCCCTTTCTGAAATCGAGAAGATGTTAGCGATGAGCGAGCTGAGCTCTTCCACTCCCTGGCATTTGCAGCCTACCTGTGCGATCATCGGCGATGGACTCAAAGAGGGACTGGAGAAACTACACGATATGATAATTAAGCGAAGGAAAATGTTGAGGCAGCAGAAAAAGAAGAGATGAGTTCTATTTCCACCTTCCTATTTTAGAGTAGTTACAGTGGTCAAAATTTGACAGGAGACAGCTTCCAAACCCAGGCCTGCTCGTTTGGATGCCGTTAAGCTTAGTTACGTTAAACAATCAGTTGCACAACCTTGCCGTGTGGAAGGCTGGGCAGTTATGGATTTTTTTTTTTTAATTTTATTTTTGGTTTTTTTTCACTAGTCTCTTCTGAGTTTTACGGCTCTGCATTATTTCAGAAGCCCCGATAGATGATGTAATACTATCAGGAAAAGGATGGGTGGGTACATGTGACATGGATGTCTAAATAGCCAAATAAAATGAGGGTTTTCTGCTTAGTGTTGTATTCCTATGTTTGAGGGTGCCCTCTGCAAGCAATTTGCATTGAAGGTGTTCTGTGTTTTTCAACTTCTGATGCTCGTAAGTGGAGTGTTTAGGTGAACATTATACAGCTTTAAAAACATGTATGAAGCTAGTAACCCATTATTTCCAGAGGCTGTTTTTTTACCTTGTTTGGGGATTTCTATGAGAGCTTGACTACATGTGTAGGTTGGTTTTTTTTTTAATTTGGCACTTTTTTGAAATTGAATCACGTTCAGTTGAAATACTTGAAATTTAAGCGCTGTGGATTCTTCAACTGATAGAAAGAAAGACTTTTTGACCAGTAAAAAATGTAAACAACACGCTGGAGCATGGAAGAGTGGCTTCCCAACATATAGCATGTTTTTTGGTATGTAAGGGTTTTTAATTTTTTTAGAAGTAGCCATTCATCGTTCTACAGTGCTAATCAGGTTCAAACTGTTACTCAAAATTAGTAATTTATTTCTGAATGCTGAGTATTATGTCCTCCTACTATCAAGTTAGAAGTAAATTAATTGCAGTAAAGGAGCTATAAAGAACAACTCGGGCTGTTGTGGTTCAGACCAGTGCAGCGTTCTTCGCTCTACTGGTGACTTTTCCTGGCAATAAAACAAAATTATAATGAAGTAAAGATGGAGTTAAAATTAGCAGAGCACATCGTGTATCTCCCCAAAACACCCTGTTTTATTAAAGTGGTATTGCTATGTCACTTTTCAACGTATGCTTTTTTTTTTTTTTTTTTTGATCGTGACTCTTAAAGTATTTTGTGGTTAGGAATGTAATAACGCTTTATACACTCAAAACATTTGACACTGCCGGGGTCGGGAGGGGGGGGGAGGAGGAGGGAGTGGGGGAAGAAGATTTTCAAGATGGGCCTGTGTTCTGCTTTAATTATGCTTTAAGCTGTTCTTGTTTACAGAGTGTGCAAACAGTGTTAACTGGGCAGGATAGTGCTTGAGGGGAAAGGGAGGGTGGTTTTTCTTACTGGTACAGAGCTTCAAGTGACTCTTTAGATACTTGGCTAGCCATTAAAAAGGGCTAAAAAAGAGCCTGGATTTTTAAGACTAACTTTAGTGGTGCTGTAAAAAATTGATCAGAATGTTAGATTCTCTTTAAACTTTTGTTGGAAAGACGGATTAAAAAAAAAAAGGCGAAATCTATTTCCTCCTTCTACTCAACCAGCAAAGTGATAATTTTTTTTCTTACCTGCTGCCACGTATTAGGAGGATGATGGCTACAAACCTGAATGTCAGTCAATGTAACTTAGACATGTTTTTAAAAAAAGAAAAGTCAAACTTTTTAACCAGCAGCTGCTCATCCAGGAGGTAACCAAAAATGCACTTTAGTGTCTTCAATAACTGAAAGTGACAGCTGTTGTTTTTTTTGTTTGGTTTTTTTTTATGACATCTTGGTCCTTTTTTTGAATAAACTGAAGTAGCTTCCAGTGGAGCTTTTGTATGTTGGTTATATATGTACCTGCACTGGTGACATTGTAAGTCACTTATTCAAGTAATGTCTATATTTATAGAAATGTGGATGACTTCTTAAACCTCAATAAACGATTCAAAACAAGCCTGCAGAGAGGAGGTGTCTGACTTCTTGTGGTACCTTCTCCTCAACCTCTGTGCACGTGTTGATTCTAGAACCTCTTGTGTTGAAAAGCAGTGTCTTTGTTAAGTGTGATGAGGCTCATAAATGTCATGGTGTTATAAATTGCAGTCATCTCATTAAAAGCTTTAAATCAGTGGCGTATCTATATATTCACAGAAGAAATAACTGCAGTGGTTCCTTTCTGGTGATGGATCTTGCATAATTTGAAAAAATCTTTTGTACAGCTGGGCCTGTTTCGTGTTAGGTGCAAGGTTTAATAGGGGCTGTTGGGCTTTTATCACATGTATTCACAGGTGGGACTTAATTTAGTATCTTCAGGCTCGTCTGTCTGACGCTGTCTGAGGGATTCACGTGTGCTTAAGCCTTGGGAGAATTTCCTCCCTGGATTTTACGGCAGCGAGTAGAACGTGGCAAGAGATATGGAAGCTTCTGGGTAGTTTCAGGACCCAAACATTAAACAAGAATCCTGCCAGTCGAAACTGCAAAGTTTGAAGAAGAACATATAAGCCTATTTCTAAAAAAAAAAAAATATCTTTTAGTTTCTGTTTATGTAACTGATGGCGCATCAAAACGTAGGTTACTAACAACCAGTCTGGAGAAAAACGCTGATCAGGAATGCTGAGCCCTACGAATTTGGAGTGTAATTGGTATAATCTGGCTAATGTTTTCCTTCCCCTCGGGTGCACGGTACCCCTGGGCTGAGGAAGGTGAGGTGACAGGCTGGCTCCCTCCACCCACCAGACAGACTGTACCACACCAAATAGTCATCCCTGCACTCTGAGCGTTCCTTAGGCTTCTGTTGGGAATAGTTGAAAAAGCATCCCGCTTGAAAAAGTGGATTTTTATTTTGTTCTGTGCATTAAACATCTGGTGGTGGTCTCCCTCAGCTCTTCAGTGGGGATCGGAAATACAAAGATGTGACTGATTCCTGGCACCCTGGAGGAAGAAGTGAGGAGGGGTCCTTGATACATGATATTTAATACTAACTTGGAAATAGAAAACTTTTGAGTGGGGGATGCGCTTTACCTTTATCTGTTCTAGAACTATGTTTGCTGGAATATTCCAGTAGCTGTTCTGAGTAAAATGCACGAATGTAGCTGTACCTCCAAAACTGGTTTGTTTTTTTTGTATTACTGTGGCAAAGTCTTTAACTGTGAACAAACTGGTGATTGTGGTGAAGCATTTGGTCTCTGAGCTGGTGGAGTTTCTGCTGGTGTAGTTCTGGCAGCCTGGGATCACTCTCTTCCATATAATGAATTGACAGTTCTGGCCTAAATATTAGTGTATGGAAGAAAATCTTCAGAGGAGCTGAATGAGCAGGTACAATTTTGTTACAGTGCTGGAGCTACACAACTTTAAAATTCAAGTGTTTTGGGTTTTTTTGGCTAAAATAGGCTACAAGTGACACTGTTCTTCAAGGCACCGGGTAAATTAAATATCATAAACTGCTGCTGCTCTAAGGAGGTGTGGGATTGCATTTAAATCCGTGCGGCGCTGTTAGAAAAGAACAAACCACAAGGTCTTGTAACCTTATCGCCCTTGTCTTGGCTTACAAAGGGTGGCAGGGCTTGGCCTCAGCTGTTCCTGCACATGCAATGGTTTAAAGGGAACCAGCCTGGGGATC
>QJSC01000556.1:96198-109212 GCA_003697955.1 Calidris pygmaea | reverse complement strand
TGGGGGGGGGGGGTGTGAGGAAAGCATTTCTTAATTTTATTTTATTATTATTTTTTTTAATCCTGACTGCCACAGGTATGTGAAGGTCCTGCCCCTCTCGCGCTGCTCTGCAGGCTGGGGTTGTTTTTAGGAGCAGTAGGAGGCTGCGGAGCTGCCTGGAGAAACTCCCCTGGGATGTTGGGGGGAGGGGGAAACACACGCAGCGGGGGGATGCCTGGGGTCAGCAGAGGGGCCCCCACATCATCCCACCTCTCCAAGGACAAAATACAGAGGTGAGGCACATCTGGCAGCTTGTCCTTCTGTAAAGCATTAACCAGTCGCCTTAAACCAGCTGAAAAGAAGTAAAAGTGCAATTTCGAAGATCTAGCTGGAAAAAAATATAATATATCCCAAGCAGAAAATTAAGGACTTTGATTTTGGCGAGGGACTCTTTGTCAGGAAGTGCAGTGGCAGGACCAGGGGTAACGGTTTTAAACTGGAAGAGGAGAGATTTAGATTAGATACCAGAAGGAAATTCTTTGCTGTGAGGGTGGTGAGACCCTGGCCCAGGTTGCCCAGAGAAGCTGTGGCTGCCCCATCCCTGGAGGGGTTCAAGGCCAGGTTGGAGGGGGCTTTGAGGAACCTGGTCTGGTGGGAGGTGTCCCTGCCCAGGGCAGGGGGTTGGAACTCAATGATCTTTAAGGTCCCTTCCAACCCAAACCATTCTATGATTTTCCTCCCTGCAAGTGCCCTCTTTGATGGGCGCTGGCTACGAGGGACCTGTGTGGTGGCACTCTGCCNCTGGAGGGGTTCAAGGCCAGGTTGGAGGGGGCTTTGAGGAACCTGGTCTGGTGGGAGGTGTCCCTGCCCAGGGCAGGGGGTTGGAACTCAATGATCTTTAAGGTCCCTTCCAACCCAAACCATTCTATGATTTTCCTCCCTGCAAGTGCCCTCTTTGATGGGCGCTGGCTACGAGGGACCTGTGTGGTGGCACTCTGCCCGCTTGCCACTGGGCTACTGAGTGACACCCTTGCCTGGTCTGCACATAGCGATTTGTTTTTTATTATTATTTATTTATTTATTCCAAGGCAAACCCAAAATCTAAGGAGAAAAAGCAGGCAGGGAGGCCAGGCAGTGCTGCCGGACAGAATACTTGCTTGCAAACATCTCAGAAAGGTGAGAGATGCTGATCCTTGGTTCGGGCTGTATTCACGCAGCTGCTCCTCCAGAACGAAGAGCTAAAGGTGACAGAGAAGTTGGAAAGAAGAAGGTCGAGTACAGTTTTTGGCCGTGGGGTGTGTGGGGGGAGGGAGGATTTGGAGTTGTTGGGTTTTCCCAGCCTTTCAAGACACGTTGAGCCCTACGGGAAGCAGACAGGGTTTTTAGGCTGTTTAATTGGTTTAAAATCTTTATTGTTTTGTGCGTCGTAGTTTTCCTATTGCCGAAACGAAACAATACCTCATTTAAGAACGCCACCTAATCACCGCGTTAATCTCCAGGCCCACTGACGAAGGGGAAGGTTAGCAGGGGTGCTGAGCCTCGTTAACGTGCCGAGGGCTCCCGGCTGGCACACAAGCTGCTGGATTTCAAGCTCGTTTCTAAAAATAGCAGAACTGTAGAATTTAGGTCAGGCGAGGTGAAGGTGTGAAGCCCGATACCTCAGACACCACACAACCTGAGGTGCCACCAACCCTCTAATCTTCTCTTACCTCTTTATGAATGATAAATAAGAATAATTTCCTTTGGAGCATAACATTTTATTTTTTTTTTTTTTTTTCAGCCTTTTCCCATTCCAGTGTCATTTGCCCTGAAAGCTTTATCAGGTTTTGGTGTTGGAACATTGTTGAGCTGGGTGTCACAAGGATGAGTCCGTGAGCGAAGAGGGTCAGGAAAGAGCATTCACCGTTTGCTTGATCAGATAAAACCAGTCTTTTGGTAAAGCTGGCTTATTGTCGGCAAAAGGTGACCTAAAAGAGGGAAATTTTCTAAAAATACCTTCTTGTTTCTAACATCAGCTGAGCTCCACTGGCCTTAAAATTGAATGCTGGGTTTTCGGCACCGGTTGCATGATGGTCTCCAAGATGCCTTCAGCCATTTGCAGACGGTGAGTGTAAGGGCTCCACAGTAATGCTGAAGTTACATAGCCACGACATAGGTTCTTAGCTGCCTATTTGAGGGGTTTCTGGGGGTCAGTTTAGTTTCTCCAAGAAACTCGATTCTTTGTGAAATGTAGATTAATGTGTCAATGTCCCTGCCCACACAGTTTATTCCTATTTGGTCCCCGTTAAAAGTGACACAGTGAAATGGCAATTTAAGGATTGTTAGTAGCACTGGTTCCATTGAACTTCCATTTTTCTTGATTATACTGTGTTTCGTGTAGGAGCTGAATTGTGCTAAGCTTAGAAATACTGGCCTCCCCGGTTTTAATTAGCTTGGAAAATTGACTTGTACGTTTAAAGTCACTGTAATTCAGCTGTAATCGGTCACGTTACACTAGAGACTAATGGGATTCACGGACTGAGCCCACGCTGATTCTTTTTGACAGATCTCCCATTGCCACATCAATACCCATCCCTGACTGGGTGCCGTGGTCACACGGGTACCAGAAAACTCTATTTCTATATGGTTCAGCAGCTCTGTATTTCTGCCACTCTGTCCTATAACTTGCGTATATACAGCGTTTGCTTCTGTCCTGCCGTTGCTGGAACGGTGATAGGGGACTGTTTGAAAGAATTCTGTGCACAGTCTCAGCTGTACGCTGCAACTTTAAAACAAATACATCAAACCTTGTAATTTAAAGTACCGGAGTTAATGCTGAAAGGTGGAAGTTTAAGACTGAGGATTGATAGATCCAGCCCAGACGCTGGGCGCCGGTCGTTTTATCCCTGAAATGTCTTTATCCATGTGCCAAGCAAGAAACTCATAGTTGCTCTTACGTTTAAATTCATGCTTGAAAGTGCTGTGAGATATTAAGATATTACAGAAATACAGTGTAATAGACTGTAACAGCAATTTGAATTTTTCCGATTGACTTGTGTTCAATAGTCAGGCATCAGGAAATCGTATCATTTCCAAAGTAATGCGTTTTGGAGCTTAAAAATTCAAGTTCAACATCCTGTGTTATCTCTGGCCCCGTGAGCTTCAACTTCACAGAAAACAAAAATATTACCATAGTTGAAAATAGTAATGTATTTCATATTCATCAGTGAATAAATATTCATAAACCGGATTATCTGTACCTGCTTTTTGTGTTTGACCATAGCTATTAAGCAAAAGTAGTCACAATTATTCCGTTTTATTTTTGAATTAAATTGGGGTGAATGCATGCTCTTCCAAACGGGGCGCCTGAAAGCTTTCAAAGTAAAGGCGAGTTGCAAAGATCTTGAGTTAAAAACAACAACGTTCTCTTAATATAAGCTTGTACTTGGCATGGGAAGAAAAAAGGCTGGAGATTCCTTCGGCAAGGCAGCTTTGTGTTACGCAGTGCGGTGAGAGAAGGAGGGTAGAGTGGCTCCGGAGGTCGGGATTCGGGGGGTCTCGGGTTGTCCCCGCCGTTCCTGGCCGGCGGTGGATGGCTCTGCGCAGGACGTGGCTGCCAGCAGACGATAATGCAAAGTGAAGGGCTGGGCCAGGAGGAGCCCCAGGGTGGCTCCGCGTGGTGCCGAGTTCTCACGAAGAGCTGATTGCTTTCCAAAAATACGAACGGGAACTAGGGCAGATAATCCCTGCAAAACGCACTTTTCCACCCTTCCACCTTCACAGCATTTTATTGTTTTCAGCGCCACGGAGCCGTATGTGTTGATTCCAGCAGAATCCCTCTCGGCACACGCTCCTGCTGTATTCCTGCAAACCCTCTTCTGAGGATTGCTGTGGGATCCTGTTTGGTGGGTGTAACCAGAGAATATACATATATATATATATAAATAGACTCACGTTTTCCCAGCCTTTAAACCCAAATGTGACTGCAAACATGACAGCAGGAGAAAAACGATTCTTTGAATTTCCTCTGTTTTAAGCCTTTCGTTTGAGGGGGATAAGGTAATCCAGGCTGTTCACAAGGATGTTGTGGTGGCATTACCGCTGCTCGGGGTTCAGGTTGTGTCAGCACTTCTTTTATAAATATAAATCCTTATTTCAGAAGCTTAATGACCCACTAAGCCTTGAAATTTCACACTTGTCTGAAACTTGTCACAGAGTGTTAATTTTGCTTTTTCCCATATTAAAATATATATATTGGAGGGGAATGTAAATAAAAAAAATAAGCTTTATTGTGTTTTGCTGCCTTTTCTATCTCAAAGCTGATTTTGTTTATTGAAATGAAATGGTTTGAACTCATAGTTCCAAATAGAAACCTTGGAAAAAAGTTTCTTAAGTGGAAAGTTGCAGTCGTTTGTGTTTGTTTGCAAACCAGACCTACCCACGCTTGAGGAGCTCCCTCGTGGTGAGTGAAATTCTCTCATCGGTGTCCGTAGAGCTATTCCTGTGCAGCAGCAATGGTAGGGTTGGACACATCCAGAGAGCAGAACCATGGGCACGGCCTCCCTGAGGTTTCTTTAGCGTATCATTTCAAGTGCCCTCATTCACTAAGTGTGCTTTCTTAGAAATGGTGATGCGTAAAAGTAAATTAAATGCGGGGTTTTCTCTCTCTTTGTGGAAAAGCCTGTGCCTGTGAAGATTTACAGGCTGATTTCTAAACCATCAGAAAAAAAAAAAATAAAAACTGGGGCGGTCTGTAGTCTCATTAGAAGTGCTGAGTCTTTTGCTGTTTGCTCACCCCGTCTAAATAACCCTGAGATTATCCCGAGGGTTACTGGGGGCACAGCTTGCCTGGGCATAGTATCTTCTTGCAAAGAGCACCATTTTTTTCTTAAAGGTAGAACTAATATAGAGATCCTGTATTAATGATGGCTTTAGTCTGACCTAAATCACTTCTGGCTTTTTCCTTATGGATTGGCCTAAGCCTCTCTGCAGAGGGGGTGTGGAATCTGGCTGTTGGAACCTGCAGTGTTTTATCTTCCCGTTGGGTTCCCTGCGGCCGTGCCTGCACAAAGCAGCTCTTGCACCTCCTCACCAGGGAGCGTCGATCTCCTCAGGAGACGTGCTCTTCACTCTTGCTTTGCCCACCCGATTTTATAGAGAGCACAAACCCTACATAGTCAAAAACAAAACAAAAAAACCCCACCTTCCCCCCTCCCACCCCCCCCTTCCTTCCAGACAGCAACTCCCACTTTCAGTGGAGTGGCCATAATTATATATTTTGTGTTGGAAAACTCTCACTAGCTTCAAGCACTCTGGGTTCAGTTTGGAGTACCCTTCCTCTCGACCTGACTCTTTTTCTAATTTACCTCCCTAAGGAAACTTTACCCTGTCTATAATGCCCTCCCAGGAGCTGTGCTGTGGGTTTTTGGTGAAATACAGGCACAGCAGTCAGGATTCACTTTATCCAGCATTAGACCTCTAAAAATTAGGCGTTCTTGTGTGACGTAGGCATCTCTAGCTCTTTTTACAGTTCACGGAAAGAAAGGTGTTTGTCTAGGGTATGATTCACCCCAGTTCAGGGGTGGTGTTGAAGGCAGGTCAGATAAATCGCCCCGTGGTGTGGCCTGTTTCTCCCTCTGCTCCGTGGAAAGCACAAGCTGATTAACTCAAATACAGACACCTGCCTTTTGCACCAACTCTCTGTGTTTATATCCTACATGAGAGCCCCGAAACCTGCGCCAGCAGCTCTGCTGGAAGATGCAGGTGTCTTGCTGTTTGAAATCCACGTCAGCCTCCAGCAGCTGAGAGGCTCTCGGGCTGGTGTTCCCCAGCAAAGCCTTAATGACCACGCGGTTCATAGAAGGCAAATATGCAGGCTGGTATGGTAAATAATATATATTTTAAGAAAAAGCGTTGTGAAAGCTTTTACTTAAGACTGAACATTACATTTCACAGTCCAGATATTCTTGCTAGAGAAATCAGTCAACTAAATTAATTCCTCTCCCAGTGTTTTGTGGCTCGGTCACACTGCTTGTGTGTGCAATGGTAGTTTTTTCATTGACTTCGGTGGGAGGGAGATGAGGCTGTAGATTTGTGCAACAGAAGTGCCACCTATAAAAGCTTTTAGGTGGTGAACTTTTATACTTTTATGTTCCTTTTCTTCTTTCTTTTTTTTTTTTTTTGTAAAATGTAAGTAAAACCCCACCTGCTCGTTGATGGTGTAATTGAGCCTGGCAGCACCTGTGCCTGCTTCTGCATGTGTTGGGAGTTGCAATCACTCTCCTGCCACTGTAGAAAGGCCACCAGCAATCAGGCTGAAATTGTTAAGAGAACGAGAGAGATGTGTTAAAAGTAAGTTTGCTACCTAGTGTTTAGGGGGTCATCTAAGCAGAGAAGCAAGATGTGAGTGAGGAGCTCTGTAAGCAGAGGAAATCAGGACCTGCTCTGGTGTCTCCAGGTCTCCTTCTGTCTAGCAAGGTATGAATAACTGATGGTCTTTGTGGTGAGAAAGCCCTAATGTAGGAGGGGGTATGAAAAGGGGTCTCCCTTGTCCTAATGCTGTGACAATTGTATTAATATAACTTTTTGAAGTATCTGTTATGGTTGAACTTTTTGTTGGTTAAAGGGTTCGGAAGCTGCTGCAGCCAGTACTTTGAAGTTACATAGAACTTATTTATTGAAGAGGCCAAGCAGAAACGTTGGGAGGTGTAGTAGAGGAAGGAAGAGACCTAGAACGTAGAGGTCTTGGGGCATGGTGCTGTGAGCTTTGATGGTTAGTGAATGGCTAAACTGAGCATAATGTCCCCTTCTCTAGTGATGGGGGAAAAGTGTGAGACTGTTTTGTTGAGGTATTGTTTGATCTTAGAGGGAAGCTGGCGTGCAGGCTCAGGGGGAGATCTGCATCCCCTGTATTGCCCTATCACCATGTGAAAGCCCAGTCAGGGTGTACCTCCTGAAGGCTTGTTATCTCTGAGGTGAGACCAGGTGCTGTGACGTCCTATCAGTTATCTCTAGTGAGAAAATAACTGTACATAAACTCCAAAGCAGGTATCATCTGTTTCCGTAAACATCCCCTTTGCTCTGTGTATTGTGTGGATTAAAGGGAGGGGTATGAAGGCATCTAAGATGGGACTGGGGCTGGAAAGCTGCGTTCTGCCTGTTACCTCGCTTTCTCTATTCCACCAGAGACGTGCGTAGAAAGCATTTACCTATTGCTTCTCGGGCCTGTGGCAGTGAATTAATAATGCATATCAGACTGCAACCACTTATGAGCGCTGAATTTGCTGGGATTTAGGGAGTTTTCAGCCCTGATGCAGGGGGATGAGCCTGCGGAGGAGCAGGAGGCCAGCAGGGCTGTGTTTGGACGTTTGGGGCAGAGCGGTTTGAAGTTTCCCTGTCCCTGGCATGGGAACCTGGCGAGCCTTCATCTCCTTCTTCATGTGTGCAGGGATGTTGTTTGTTGGCCCACTGATTTTTATTTTTTTTTAGTATTATTTTTGAGCCTGCTGTGGTTATTATTACATGTTGAAATGTAGAGATTTATGAACAAAGGCTTAAAACAAACAAGCCAAAAAATGCAAGCTGCAAGAAAATACAGTGTTTGGAAGGCGTTATATATATATAGATATAAAAAGAAAAGCTATTGAATATAGTTCTAAACACTAGTTAGTTTTCTATGCACTAAAAAGCTATCACAGTGCCAAAAGCAGTTCAATGCGAGTGGGGATCCAATTTGTCTATTCCTACCCCCAAACCCCAGGTTCCTGTCCTTGCAGTGATGGTATCAGACTCCAGCATGTTTCCACCTGCATCCTGTACTGTGAGTCTGAAAAGCTTGCTTTAAATCCTCATGTGGATCAAATAATCCTGTATCCAAGCAGACTGCTGAATTTTGTCCCTCTTTCTCGCCTTTAAAAGAGCTCAAGGAGAACACTGAGGGTATTGCAGTAACCTTGCTACTCTTCCATAAGGAATGTAAAAACAGGATAAGATCTCTTGAGAAACGTTTTGATGGGGAGACTAATGACTAATTTGTTGTTATTGTGTTTGAAGAGCCCTTTGCTGCATTTCTTTGGTTGGTTGTCAGCAGTGTCTAGAGCTAGAAACTGTCAGTATTGGTGTCTCTGGGCCTGCAGAGCAATGCCATCCACACTGTCCTCCTCTGCCTGACCAGACAGAGGCTTCCTCTGACCTCTGTGGGCTCTGAAATGTTCTGCTCTGCTCCTGTCCCTCTGAAGGACTGGTGGTGGGGTGGGTGTCGCTGCTGGTGGGTAGGTGCTGATGCTCACCATTATGTGCACCTTGGTCTTCTATTTCAGTTTGTGCTAGCCCAGAGAAGCTGTGGCTGCCCCATCCCTGGAGGGGTTCAAGGCCAGGCTGGATGGGGCTTGGAGCAACCTGGTCTGGTGGGAGGTGTCCCTGCCCAGGGCAGGGGGGTTGGAACTCTATGATCTTTAAGGTCTCTTCCAACCCAAACGATTCTATGAAGTTGGCATGGAAAAAAGCAGTGAATATCTCTTACATCTCCTGTATGGAGTGGTTCCCGTTGTGGCTCATGGCTGCATAACACTTCCATGGCCTATTTGATTAGGGGACTAGAACACCTCTCTTACAAGGAAAGGCTGAGGGATTTGGGTTTTTAGTCTGGAGAAGGAAGAGTTGTTCCATTTAGATGGAACACAGGAAGTTCCATCTAAACACGATGAGGAACTTCTTTCCTGCGAGGGTGGCAGAGCCCTGGAAGAGGCTGCCCAGAGAGGTGGTGGAGTCTCTGTCTCTGGAAACACTCACAACCCGCCTGGACGTGTTCCTGTGCAACCTGCTCTGGGTGGACCTGCTCTGGTGAGGGGTTGGACTGGATGATCTCCAGAGGTCCCTTCCAACCCATGTGATTCTGCAAGCCCTGGACACTGTAGCTGTTGTGATGTTGCCTCAGGGTCCTCTGGAAGAGAGGGGGAGATGGGTCTGCTGTTCCCCATTGTCTGGTCCAGGCAATACACACCCGACACCTTCTCCTGCTGCTTTACTGTGGCTCGTAGTGTGTGCCTGGTCTTGTTGTGGCAAGCTCCTTCAGTGTCTCCTCTTGGAAACTTTTCTGTGGCTTCCAGGTATTAACAACTAAATTTCTTTGCTGTGATTAAGCACAAGGGATATAATCCAGTGGAGCGCTGCTTCTCCCAGGGGAATGCTGTCTGGATACAGGCTTTCCTGTAGCCAGAGTTTGCAGTCTTTTGAGAATCTTGTTTCCAACATTGGCATCTTTTTATCAGTTCTTTTCTCTTCACGATCCTTAAAAGTAGCTTGGGGGGGTTTATTCAACTGCCTGGATTATGGTCTGTCTATCTATTTATCAAGCTCTCTTCCAATATTAAGGCTGGAATCTTTTTAAAAGTGGAACCTCTGACTCATATAGTTATATATCTCTGACTTGTATTCATAGGATGAGGCAGAAGACTTAGGAGAAAAAAAAAATTAAAAAAAAAAGGAAAAAAAAAACCCAAAAACCTGCTAGATTCTTTGGCGATATCGTTATGGTATGATGTGTTCAGTAAAAATGTTGTCTCGCATCCTGCAGTTGTGCTGGCACGGTTGCCTGTGCAGCTGTATTACGGCCCTTCCAGTGAGCCCATCTGGCTTCAGCAGAATTTCTGGGTTAAATTCCAGTTTATCAGTTCAGACTGCAGCTGGCTGGACTGGTGGGCCAGCAGACCTGGGGAGGGGCGCGCGGAGATTTGAATGGTGGGGCTGAAAAGCTGGTGGTAGTACCTTAAACTAGCCCCCTTGCTGCTGAAGAGTTCTGGATGGTGAAATCGGAGCCTTGGTGTTCACCAAGTAATAACAACACGCACAAAACATACTTCAATAAAATGGTAGTTTCTTGTTTGTTTTGAAAAGCTGCAAAAAAAAAAAGTATAATTACAGACTCCAAAAGATTCCTAGATAGGTGTCATTTGTCTCGCTGGCTGCCAGCACCAAAATAAAGAGCTGAAGTTGCTTTAAGCAAAAGTAAGAGGTGAACCTCAGTTCTTAGCAGCGTCTGTCTTAATCTACAAAGGTTTCTTATGATTGCTGTTTTGATATTTTTCTAACACTCCCTCACATCTGTTCCATCGCTGTACAGTGTACTGATGGCAGGTTTTTTTCAGTCTCAAAGCAAGGATTTTTAGTTTCTGAAAATTTTGTAAGCATGTAATTGCTATGCATATTTATGGTGATTCACTCTCTGATTCATTGACCAAAATACAAGCTTGTTTCTGCAGAAGAGGGACATTTTGTAGGCTCTGATGTTATAAGCCTGCTTTTGGCTTCAAAGCAACCACCTGGGAAGCAAAAAGTGAAATTGGAGGGTGAAAACCCTAAATACATTTGATAGTTTCTGGGGTGCCAGGAAGTGTGTAAGGTCAATTGTAAGGCATGATGACTGTCAAAGTGCTGAAAAATGGTGGGGGTTTTGTGGTGGTTTTTTGGTTTTGTGGTGGTTTTGTTTTAGTTGTGGGGTTTTTTTTCACCCCTAACTTGTGAGGACAGAAGAATGAGACCTTGATCCTTCTCTGAAGGCTGGCAGATAAAGCCTGGAGATCTCATAGTGTCTGAGGACAAGGAACTGTGTGTTCTGAGTGTTGTACCTTGGCCAGCTTGACTCTTTCCTGATGTGGTGTGCAAGACAGGCAGACCTTGATCTTAATGGTCCTTCTACCTCTTCCTTTCCCTCTTGTTCCTCCCACCAATGTTGTGGGGAAAAATATGATACCTTAGAAACGTCATGATTGCTTAATTGCTTCCTGTGTACCTTATCTTTAACCTTTGTTTCCTCAGTTAGTGTGGGGTTGTTCGACACAAGCAATATCTGACTTGAGCATTAAGCGATAACGCATCTTAAATTCTGACGCGAAGTTCTTTGTCTTCAAATTTTGTATTCAGCTTTTCAAGTGGTGTTGTTGACTGACAGCTTCTCAAATCATCTTGGTCAACCCAGTTCTTAGCTGGAGAATTTTAGGAGTATATGAAAGCTCGTGATGATAATGAAGCCAATGTCACTTTTACTTCCAGTTTCATTATGGTTTTGAATTGGATGTTTGAAGTGAAACATGACTTGGTCGTCTCAGAAGGTGTTTATTTTCCTTTCAGAAGGAGGTGTAGCTTCATTTGAGAGGGATATAAATAACTCTTTAAAAAGACACGGTAATGGCAGAGTTGGCTACTGTCAGTCTGTCAAATTCTTAGATTAGCAATTAGATTACCTAATACCACTGAGGAGCAGGATGTAATTGATCTCCCCGGGCACAACATCCTTGCCATTCCCTCCTGTCCCCTGCCAGCCGGGCAGCTGGAGAGGCGAGGGACAGCAGTGGCTGCTCCTGGGGCTGGGACATACCAGTCTGCTGGAGGACTACTGCGTCTGGGCTTCTGGACAGGCCAAAGAGCTGCCTCAAAGGTGCCACCTTCTGCAAGGGGCCTTGAACAGTTTGGGTGCCCTCCCTATGCCGTGAGGAGGTGCACTGGCTGAGAGAGCAGCTTTCATCTTGCTGGTCACCTCCGATCCATGGGAACCCATGACTCACTGTTGAGGCATCTCCAACGGAGGTGACTACGTAAACTGAGCTCCCTCTTTCATGGTAAACCATCCTCTCGCTTCCTGTGTGTGGATTTATTAGGGCTTAAAGGGGTGTGTGTGTACTTAAGGAAGTTTCAACCTCTTCTTCACTCCCTTCTAAATTAACACCTTGTTGTGACGGTGCTAGGAGCTTGGGCTGTCCCCGATGGATGCCCCACGTTCCTCAACCTCCCTGGCAGTGCTGCCAGCCAGGGGAACTGCCCACAGCATCCCTCTTTCTCCTGCCCAGCCAGACCCCAACGTGGGATTCACCCCACTGCATCCTGCGGCACTGCTTGCATCAGGCCAGAAAGCTGGGCTTATATGCGTAAAATCATAATAATATATTCATTGTTTAATAAAGGAAAACACTCGCAACTCCGATTTGGTCCCCCACAGCCCTTTGTGCAGCCTTGCTTTTTGTATATTTATTTAGACAAAAATAGTTATGACATCCTGCTGCAGTGTCTACAGTGAAAACAGTCTTAGCTGAGGGATGTGACTTGCCTCTAAATCTGGCCAACTTCATGTGATGTCTGTGTCTCTTTGGGTAGTGAAATGATGAAAGATCTTGAAATGACTGAAAACAAGCCTGCTGAGATTTAAAATATAATAATAAAAACTGATATGATTCTCTTTATTATCCTAATTGCCTGTCTTGTGATGTACAGGCAAATATCTTACAGTTCAGTTGAGCTGTGCTCCGCTTAGTCTGCTATTGTATTAGGTAATTGTTTTTTCTGTCACACTTTATAGATCAGGAATTTATCCTCAATAGAATTGATTAATAGACACCGTAATCTTGTTCCACACGTGAGTAGCATGTCTTAAGCACATCAGTAGAAGGCTTCACCATCTTTATGTACACCACTGTAAAGAATTGAACATAGGATGGTGTAACACCATCTGTCATTTGATAATTTCTTAGTACAAAGAGGTGTTCATATGTACTTTGTGAAGCATAATCGCATCTTCAAAGCACTCAACTTGCTAAAGTGAAATTTATTAATGGCATATTAATGGTATCAATTATTATGATGGTATTAATATTAATTATTAATGGTAAACAAACCTCCATTGAGGTGCTGGAGCGGGCCCAGAGAGGGGCAGCGAAGCTGGTGAGGGGTCTGGAGAACAAGTCCTACAAGGAGTGGCTGAGGGAGCTGAGGTTGTTTTTTAGCCTGGAGAAAAGGAGGCTGAGGGGAGACCTTCTTGCTCTCTCCAACTCCCTGAAAGGAGGGTGTAGCCAGGGGAGCTTGGTCTCTTCTCCCAAGTCACAGGCGATAGGACAAGAGGAAATGGCCTCAGGTTGCACCAGGGCAGGTTTAGATTGGATATTAGGAAAAATTTTTACACTGCAAGGATTATTAAACCTTGGAATGGGCTGCCCAGGGAAGGGGCTGAGGCACCATCCCTGGAGATATTTAGAAGATGGGTAGACACAGTGCTTAGAGACATGGTTT
>QJSC01000556.1:0-96098 GCA_003697955.1 Calidris pygmaea | reverse complement strand
ATAGAATCTTCTAGGTTGGAAGGGACCTTAAAGATCATCTTGTCCAACCGTCAACCTAACTGACAAAAAATAGACACCCGCACAACAAACAAGGAGTAACCATCGCTAAACCATACCTCCCAGGACTACATCAACCCGTCTTTTGAACACCTCCAGGGATGGTGCCTCAACCACCTCCCTGGGCAGCCCATTCCAATGGTGATGGTTTTTATCAGAATTGGTTGATGGTTGGACTAGATGATTTTAAAGGTCCCTTCCAGCCTAGGGAATTCTATGATATATATGTACATGGAATTTTTAGGAACATTCTAGTTGCTAACAATTATATTCATGTTTATCATGACTACGTCCTCTCTTGGTGCCTACTTGAACCACGCTTGGATGCTAAAAAGATGCAGTACCCACTTTAGGGTTTGCAGACATTAGTGGGAGGGCATCGAGGAAAAACAGGAATATTTTGGAGGAAAGAACAAAGGCTATGCTTGTGTGGCTTACGTCACTTCGTTAACTAAACAGGGTGGTTCTGCTAAGTCTTCCAACTTTGTAGTTGTAAGGATACGTGCCTCCTGTACCATGCCAAACCTTCCCACTGATAGAGAAGTTAACTTGCTTTCCATCTACCTGTCACCTTGCCAAAAAACAACGCGTAGAGTTGTGATGTGGGGATAAGATCAAATGTAAGGGATCAGTACTGCCTTTGGGAATATTTCCCTTGTTCCTTCTCGTGGGAGACTTGTCTGCTCGCTGTCCCCAGCCGTTAGCCTTACCGTTGCACTATTAGTATTTCCTACACCAGCTCTTTGTGTAATCTTTTCTGCAGCAATCTTTTTTTTTTTTTTTTTTTTTTTTGGTGGGGGCAGGGGGTACTAAAAAGGCAGATCTGACAAAGATGCAGTTTTGTCTCTGTATCTATTGTTTCTGCTCTTATGTGCTGGGCTTCGTGCCTCTGTGTTTGAAACTTTACCTGGCAAAGCACTGAGGCAGGATGACACCTCGGCAATGTTGTTGCAGGTACTGGTGTCGTAGACCTGATCACCACTGAATAAATGCTTGTGCTGGTGTAATTATGCTGGTGAGGTAAGCGAAGAGAAGGCATCATACCACAACAAATGTTTTTGCTCATAACGAGAAGCTGCAGATAAGGAAGGACCTTCCAGTTTTACTAGTCTATCTTGGGTATGTCTGTGATCTTAGTGGGTCTTTCTCATCCTGCCTTATCTGAAGCTGATAGTATAAACTAATAGTGATAAACAGTTAAAAAAAGATTGATTTCAAAGGAAAGATTGTCACTTGTGCTTGAAACAGAACGCTTATCTGGAAGTCTCTTTCCTTCTGCTGTTTGTGGAGGTGTGTGGGACCAGTGCTGGCGCATCAGTCAGCGCAGATATAGCCACTTGCATGTATGGAGAAGTCATCGTCACCGCCGGAGAAGTCAGCTCTTTCCTTTCCAACATCCTTAACCTGTCATCTGCCGTGGTGACTACAAAGATTTGTTCCCTTGAGCTGTTACTGTCTTGATGTTACTGCTCCGCTGTGACCACTCGCCTCCCTGGCTGCGGACTTGGGGCTTGTCTCCAAACCTCATCTGGTGACCAAGTCTGTTATTGTGGGGTGGCTCTGGCACACCTGGGAGGAAAGAGTGGCCACCTCCCCCCATACCATGTACTTTATGGCACATGCCAGGGCATGGTGGAGGCAAAGTCCTCTCAGCAGTATTGCAGGACTGCCTGAGGCAGCTGGAATAGCCCAGGTCTCCTCTATGAAGGTCAAGCACTGCATGTTGATAGAATGGTTCAGGTTGGGAGGGGCCTTAAAGATCATTGAGTTCCAACCCCCCTGCCATGGGCAGAGACACCTCCCACCAGACCAGGTTGTTTCAAAGAGAGTGGGGTCAGCTGGGAGCCTGAATGAAACTAGGTAACGCAGCTGGATTTTAAGAAAACTGGGCTTTGTGCTTCTTCTTGGTCGTGCACTTAAAATAGTTAATTTTGGTTATCATTTCCTTCAGATAAACAAGTAAAAGTACATCATTTCTTTGTTGCTTAACTTAAATTGACTTGTGAGGCAATCTGTCTTTTCTGTACATCTCAGAGCCACTAGGCTCTGGACTCCTTGTAGTAGGAACCTTAGACTCCTACTTTCTCTGCCTGATGCAAACGCCTACTAATGGTGCACGGGCAGTTTTAGGTTGAGGAAGTGATTCTGCAGCAGCTTAGCTGGCTAAACCAGACAGCTGGATTGTTTGAATCAGCATTCCTTGCTTAATGAAAAGCAAAGTGAGTTACTGAAATATCAGCCACGCTGCCTGATGCCACCTCAGCTGATGTGACCACTTCTTTTTGGATGTGATCCGAGAACTTTGCTTTACCACTTGCTGACAGTTGGCCTCATCTCATTATTTTTTTTTTCTTAGCTGTGATGAGGTACAAGTATGTATTTCTGTTACTACAGTAATACTGTAATTGAATGTTCCAGAAAGAATGTGTTTTTCTTAAAAAACAGATTTAACTTTTTTGTGAACAGTCGCAATTTATCTAAGACCCTCTAAGAGTGAAAGTTTAAACTTATTGCACTGGAAGATGTTTTCGTGCAACAAACTTGAAAATAGATTAGGAACAAATTGTGTGTGTGTGTAGAGGTGGTGGTGTTTGAGAAATGTTTTGTTTTTAAATGAGCTAGGTGTCCAAAATATCTACGTACAGCAAAAAATAAAGCTATTAAACTGATTGTCATCTTGCTCTGGTTGGGAAAACAAAATGAGCTAAACTGAAGAAGCCAAAACTGAAGTTCTGGGTCCAATTCAATGTATGCAGCCAAAAGCAAAACACGTCTTTTACTTGCATGTGCTTGGATCAAACCTTGAATTTGAAATGGGGGGTGGGGAAAATCGAGTAGAAAAGGATTGGGAGAGTTTTCACTGGTTTCAGCAGGTGTTGACTCAGATTCTGGTTCTGTTCCCTCTTAACAGAAAGACTCTCTCATTTACACTGAGGAGAACCAGATCCTATCTCCTTCCTTTCCATCAGAACAAAATGTCTGGGACCTGCTACAGCATGAGCAGAAATAAGCAATCCCACCGAAGCCTGTGGGCTATCTCCTTGTTAAGCAAATGCTGCCTATCACAGATGGAGCTTTAGGCTATTAATCAAGCTCGTGGAGCACTGGGAATACTAATGAGAGATCATGGTTGACACTGATGGAGATAGTTAAACAGAAGGACTCTGGGGTTAGCGAAGGCTAAAATTAGCTTTCTTTGGAAGGGATTTTTGACTCTGAAATCTTTTGTCCTTGGTTGCCTACTGACTGAATTGCTTAATTTTCCAAGCTGTCCTGTTTTGGAGGGAGAAGTTTGCTTGTAAATTGTGGGAATAATATTTTATTGCAAATTCATGTTATATTGCTGGTGGCTTTGTTCTTAGACTTGGAACAGCAGAGAAAAGGTCCAGGAAAAAATTTTACACTGAAAGGGTTATCAAACATTGGAACAGGCTGCCCAGGGAAGTGGTGGAATTGTCATCCCTGGAGGTATTTAAAAAATGGGTAGATGTGGTGCTGAGGGACATGGTGTGGTAGTGGGCTTTGTCAGCATTAGGTTGACAGTTGGAATCAATCTTGAAAGGTCCCTTCCAACCCAGTCATTTCTATGAATTACTGTACAATAAACTAGAGCGATTGAAGGAAACATGTTATAACTTGTAATGGGAGCAGTGCTCTCCCAGTTAGCAGACCTAACTGGTCTAATTTGTATGAACATTGGGCTTAAGACCTACTTATGGACCTGCACATTGTGATGCAAACACAGACCAAAATGTTAATACTCAGCCTTGTCATTTAAATAAGATGCATAGGAAAGAGAGGAACACAGGATGATGGAGAGAGGGAGGAACTTAATAGAGCAGTGACCAGATGTTGGTGTGCTGTGTGTCATCATGTAAGACTGGTATCCTTCAGAACTGGGGTGCAACTGTAACATACTGGTAATGAAACAAAACATCGGCGAAAACTTGGCTTCTGAGGCTTCCTAGTGCTGTCATCTAAATTAGACCCATTCCAACAGAATACTATGCTTTGAATATTATAGTGGTTTTTCTTTTTTATATTTCTTTTTGAACTGAAAACTTAAAATGCCCTAGAAAACCATGCTGAAGCCTCTCTGTTCATAGTTTTTATCCCTTGAAGAGTGGAATTGGTAAGACAGCTCCAGAAGCTGTACTAGAAGGAAGTAGGGGATTATTTTCACTTCTGGTGGTTGAATGCTGATGCTGCTGACTTTGGAAAGGGTGTGAGAATTGATGCAGGTGCAACAGCTCCACTCTCTCCCCTGGAGAGATTTTTTTCCCCTGGGAAATGATTTATCAGCATCTTAAAGCAGTAACTAACTAAATCAGCTACCTGCCTCATGCCACAGCAGTTGGTGATAACGTTACTGTGTGAAGATTGCTTGTAGGTGAAGGAAAACCATGGTCTCCTTCCCTCCCAAGCAGATAAGAACTGTTCTGAAAGCAGAAAGTCTCTTACCTGATCCTTTAAACTTTTTTTTTTTTTTGAGTTAAGGATTTGTTTGACTGACTGGCTTGCTCGTAAATGTTTCTGAGACTATCTTGAGGTGATCTTATTGAAATGAGAGGGTAAGAGGGCTCTTACCTCTCCTGCTATTATTGTTGTTTGTTTAGGTGTGTAGGTATTTCCTGCAAAGCTAGCTCAGCAGAGCAATTGGAGCCTGATCATGCAGACATCTGTAACGCAGGAAAGCTAAAAGTTCAAGCTGTTCTGCAGTGTGCATAGTTTACTCTCTTAAACTTGGCAGTTTATAATCTCTTCTGCCTGTTTGTGGATTCTGCTCAGAATCTGCTGGACACTGGAATTTTCCATCTCAAAAATAGATGGGAAGTAGAGGGAACTGAGTGCCTCTGAAAATCCTTCTTCAAGTTATTTCTTCCCTCCTTTAAGTAAAAGAAACTTTTGTGAGGTTGTACTTCAGTATCTTCTTGTTCCCCAGACAAAAACAGCCTGGGTCTTGGCACTCAAGACCACTAAATCAGACTCTTGCAGGATGCCTGGTCCAAATCCCTGCTCAAAGCAGAGCCATCTCTGAAGTTGGGTGCAGTTGCTCGGAGCTTTGCTCAGTCAAGTTGTGAATATCTCAAAGGATTTAGATTCTACAACCTCCATGGGCAACCTGGTCTAATATTTGGTCATCCTTATTTTGACCCTCCTCCTTCAGGGGAGCCAAGGGCTTTTGATGGCTGACCCTTTCAGTGTAGTGGTCCAGACAGTTTTCTACTTCTGTGTCACACATCTATGACTCGACTGATCTGGATACTGAGGGAGACTGTTGAAAGCTTTACTAGAGTCAAGGTAAATGATTTCTGCTGCTTTTCCTTTGTTCAAAGTCACCTTTCTCTTCACAGAAGGAGATCAGGTCAGTCAAGCACTATTTCCTTTAGGTAACTCCCTGTTGCCAGTTCCCCATGATCTTCATGTCCTTCGTGTGCTTAAAAATGGCTTTGAAGATTTGCTCCACAGGGACTGTGTTTAAGTCTATGGTTTCCCAAGATGATCCTTCTTGAAGAGGAATGTGACATCTCTGCCTTTCTGTAGTTATTGGGGCCCTCCTGAAATTGCCATGACCTTTTAAAGGTGATTGAGGGTGGCACCAGACAGATTCTCAGATTGCTCTCCCAGGCTCTTCCATTAGGCAGAAGAACCAAAAAGGCCTGAGAGCAAACCTTACTTTTCTTCATCTTCTTCTTTTCTTCTTCTGTTGCCACCAAGTCCCCCAGCTCATTCAGCAACAGAACTGTGCTTTCCTTTTTAGTATTGCTGTTGCTGACTCCGTACCAGGAGAAGCCCTTGTTGTTGCCTCTTGCACTTTTTTTTTTTTTACTAATTTTGGCTCCAGGGAAGCTTCAGCCTCCCTAGGACCATCCCTATATGCTTAGGCAGTGTCCCTGTTTCCCTTCATCCTTCTACATTTTCTGTATGCTTCTGTGAGATCTCATCAACTCCTTCAGGGCTGTCAGAAAAGGAGGCTGAGGGGAAACATTATCGCTCTCTATAACTCCCTGAAAGGAGGGTGTAGAGAGGTGGGTGTTGGTCTCTTTTCCCAAGTCACAGGCAACGGGACAAGAGGAAATGGCCTCAGGTTGCACCAGGGGAGGTTCAGATTGGATATTAGGAACAATTTTTACCCTGAAAGGGTTCTTAAGCCTTGGAATGGCTGCCCAGGGAAGTGGTGGAGGCACCATCCCTGGAGGGATTGAAAAGCTGGGTTGACATAGAGCTTAGAGACATGGGTTGGTGATGGGTTTTATCAGAGTTAGGTTGATGGTTGGACTCAATGGTCTTAAAGGTCCCTTCCAACTGGGATAATTCTATGATTTTATAAAGAAAAATACCTGCCTTGGGATTTTGCTTGGGTAAAGGCAATATTTTAAAGGCAAAAAAAAAAAGTGCCTCACTAGCATATATGAATACCCATGGCTGAGGTAACTTGCAAAGCTTGACACTGAAGTCTTGTGTGGGCTGATAAAGTACTTGCAGATATGAAAAGGGACTGCTGAAGGTGATCTTAGTTTTGATGAGAACTTATGAATATTCACTCATTTCCTTCTCCATTTTAGTAGCTCCTTCCTACCGCAGCCTGTTGTGTATTGAATTGCGTGGGATGTATTCTACGCCCACTCTTCAGGTGTTGCCAACTCTCCCAAGCACTCTCATTCCGATTAAAGGAATTGCCTGGCTGTATTACCTGAATTCTTTTGGCCTTACTCATGTTAGTTTGAAAGCTGGTGGGGGCGGGGAAAGAAAAAGCTTTAAGTGCTCCAAGTCAAAAGCCACATCCCAGTCAGCTGGTACTGGTGTGGTGCAGAACTGGTGTTATAGCCAAGCTCCTGGTAAACTGGTGATGAACCCAGTCACTCACTGCTGATGCTTCCCCCAGTGCTCACGAGGGGAGGTTCAGCCTGTGCATCCCTTTAACCCACTGACTTAATTTTGTTCTCCATACAGCTTGCTGCAACGCTTCTGGGCGCGCAGAATCTCCTGCGAGCAGAACATGACAGAAATGTGAAATTTCTCTGAGCTAGAATGAACATCAAACTGAAGCTGCGTGTAACTTGACAGATAGCGCTGTTGGAGCTGAATGGCTGAGTGAGAGTTTGGAGCTGTAATGTGGCTCTTAACGTCTGGACATGTTTCACTGGCACTGATTTTTTTGCTTTATTTAGATCGAGAAAACAGAGTACTCTGTGACGTCCATTTTATAAAGCTATTACTAAAACTCATTTTTTTCAGCTGCTGCTGCCTTCAAGGCTGCTAGAAATCCACAGGATGAAGCCAGAAAGAACATAATCTGTTGAACTGTGATGCTGAAGCAGATTTGCAAACATCAAAAGTGAAGAAAATATTCTGCTTATAAAACATAAATCACTACAATCTCTGAAATAGCCTACTATGATAAAATGGCAATGAATTTTTCATGAAGCACAGCAATAGCACCAGATGGCTACTGGGCCTGTGGGAGAATCTTCCCATTTCACATTAATTCTGAAATACAGTGAACTATAGATGGCAGGCAGTAATGAAGAGGTCACCCACAATGTAGTGACCGCTGTTAGTTTGGACCTAAATAAATGTATGGAGTCAGGCTTGTTCTAAATCAGCCTGTTTTCCTGGACTTCTATCTGAGGTCTGGCTCCATGAGTTCTTGCCTACATGAGTCTCTTTGCAACGTGTAGGTGGGTGGTATTTGGCTTAAATGGCTTTACGCTCACACAGTTATCTTCTGTCTTTTTATCTCGTCACATCCTGCTACAATTAACCTGCCTTCAAAGTGATATTGCTCCAACATGGAACAGATGAGACCACTGTAAAACTTCACGTGAACTTCACCCGTGTCATGTGAGCTGGAGGGGTTGTCTCTGCAGCGTGAGGCTTCGCCCGTCATTAGGAAGTCGTGTTAGTTTATCTTTGTACTTTCCCCTCTTGAAGCAACACCTTTTTTAGATGTTGGCGTGCGTGCAGCTATATTTGTCTGTTCCTTCAATTTATGGCGAGTTCCAGCCATGACTGTATTATGTCTAGCATACTACATGCTGCTCTTAGTCATGGGTGGTGACCGGATTTGTCATCCCTACTAGGGATGACAAACTAGAAACCCTAGAGTAAGAGTACAAATTTCTGTTGATGTGATATGTGATAAATAGGGAAGGAATAATTCAAAGCTCAGCCCTGTGAACCTGTCCAAACCAAAGAGGAATCCTTAGTTAAAGGTTCCTCAAATAGAAAATTCTTTTCCAAATTTTTTAATTTATTTTTTCGCAAGCCTAGATCAGTTTTTGGCCTTGGATGTCACCAATCCTGGTTTTTGCTTATTTTTTTCTACCTTTTATTTTCATAGTGTCATCTAGGCTAGTTTAACAAAGGCAAAGCACGGTCTTATCTACCAGTGTACTGCTGACCAGCGTACTGCTGAATGGTGGGAATAAGGAGCTGGGGGGTTGTCCGAGGGGTGTGTGTAGGTACAACCAACCACCCTGCCTTAAACCATTGCAGATTAAGATTTTAATACACTAATCCATATGAGGTTAAAGACTTATTTCATCATATGAGATTTATTTTACTTATTTTTATTAAGTATCCTCTACAACTTATAACCCCAGGGAAAAAGCTTGATGGCTTCCAAAGCCTTTCCGTAGACAATTTTATGACCTGCACGTACTTTGCCCTCACCGATGTGCAAACACATGGGTGTATCCAGTCTTCAGAGTGAAGTTCAGAGTCCTTATTTGGCTTCGAGGTGGCTGGTAGGTCCACATGGCACAGTACAAGCCACGTTAGCTTCGGTGACAAACAGCCCAGCTACATCAGCCTGATGCCATTCCTCAGCTCCCTGCAGAGCCAACCGGGCTGAGCCCAGTGGAGCTGCCTGACACAGCTATCTCACTGGAGGTGTTGTAGCTGATCAGGATATATATCCCTGAATATCTATTTCGAGAACTGTATACACCCATGAGTGCACAGATATCAAAGCAAGGTATATCTTAGGCTCCAGTTTTTAACAGGGACAGCATCTTGGAAAATCTTAAGTGCTTATATATATATTCCCTCCCCTTCTATTTAGGCCTCTTCTGTTTTGGTGGAACCCCTCTGAATCATGTGGACTAGTATAAGATGGCTTGAAGGCATTGAGTCCAAACACTAATTTATAGTTTGGGGGCTAATCTAAAGCATTATTTTGTCAGTCAGATGACACCGAAATCAGCGTGTGTGGCTTGGTGGGTGGAAGTGAAGGGGGATGGAGGGCACCTGGTGTCTGAGACTGGGTGAGTAGCATGTACCCAAGGGTTGGGCTGGGGGGCAGGAGGTCTGCACAGCCCCGTGGACTTTGCTAATCCCTTGTGGGGACTGCAGGCATGGCACTGGAGAGCAGAAGCTGTCTCACAACACCAGCAGTCGAGGGAGAGGATTATTGCACTGTATTTCATCACGGTCTCTTTCTGGCCACAGACTTTTTAGTTGGTTTGGTGTCGAGGAGGGGTTGGTGGTATTTCTCACGCCTTCTCTAGAGGATTATATTGCAATACTATGGCAACCACTTTGTAGGCCCTGAAACATGCTGCAGAGCTATTGAGGTTGAATCTCAAAGCTGAGACTGGCGAGAAGTGCTGGTGTTGCAGCTGGAGGGTGCCGCGTGTCCCCTCCTCTCAGGACGATGGCACGATTCACGTGGAGACACGTGTTGTCAGCTGGGCTGTAACTCTCTGTGGCTCATTTCATGGGTACCTCTTGCCTGAAAACAACTGACCTGTAACCCCTGGGTTTTCTTTTTGTTTACATTAAACCACCTCAAATATGACCCTGAAATAAAATTAATAGGAAGATTTAGGAGTGGAATTGATTTTTTTTTTTTAAAAAAAAAAAAAAAGGGGGGGGGCGGGGGAGAGATGGGGAAGAGGGAAAATGGGGAGGAGAATTGAAACTGTGCCAGGCAGGGGTGGATGGGTGATTGGATGAAAACAAGAGGGTGGTCTGGAGGAGAGGAAGCTGGGGGTTATGCAGCAGCAGATTCCAAAGTAGATAACGTTACTGCACTGCAAATATGTGCAAAGTGCAGCTCCAACCCGGCTCTGCAGGGTTCTTCTATGAGGATGAGGTGCTCAGTGTACTCCTGTACGGTGCTGTGCCCAGCAAAACCAAGCAGATAAATAAAAAAAGCCCCATCGGTCCCTGTGACTCTGTCAGCATATTTAGGCTGATGATTGGGTATACGAGCCCTACTCCAGATGTCTTTCTAACTTTGTGTTGTAACTGTCTTGAAATGTACATTTAAAGATTTTACTGTTGTATCTAACTGTATAAAAAACTAGTAACAATGCAACTGTTCTATGCCAAAGTCATTCCACCTTAAGTAAAACAAACCGTTATCTTCCTCTGTCTATGTTCTCTGGGTATAAACACAGGACGGCTTTTGCTGGCCAGAGAACCTCCTGGGCTATTCATAGCATTACCAAAAAAAACTTTCCAGATTCCCTCGGTACCTATTAACAGGCCCTTCTTGCTGATATGGGACAAAAAAAAAAAAAAAAAGACCACAAATATCTAGAATGAGACAGATAGGGAAAGGCTCCTGAGAGATGCAGCGTTTCTATTGTCCTCTCTGCTTTTCAGCAATCAATCGAAGTCTTGCTGCTGATCTACAAGATACTTGTGAACAATCCTCTTGTTTCGTGAAAATACCCACTGAAAAGCTTCTCGATTCGGAGAAGAGGAAGATAAACACCTCCAGGGCTCTGGCTGCACCCTGATATCTTGTTTTACTGATGGATGCTGATTAGCTGGACCTGAGAAGTGGTGTTCTGCTGAGCAAAACAAAGGCAGACAGAAGGAAATGTGTGGTTACGTTGCTCTCTTATTTCATGATCCTGTTAAGTTTTTTTTTTTTTTTCATCCCCTGCAAAGTCATCCCTCTGTGTCTGCTTGCATAACATATATCAAAAATACTGTACTTCAGCCTAGAGAAAACAGAGCTGAACATCTGAAAATCTGTCTAAAAGGGAAATGAGACTTCTTGGAATAACATAGAAGGTGGAAATATTTTTGACCTCGTATTCCTGAGCTCTGGCAGCTGTTTAAAACATACTGCAGGGATGAGCCCCCGCTGCGGGAGGCTCAGAGCTCTTAAAAGGCAATTCTCTAATGATGGTGTGTACACATGCATATGTTAATACACACACGTGTGTGTCTGGGAGGGTTTTTGTGTGTTTATGTGGCTGCCCCTCCCCTTGACCCCCGTGTCCCACAGCCGCTGAGAGCGCAGGGGCAGAGCGGTTCCCAGTGCCAGCACTGGGATGCTGTGGCCATACTGGGGGAGGGAAGGTGTGCGGCTCCATTCACTCCTCCTGAACTGTACAAGACGAGCCTCGGCATGAGGTCAAAGAAAGAGTCAAGTGCATTGATGCCATATGGTGTTTTTTCTTCCAAGTGCTTATTATTATTTTTTTTTTTTCTTTTCTTCCTCCTCCCTGATCTTGTGTAAACTCTTTTTTTTTTTTTTTCTTGTCTCGTGCTGGCAGAGCCCCTTTCCTCTCCTGCTATGACAGCATCGCGGAGGGGAGAAGCATGTGGCTTTGGCGGGGTTTAGAAATCTAAGGGCGCGTTTCCTTTCCCACTGCTTTCCGCTGAGTCAGAGCCGCCCAGGGGTGTTCCTGGCCGGGCTCTTACGGCAGGTCCCCACCCCACCAGATAAACAGAACCCTCCGTCTGCTTATGAATCCTGTACTTTGGCCAGTTCGAGGCAATTTTTTATTTATTTATTTATTTCAAAGCCACGCTACTGTTGCTTTACCTTTGATGTGCAAAGCCGAGCGGGAGTCTGAGCCGCCTGCTCCTACACCCAAGAGCTTGGGGAGATAACTGAGATGAGTATCCATGTAATGCTGTTAATATTCAGATAGTGCTGACTTTCAAGAGATAATGGAAGGCTTTTGGCCAGGCGCTTCTGCTTGTGGCACATGGGCTGGGCTAAGCCACAGAGAAATAGGGGCGTGTATGAAATTTCTGCCTTTTATTTAGAACAGTTGTTTAAAATAAGTAGATAAAATAGAAAAAAAAAAAAATCCAAACACCAGAAAACAAAAACCAAACCCAGCTGTATTCCTGTATGAAATAAGGCAGGTAAAATAAGAAGGGCTGTACATGAAACAGACTTGTATCACACCCCACAACTAAGCAAAGCACGTGGTAGCAGCAGGAATTTAGCTGGTGCTCTTTCTTGGTACTAAGGATATGAAGCTCTCCAGCTGTGTGCCATCTCTGCTGCTGGAAACCACCATGTGCTCTGTAAGGAGTCTTCAGACAGAATTTTCTTTTTTTTTTTTTTTTTTTTTTTTTTTTTACCTAGCTAAGGTGAACCCACTGAAGGCACACTTAAATGTAGTCTTTTTCTATAGTCTATTAATGTTACTCTTCAGTTCTGTGTACAATTTGAGAGCTAAGCAAACATTTTCTTTTAGATGTACAGTAGGTGTGTTGCCTACATCTTCCACTACAACCATCAGGGGCAACTTTAAGTTAACTGTGGGGCTAACTGAAATAACAAACTTGGATCCAAGATCTCTATTAGATGATATATAAGGCTGCTTGTGCCTTTGTGGTTCCCGTGTCCTTTGGCTCATAGGCAAGGGAGGGACCAGGGGACCCAAACTACCCTTTCCTGTGCAGACACTAGCTAATGCTGAGACACTTATGTCTCTCACAAGTTTTCTGTCATCCTGAAAATCCTAATCTAGACCTGCAGGATATCGTTGTGTTAAGAGCACACAATAGTCTTGGTTAGATTTCTGAGAGGGAAAGGAGGTGCTAGAACTCTGCAGTCAGTCTGTAACAGCCATTATCATTAATAATGTATTAAAAAGAAGGTTTATAACCCTGAGGCTATCATCTCAATGATGCATAATCTCAGAAATGTCAAGGTGACTCAGGGTGATGTGATGGACCATGGCATCTCTGAGCTGCTCTGAAATGTGCCGTTCGGAATAGCACACGTCCTGAAAAGAGCACGATGCTCAGACACAAAGGCTTTGTCACCCTCTGAATCACAAACACTCTCCTTGGCAAGGGTACAGGGCAGCAATAGAGCATATTCTCTTTGTCCCCTAAAAATGTGGGCTTGTTTTTACAGTCTGTAGCTAATTTGGGGTGTGAAAGATTCTGTAAGTAAAAATAATAATGTAATTCCCTCCCCCTTTATTTGGATAGAAATACTTCTTGCTCGTGTTCATTGTGGAGGAGATAAGTTTGGTTCAAAAATACTCTGGATCCAGTAGGGACACGTTTGTCACATTGCTGCAATTTAGCTGCAAGGTCTTGCAATTAACTATTTGTGTGTGTTAGTTTTGTGCCCTGTCACCATTCTTCTCTCTGATAACATTATTCTTTTTATGAGGGTGGCCTCTTTTCACACAATGGGTTAATCTTGTTTGTAAACTGCATCGGAGGAGCTTTGAGCTCTTCCCTGGGGTCAGTACAAATCCAGATCGAGCACCAATGCCAAAACCTTATGCGCAGCTACTCTTTGACCAGTTGTTTTGTTTTAATTGGATGTTTTTGTGATAGTCCAATGCAACAACAAAAATACATGGATGATGGGAGGGGAGGTGTAGGAAGAAACTAATTTGAATTCTTCAGACTATATCAGAATGTCATCAAATAAAGGGCGGTTCATCTGAATGTTGTTTTCTGTTGGAGTAGGTAGTTGGAAATTCCTAGGACATAGCATTCCTAGAAGGGATGAGATGGTGTAGCCACTCCTCCCACCCTGTAACTTGGTGTTTTTAATTTTATTTTTATACAATGCTTTTCAACAATAGGCTTTTATTATGGTTAGTGAACTTTTTTTTTTTTAATAGTGGGTTGGGCTTCCTGACCGGTAGAACATCTACCAAGAGTTTATCTCGGGAAGCTCTTCTCTTAGAGTACAGCATGTTCTCTCAATAAACTTGTTCTGTACTTGGCATTTTGAGTAGGTTTTCCCATATTTATTTTTTTTTTGTGCCAGTTAGCTCTTAAAATTAAAATAGCTTTGCTGGTGTGACGGTACAGGTGCAAAGTCATCGAGTCTTGAATAAAACTGGGACCCTTGTCACTTCCAATTTTTCATGCTAGAGGACTGACACCTAAGTTATTTTGGGGCTCTGGTGAGGTTCAGGTTGTGCGCTGGGAAATCTGTCTCTGCCCATTGCATGTTATACCACAAAGTACTTTGGGTAGTGCTCGTGCGAGTCAGAGCTCTGTGGAAACACCTGGCTTCACCTGAGTTAGTAGCCAAGCTCTCATTAACTTCTGTAGAGTCAGGCTTGTAAGTCTCAGGGTTTCTTTGTCTGGTCTCTGACACAGAGGCAGATATGAGCACGTATCTGCCTATACATTTTGTTTTTAAAGCAGGTGACCACGTTAGGTGAGGTGGTGCTGCGCCTGAGGCTACAGAGTCATGGTGAAAGACTTTCTCTGCGAAGTTGCGCTTGGTGCTGTCCTAACACGCTCACACAGATGTGTCTTTTTCTCCAGGATGGCACATCAGCTGTAAAAAAAAAAAAAAAAGCTTTCATCTCCTTGGCAGAGGCCTGCAGTGTGCAGCGCAAACAGATCCCTCTCTCTGGCACCCAAGTGAGTTACACCGAGTGCGCGTTCCTCAGGCCTCCTCTGTAAAATGAGGACAATTCTTTTTTTCCTTTTGTTGGATGCTTTGGGGGAAAGGTGTTTAATTGATGTAAAGTGTTACTCTTAGGAATGTACCTCCTCGCTTCCAGCTGCTCCTGCTGCTGACATACAACCCAATTCTTCTCCTCTTGGGCATTTCTCCAGTGAGAGGGAACGAGTTTTGACTGGTCTTCACACAGTGATACCCCTGAGTTCATGCCATGGCTGCTGTTTTACCACCCTGATGATTGGCCTTGATTACACTAATGCTTTTCCATATCCTGACAAGAAAAGTAACTTTTGCTTTTGTCCAGCAACTCTAAATATGTTTGATTAACTTCCAGTAAAACTGAGGGTTTTTCTTGGCAAGGAGCAGAGCTGTTTGTATCTGAAACATCAGGTTTCTCTGCCTGGTGGCTTTGTCTCATTGAGATGCTGCTCACTAGGGTTGGGGATGGCATCTTGTTCTAAAGGCCATCAGTAGTCTCTCCTTGTCTTCAGCTGTAACCAAAGAGCCTCTTCTGCTTTTTTCTTTCAATTTTTATTTTTTTTATTTTTTTTTCCCCCAAGCCAGGAAAGCTTTCAGCCAAAAAAACCCCTCCATACTCTTGAGGGAGATCAGAGGCTGCCGATGCAATAAGTAAAATCATATCAGACAGTGTATTTAGAGGGTATGTGCTGCAATTCTAAGTGTCTATCTGGTTTAATTAGCTGGTTTTAGTCTATGGTACGGATAGCTCCAGGACACTCTATTTCCTATGCATTCCTTTCTCATAGAGGTATTGATGGTAAAATCAGAGGTCTTGGGAGTGGAAAGAAGTGAGCGATTTTACCTTCTTGGGTGGTGGTGGTGGGGAATATCCAAACCCAAAAAAACAACCAAAACCCCAAACAAAACACTTCGTAAACAGTCCTTTCTAGTTCTTTTTTCCTTTATTCCCTTGCCCTGTGGCTGCATCGTGCTGTTGTGAGAGACCTGTTAGGATTGCAAAGCAGCAGTTTGGTCTTGGCAGGTCCTAGAAGAGTCTGATGAGAGGAGTCATTATCTACTATCTGCCAGCAGCTCAGGGAAGAAAGAAATGGAATTTGGGTCTCCCTGAACGTGTCTGAATTAAGAGAAATGCAGCCTTCAGGTGCTTATTATGTATAATCGTCTAACCAAGGGTTAATTAGGAAAGCCCCTGTGGTATTTTAAATGTTTGAGGGATCTCTTAAATCTGAGCAAACCAGGCTTTGGGAGGGAGGCTGAAGTCTTAACAACGAGTCCCGCGGGACTTTTGCAACCCTACGTGACTCTCACTTTCACTGGCTGGGCTTGCAGTTTTATAAGCTGTGACGCAGATGTTAGAGCAAGCATAAGGAAGTATTAATGTCTGATAAGCACTGCAGCAATTTGCGAAGTCGCCAAGTAATTGAATTGAAGTAGATTAGCATATTCATGGGCTGAATGCTCGCAGGTATACTTGCACAGACACAATCTTGTACAAATAGTCACGATAGTAGCTAATTTGTTACCAGTTTGGCATGGGGTTCTATTGTTTCCTCACCAATGCCAAACGCCAGGCTAGCTCTAACAGCTTAGGATGTGTTTTAAAAAAAAAAAAAAAGAATTAAAAAAAAAAATGGCTGAGGCTATGAAAGTCAGAGAAGTAAAACCTTTAGGTATCAAAAATTCACCCTGAGGAGTCTGTAAGTAACTATACTGTATCCTCTGCATCTGGTACACATCAGTTTTTTGAGCTGTGGCTTCATAAATTTAGAAATCCTGATTAAATCCTTGAAGGCAGCTGTGAAAAGAATGAAATCTGTATGAAAAGAATCAGTCCATTTTGTAGGCACAGACTTCAGCCAGTTGCGGAGCCACCAGGGAAAGAAACTTCAAGGCTCTGTTGCAGAAAAGTTGTTTGTTTGTTTGCTTTGTTTCAGGTTTTGTTTGCTTGTTTTCATTTTTTTTGTTGTTTGTTTGGGGTTTTTTCCCCCCCTTATCAGGTAATCTTGCCAGAAAGTCCTCAGTTCATTTGCCTAATAACATAGGATAATTCAAACAGCACCAGGCGCTTCGGTTTTTCCTGCCTTGCCTCCAGCTGTGGTTCCAGGAGGGTGCAGGTCCCATAAAGTCTGATTAAATACGCAGCCTTAGGCGGGTGCCTTGGCTACCCCAATGAACTGAGTCCAAAGACTTCCAACAAAAAATCAAGAGCATTTGGGAATTGATTTCCTGCATTAATAACGTACTGTGGAAAATTATGGAGTAAAAGCCATCTTTTCAGCTTCCTAAAATACAAGTTTCTTTAACCTCTTATCTGCTTGAGCAGCTAAAAATTCTCTTCACTAATAGCATATTGGCTCCAAAGTTGGGAAATGCTTGATTTGATCTTTATTTTGTTCAATACCAGGCATTTTCCAGCATCTCCAATCGTAAATTTCTAACTGTCTAGGATCTGATACTAGAAAAAGTACGCACACCCCCAAACCCAAATAACTTGGTTTGACCTCTTAAATGTTTCCTAAGTTCTAATCGGTAACAAAACCAGTTAAACAAGAATCAAGGGAAACAAAATCGAGATCAGTACGTGTGTTAAGAAAAATGTACATCGAGTTGCAGCGCTGGCTCCCCTCCAGAAGCACATCACGGGAGACAGCAGCCGTGAGCCCTGCCTGGGGAATCCTGGCCGGGAGCACGTAGCTGGAAGCGTGGGGGCTGCGCTCTCCTCGGCGTTGGATGCTCTGCAGACCAGAGCAGGGCTCCCAACGTCACGGCACTGCAAATCTGGGCAGATGCTCTTTGACAACTGGCTTGTGTGGAGTTTGTTTATGGCAAGAAAACTCGTTTAAGCTTGTGTTTTAAGTCAGTTGGACTTAGATCATACTTTTAAACCCTCCCTGTACTTTGGTTAGTCTCCTTACTGTCTTTATAGTAGGAATTATTTCTAAAATAAATGAGCAAGGGACTTTCCCTGACTTTGAGAGGATGGACCAGACATTTACTATTTTTTTTTATGATTTTTTTTGTTTTGTTTTTAAACTGATTTCGACTGTATTATTGGAGAGTCAAGATTATTTTCAGAACTGCATCAGTTGTGACCAACTAAGGATCTTACTGCTGTCTCTTTATGTTGAATAGCACAAAGGAACACCCAGCTTGCCCCAGTAGTAAAATGCATCTACAGAGGGCGTGGGCACAAAAAAATGTAGTGTAAATCCCTACTTTGGCTGTTTGGTCACAAATATACTCTGCTCTTGAGCCCGTCCCTGCCAGCTATTAATGTACAGGGGATTTGTGCAGACAGACGTTCAGACCTACCTCTGCCTGGGCAGGGGGGAGATGAAGAGGATGAAGGTGGGGAGGAAAGACTCCGGAGTTTGAACTTAGCAAAATGTTGTGTCTTTGAAAAGTGGAAAATGTTTCCACAACTGCTAATCTGTGGAGTAGATTTTTTTTTTTTCAATCAAAAATGACATCAAGGAATAGCTATTTACAGTCAGTTCTCCACAGGCAGGATTTTGTTTGAGAAGGATGATTCTGAGTCAGTGTAGCTCTGCTTTCCCACGGCTGTTAGTAGGTTACAGCGAGGTTACTTATGCTCACAAATTTGAAACTACAGCCAGTTACACTCTCATAAATCCAACACGAGCTTCTTGTTGCTTGGTGCATCGTAAACAGTACGGTATACAACAGGAGTGTGATATCCATCTTCTTTTCAAAAAAGGCTCATTCCCAAGAATGAAATAGTCAGTGTGTAGGAAGGGCAGGTCAAAGGCTGTATCTGTCAGTTGGGACAATGTCCTCTGCTCTAGCAATGGGATATAGGTGTCCTGTGGTGGGAACCTTGCCCCAAGGGGAGGTTACAGCATTGCCAAAGAAGTGGTCTATGCAATAATGGATACGCTAAAAATTATCTCAATTTCATTGGAGTGAAGAGTAAAGGTAAGGATAGAGCCCCTGAAACGATAATCTAGCTCAGTAAAGAAGACAGTGGGTTTTTTTGAGGAAAGTGATGTGTGCTTTCCTCCCAAAGATGTGCCACGTGACCTAGTGCCACAGGCTGTGGGTGATGAACAAGCCAAAGCAGTTCAAGACGCAGGCTGTTGCCATTAAACCTTTCTGCTTTGATAATTCCTTGCAAGCAGGGAAGGGGATTCCAGGTATATCTCCACCAGATACTGAGCAGAACTGGTCAGATCTCGTGTCTACTGGCTTGAGGGTAGCACTTGTCACTCTTGGGGAGAGCTCATGGTCCCCTGAATGCCTTCAGAAACTGTTGGCTGCTGTGTAACACTGTTGGATAATGATCAGGTATCTTCTTCCTCCTTCCTATTTTCTCTCTTCCTTCTCCTCAAGCTGCTGCCTCCAAAAGATGTGACCCTCGACTGTTCCACCCTACACACCATCTGTTGTTCTGTGTTTGATCCCAAGGTGTCTCTCTGTTTTGGGTAGGGACATTAGGATGTGTGTGCTTGCCTTCCTCCTCGATGTTTTCAAGATGGATGCTAGCCGATGGCAGATAACTAAGGGGAAAATAAAGACAGTTGTAATGCTCCCTGCAGCTCTGGAGAAGAAAAATCATTGCTCTTTATTGTAGACCTCTGCTGATCAGTTCCTTTTTCACTTTTCCCTGTTGCCCAATTTGCTTTCCCAAGGGCACTGCCTCCCACTTGCTGCAGGTGTTCCTTATGACTGAAGATGGTCTATTTGGGGTAAGCATGTGTCAGCCAAAGCCCCCACCTGCTCGCAGAGCATGTTCTTTAATGTCAAATTCAAAGGATAGCTTGAAGGTCAAAGGGGGTTTTGTGGGTGGTTGGGTTTTTTTTGGTTAAAAGTTTGCCTCCTTGGTGTAGTAACTACAAAAGTTAAATAAGGAGAAGTACAGAGAGCTGAATTCTTGGCAGTCGATATAACTTTAATGTTGACTACCTTTGTGTATTTATATACATGTAGAAGGAGGCAGTTTCATGAAAAACATAAGAATTAGTCTATGAGGTGAGATATGTAGAGTTTGTCCTTGAGAACCAGCTGTCTTAGTTAATACCGGATAGCTGGAGCTGGTGATTTCATATTTTCATATACTTCTGACCTTTTACTCAACACACCTGGATTCTCCTAAAAGTTATTGTTGGGGGGTGTGTGTGTGTATTTGGGTGGGTTTTTTTGTTTGTTTGCTGGGGTGTTTTTGAAGGGTGTGTTAAATTTCAGCTAATTAAATTTCAGGCCAATTGACAGGCTGAGAAAGTTGGGATTGTTCAGCCTGGAGAAGAGAAGGCTCTGGGGAGACCTTTTAGCTCCTTCCAGTCCCTAACGGGGCTCCAGGAGAGATGGGGAGGGACTCTTGCTCTAGGAGTGGAGCCATAGAATGAGGGGGAATGGTTTTAAACTGAAAGAGAGGAGATTTAGATGAGGTATTAGGAAGAAATTCTTTGCTGTGAGGGTGGTGAGAGCCTGGCCCAGGTTGCCCAGAGAAGCTGTGGCTGCCCCATCCCTGGAGGGGTTCAAGGGCAGGCTGGATGGGGCTTGGAGCAACCTGGTCTGGTGGGAGGTGTCCCTGCCCAGGGCAGGGGGGTTGGAACTGGATGGGCTTTAAGGTCCCTCCCAGTCCAATTCATTCTATGATTCTTTTTGTGAATATCAATCATGGGGCTTGTAGCCGCTGAAGGATCAGTTTGGGGAGACATTTCAATGAGCAAAATTAACATACATACCAACTCAGTGAGTATGTAAAATTGTATAGTAGCAAACTTTTTATCCTGCCATTTTATGTCTGTCTAAAACTGACTGCAACACGGAAACACAAATCCTCTTGCACATTTCTGAACTCATTGGTTCCTATTTTTTGCAGGATCTCCACATGATTTCACATACACATATGTGCTACCAAGTGTATGAATACATAGTACCTTCTGGTTAATTTTCTATAGAAAGTCAAGGTATCTGAAGAGAATTTATTAATAGAGCTGAATGGAATTAGAAGCTGAAACATAGCAGTAGTATAAGGATAAATTTATAGCAAGGGCAGCTCCAGAATGATTTGCGTAGCTTCACTAGTTTTCTGCTACCGGGAAACCTCAAGAGGCTGAACAATATTCTTACCTACTTACAATTTATAAGGGCTATGGGTATCTCTAGTCCACAGTTTTCTCTTCATAGAGCTGTTTTCTATTTTTGAGTTTGGCTCCCTGCAGTATTTGTGGAGGTAAGTAGAGGTGGGTTTTTTTTTTCTGCAATGTCTTCGGGCGTGCCTGAAAAATGTTTTCTTTTGATAAAGAATCCGTTTTTTTTTTTTTCCAGAGTAGCCCTCACCATAGAAACTTGTTTTCTTTCAATTTGATACTGATACGAAGCTGTTTATTTTTAAAAAAACTTATAAACAAGCCAAAACTTTTGATAGCAAACCACAAGCTTTATGTAGCCAACTTGTTTGAGAAGGACCGTTAGGGTCAGAGTGACAGCAATGAAAGCTGGAGGTCGGTGTGGTCCCTTGGTGTGGCCCCTGCTGATAGTGCCACTCCAGCAGGGGTTTTGCTGAAAGCCTGTCCCTGTGCTTCAGGCAAACGTCCTACTGAGGAATTGGTGGGTGGTGAGAAGTGCTGGTCGGACTGATGCCCGTTTCTTACACAGGGAAAGAGAGAGGGGGGTGAAGGCAGAAATATATATGTATATAAATATATATATATATAAAAATAATGGGGCTATATATGAAAATCCTGGCTGCAGGAGCTGAGCAGGGCTGTGCTGCAGCACTTTGTTTCCACTTCTGTCTCGCATCTCTCCCACCTAATCCTTAAAAACACTCCTGTGGGTGGTCCAGAGCCAGACATCAGTATCCATTGTATCCAAGAGTCCCGTTGGCGTTGCTGGTTTTGATCTGCTTCTGGCTGCGTGGAGCCAGGGCTGCGAGCCTCAAAGTATGGGGGTCCTTTGAGATAGCTCCCTGAGCAGCTTTCCAGAAAAGATCATTTATTCTCATAGGTATTTTCTCTGACTTCATAAAAAAAAAAAAAAAAAAAAAAGACCATGATCTGCTGCTGCTTCTCTAGGAATGAGCTGAAAGCCTTTGATATTTGAAAGCTGAGCTGTTATGATCAGATACATAAATCACATGGGTAGCTGATCGAAAGTGTTCAGTGTTAGACAGATAACATTGCTCAAAAATGCTGCATTTTCTTTTTCTCCCTGTCCTTTTCAGCAGGGCTGTTAATGTAGTCAGTGACTTCAGTATTGTTTAGGTAACTACATGAAATCCTGTACATATTAGGTTTACTGCATCAAAATTTGCTACTCGTGAATGATTTCCAGTGTTTGACTTTAATTTATCCTGAATATCCACACTGGCAAAGTTAGTCTGCCAACTATTTATAAAATATGAATGCAAACAAACACACCCTTGCAGTTCAAACCAAAAAGTTTTTGCAGACTTCATTGAGTTGTGTGTACTTTCTATTTGCCTCGTATTGGTTTATTCCCTTCTGTTAAGGTGCTGGGGCAGTAGCTTGGAGCATTTTTATTACTTTTTTCCCCCCTCCTTACTGCTCTGCAGCTCAAGAACATGGGGAGAACATAAAGTGTGACCAAAGAGATCAATTTCCTTTTCCTCATGTTCAAAGAAACTGGGTCTGAGCTGCCCTCTGCTTTCTCCCATTCCAAGCATGGATATGGGATCCATGGACTCTTACCCAGCCAGGCTTTCCAGGCTGTTGCCATGAGATACTTAAGTAAGAATTAATGAATTAAGACCTTGTGATCTTTGTTTTATGAAAAGAAAATCAAGACAGGTGTAATGAGAAGTTGGTTGCAAACAAATTACCTCACTTCTTACTCTGGAAGGTTGAATAATGCTGTATGTATTAGCAAAATAAATTACAAAGCGAATGTGCTCAGGCACTGCATCCAGAGGGACTCAATTTTTTCAGCTAATTTATTGCTTGTTTTCATGTTAGTTGGCCTGTCAAAAGAGCTACTTATCTCCTGCATGAGGTGTTACCATTCTTGCTAGATCTGTTAGCAGAGAACAGCAAATAATGTTTTTTAAGTTTGAGAACGAGATACTGTTAAAGCCTATAGAAACGAGCAGCTTAGCGCTGAGTGAGCAAACAAACACACCTTCTCATTTCCGTGTCATTGGCTTGGGTAAAGCTTTTCCCCTGATGGTTCATGAGCAGAAAGACTTCGGTGTTCAATGTGAAGGAGCAATCCCAGTTGCAGGGTGGTACCACCGTCCAGCTCTGGCGCTGGGCAGCACAGCCCTGTGTGGGAGGAAGATGCTCCTGCTGCTGAGTCAGGAGCTGTTTGGGTTTTTCCCCTTAAAGCTCCAGCTTCCTGAGTCAGGTGAAGATGTAATTAGCGCAAGGCTTGGCTTTTGTCTTGTAATTGTGCTGTTGGAAACCCCAGAGATTTGCATTGTTTCAGTGCACCACAGCTGGGGAGTAAACCCAAAACACTGTCAGAGGGTTATGGTGGTTTTGTTTTTTTTTTTCCTCTCCCACCACGTGTAGTATCTAGGGCTTAAAGGAAAATACTGTAAATTCCTCAAGTTGCTGCAAAATCATCAGATCTGGTGTGCTGGGGGCGCAATGCCTCCCAGCAACCCTACAACTGGGACCAAAGCAGAAGCCTGCAGCTTATTGCCATATCCCGTGCCAGAAACGGAACAGACCTTTATTTCAGAAACAGGGTTTAAGCCTTGCCTTCAGCTGCTCTGTTCAAAAAGTGCTTTCTTTTAAATGATCAGGAGCAAATATTTCGGCCCTAGTGTAGCTCATTCGGGCATCTGGATGGCTGCTGTAAGTAAAGTGGTAAGCACAGGGGGCCGCGGAGCTGAGGTCTCATGTAAGATCTACGTGTGAAACGGAGTGTAGTTTGCATCGCCACCAGGTGAAACCCTGCTGATTTAATCCAAAATGTGGTAACTGGCAGCAGTTCACGCTCAGAAGACCATCCAACTGTTATTCTGGGGTTTGGTTTTTTTTTTAAAGTCTTTATTTCTAATCACTGCTGGCACAGTAAAGGAATGTGGACTCTTTATTTTTGCTGTGTAGCCTTGCAAGCCTCCTTGCCTAAAAGAGGGTCTGCCGATTTCAAGAGAAGCAGACTTCACTGAAGTGATGCTCTCTTATTTGCTTCCAGAGAGGCGTAGACATAAATAAATTAATCCTGAATTGCCAGCTTACTGTTGTATATATGTTTTGGGTTTTACACGGTCATTGGCAGCCCTGTGTTCGAGTTCAGGCAGGCTCCTTGCAGTCACGCCTGTGTGCCAAGGGGTTCCTGGCTACTGCCTGGCCACAGAAACCCTCGCTCAGCGCAGGCATCGTGAGTTACCAGTTCCTCAACTGGCGCAGGTGAAGGGTTAGTCTTTCACCTCTCTTTCCCTGCTAATTACAGGACTGGGTACTGAAGGATCCAGAGCACTGTTAGGAGAGGTGGCCGCTCCCCGAGGAATGGAATGCTGTTTGCCCATCACTGAGAGCATCCCTTACCACCTGAGGCTTATGGTTAAAAATGAAAACCTTATACACCCTGAGTACAACAGAGATGAGCTAGAGAGAGATGTGCAGAAATATAATAATTCTTTCTCCGTTTCTGCAAGGATAACTTTTAATCTTTTCGGTCTCTATGTTATTGAGCCTCAAGTTTTTGAGGATACTTGTGAGAATTAGAAGTGTTTCATCCTAAAACTTGCTGTTGTTAAAGGGGGCTCTTGATTAAAAGGTAGTATGTCCTCCTTCACATGGAAACTGAATATTTTGAATGTATAGTCAATGTTCTTTATTCCTTTGCTGTAAATTTCTTGATTAGTTAATTATTCATGGCATTTGTTTTAGCACTCTTCCTGCCAGATCCCTGACCTCTCCACTTTTCAAGGCTAGAAGAGCTGATGACATTTGGGTCAGAGAAGAGCTGTCCCTGTCAGAGTAATGACTTCCCTGGTGCTTGCCAAACTGAAAACAAATCACAGTATCTTCTGCCTGGCAGGGCCGTGTTTACACCAGTACAGAAGCTGTTTTACATCTAAATACATAAGACAAATGGTTCAGTAGTATAGTAAGTTCTGGTGATTTAACTCCTCTATGAAAAATCTCCCAATATTAATAGATTTCTTAAAACACAAAGATTGGTAGTTAGGAATCTTAGGGGTGGGTGGGGTTTTGGGGTTATTTTGGGGTGGGGTTTTTGTGGAGTGTTTTAGGTTTTTTTTAAAAACTCTTTTTCTCATTGGAGAGGGGATCCTAAAAACTCTAGGACTTCCTAAATGACCAGAAACCAAGGAGAAAAAAATGGATTATGGAAGTTTGCATATGTGATTCACATAAATATACATATATTTAATATAAAAGTGTAGGCAGAAGTGGATTGCTGTGATTTTGGGGCTTGCAGAGCTTTGGCACGTTCTGTGCCAGCGGTGGGAAAGGCATGGGGTTAGACTGAAGCTGTAGTAGGACGTGGAAGGTGAGAGACCTTTTTGGAAGGGTTGGCTTCTAACATGAGCAAATGAGTTGGCTTGGGGCTGGAATTACAAAAGAAATGCACATCAGCTGTGAGTGGCAGGGCAGAAGGAAAATAGCAGGAAAAGACATGAAACCAACAGGCAACGCTTGGCTTGTTATTTAGCGAAGCGCTGGGAACTCCACTCTCAACAGCAACAACAACAAAAAAGGGAAAGCAAATTTCTTGGTGATCCTGATATAAAGAACAAGGAAGATGAAAGTTGTGCTGAATAACTTTAGGTGTGTTTGATCTGAAGTTCTGCTTGGAAGGATAATAATTTGAAGAGTCTGGTCTGGGAGAGATAATGCATTTTGGGCATGGAGTAGCAATTGAAATGCTGAGGAACTACTAACAGTGGTCCTCAGGATACATATCTGCATAGGCCAAAGCGTGTGTGGAACTTTAAAAGTAAGTGTGTCAAAGAGAGAGGAAGGAACTTACTGTAATACCTTTTTCTGCTTGCAAATAGTGACCTCAGTACGCAGCCCATTTAGCTTCACTGTAGGCCTGAACACTTCCCTCCCAATAAAATAACTCAGGGTAATATAAGCTATTTCTGTTTCTCCTTCTTTGCTGTTAGTGGGAGAAATAGTTTTGTTTGTGGGTTGTTTTTTTTTTTTTTACAGACTGTAGGTGTGTGATAAACTTAATGAAAGAAAACTAAGATGACTTTATTTAATTTTTTTCAGTGTAGTCGCCTCCGGGTTAGCTCTCCTCTGAAAGCAATATCCAGTCTTGGGGCAGCTGCATTTTCTCTAGGGTCAACCCTAGTACACAATGGAGCAGGACTGAAACTCAGTGATTTTCCAGAGCTCGTAAATGAGTTAGACCTTACCGAGAACGTACCACTTGATGCCTTCCCAAGGTTTCTCTGCAATGATTGTGAAAAAGAATTGAAGTTTACAGTACGAGTGTGTACTGAAACTGCTCTTCCTCTTTTATTTATCTATTTATTTTAAATTAATGGGTAGGAGTGTCTGGTAGAGAATATGACTTCAAATCATAGCAGAAGCTTCCATCCCCTTCTTCAGCAACAATGTTGGAAATCAGTTGTAATTTGGTGATTGCTTTAAAAGATACCTTGATTGGAGAGACAGGCATACTGTGCCCCCTTGAAGAAATAGGAAGAAGGGAGACTTGCTTTGTTCTTCAGATAAGGTAGTTTCTGTTCTCTGCCCTTATACAAAGTCTGGAGCTGTGGGCTGGGAGGAATCCCAGGGAGCAGTTAATCCGTGCCTGTGTGCTGATGTGAGGTCAAGTGTACTCAGCCTTCCTAACATGTGCTCTGCTGGTATCGGCTCTTGAAAACCTTCAGGGATAATTTTCCAGCCTCCCAACCAGCCTAACTTAGTGTTTCATCTCTTTTGCAGTGCCTTCAGAATTTCCTCCAGTATTTAAGCTGAGTGCTAGTTATTGCAAATTAAGCTAAGGTTCTTATTTTCCTGTTCCTAGCAGCCATGAAAAATAATTGCTGTTTTCTTTTAGTTTGAAAACTGATGTTATTTTTTCTGGCCTTATTTTTTTTTTTCTAATTAAATAAGGTGGTGGTGGTTGGTTGGGTTTTTTTTCCACCACTTCTGTTGTTCTAAATTTCCTATATGAAATTTTGTTGCAGTGGAAATGGGGTCCAACAGATCAGGCAATTTCATAGAATCATAGAATGGTTAGGGTTGGAAGGGACTTCAAAGATCATCTAGTTCCAACCCCCCTGCCATGGGCAGGGACACCTCCCACTAGATCAGGTTGCTCAAGGCCCCATCCAGCCTGGCCTTGAACACTTCCAGGGATGGGGCATCCACAACCTCCCTGGGCAACCTGTTCCAGTGTCTCACCACCCTCATAGTAAAAAATTTCTTCCTGATATCTAAACTGAATCTTTTTTCTTCCAATTTGAAACCATTTCCCCTTGTCCTATCATTACACTTCCTGTCAAAGAGTCCTTCTCCAGCTCTTCTATAGGCACCCTTCAGGTATTGAAAGGTTGCTATAAGGTCTCCCCGGAGCCTTCTCTTCTCCAGGCTGAACAGCCCCAGTTTTGGGGTTTTATTTGGAAGTTTTATTGAAGCTGTACACTGGAGACACATACTTATAGTATAATTATAATATACTTACAGCTTTCCTTCTGGATATTCAAATGCTATTTAATTTCACCCTGTCCTTTCCATAGCCCTATTCCATATTTCTTGTTTTTCCTGCAACTCTCCCAAAGTTGAATTTTGCTGTGCCTCTGGTCTAACACGAGCCTCAAGAAGATCAGAGGGAGAGGCTGCAAAATGCTAGAGGGAAACTAAATTCCTTAGCAGCTTTTTGACTCCTACATAAAGGTAAACAAACAAAAGTACACTAGACTTTCCTGTGGGATGTAGGAGGGTCTCAGAGGTGTGAACACCACCCAGAGCATTGTGACCATCTAGGAAATGTCACCCTGTATGTTCTATAGCCATCTCTCCTGGCTGAGATAGGGCAGGAATGTTTTATTTAACACCAGATGCCTCTTTCTAAAGACTTCAAATGATTGATATCTTATGTTACCTGTGTGGATTGTTTAATCAAATACTGCTGTGGGAAAAGTGTAAATGTTATCTCTAGTTCAGGATCCCCCACTGGTCCCTGCCTTTTGTTCAGCTACTTTGCACCCTCTTCCAATCCAATGTCCCGTGCTCCTTATGGGCATTTGGCAGCAAAAACGTTTGCTTTTTCCTACCACAGGTATTAATTAAATCAACAAAAAGGCCTCGAAATCCTCCAAGATATTTGTGGTCAAGCTTTATTATAAAAGTTTTTAACATTTGTTATCGATACAGCTCAACAGATGGCAAGGGATGTCTGTAAGTAGAGAAGACTGACTGCAATGATGTTGTTTTAAGTGTCTGCCTCTTCAAAACAGCATCTCTTGCTCCTTCATCCCTGTGTCACCGTGGCTGTGAGCAGCAGCCCTGGTGAGAGCAGAGTCATTTAAGAATTTTGGTTGCCCTCCTAAGTGTCGAACTGAAGAAAATATCTCTGAAGAAAATATCTCATTTATGCTGTGCGAGTGGAACAGCCAGTTTCTCTCCCGAGGAGAATGAGCACAAAGCTGAACCGAAATTACACATTGTTCCCCCCATTTGCATTCAGCAGGAGAAGCCTGTGCAGAGAGGGCCAGCGTCACCGAATCACTGATTGTGGTTTGCTTTCCTACAATAGTGAGAGGTGATGGGTATGAATAATGCTGAGGTCTAAATGTGTATAATTCTTACGCCGTCTTTATTCTCATGGATATGTGGGACCTTGCCATGTCAACAGCAATTCCTCCCTTCCCCCTTCATCCCCATCAGTCATTTCTAAAGCTATTTGCATGAGAATCCCTGTGGGCACCCCTCGCAACACTGGGGCTGACCTGCTAAAAGTAGGTCTCCTAGGCTTTCAATCATCTTGCCACACATAATAGCTAAATAATCCTGCCTGCCTGCAAGAAAGTGACCTGCACACTGAAGGAAAGGGCAGATGAAGGTTCTTGCACTGAGTAACTGCTGGTGTGGAGTGACAGATCACAGAAAAACTATGAGACTGCTCCTGACTTCCTGACGTGCAGATACCACCCAGTAAAGCGCTCAACTGTTTTAGGAAGGACTCTGTAGTGTCTACTCCCCTGGAGACTCCTCTGCATTATGAGGAGTCTGCATCTCCTCTCTCTTACAGGGAAAGGCTTAGGGACTTGGGTCTTTTTAGTCTGGAGAAGAGAAGACTGAGGGGGGATCTGATCAACACCTATAAATACTTAAAGGGTGGGTGTCAGGAGGATGGGGCCAGGCTTTTTTCAGTGGTGCCCAGTGGCAGGACAAGAGGGAACGGGCACAAACTTGAACACAGGAAATTCCATCTAAACATGAGGAGGAACTTCTTTCCTGTGAGGGTGGCAGAGCCCTGGAAGAGGCTGCCCAGAGAGGTGGTGGAGTCTCCTTCTCTGGAGACATTCAAAAGCTGCCTGGACATGTTCCTGTGCAACCTGCTCTGGGTGGACTTGCTCTGGCAGGGAGTAGGACTAGATGATCTCCAGAGCTCCCTTCCAACCCCATAGTATTCTGTGATTACCCTGCTTCCTAGCACATATCTCTGCTGGCAATCACAACCGGTTAATGAAGTTAATTCTTCACGTTAAGTTAGGTGTTTTATTAGGTCTTGGACATTAGGTAACAGCACCTGATGACTGTGCTAAAGCATGGCTGCAGAAGCCTTATCTGAAGGTTCTGTTGGTAGCACAGCACACTGCATTGTTCAAGTTACAGGTCTCAGATGGGTAACATCAGACAGTGTCGTGCTAAACACAGTCAGGGATTTGGAGCTCTTATTTCTGCGTAAAGTGGAGTTTCCCCCACAATCTATCATAACTCTTCTACCACAGACAGCAATGAGAAAGCAGCACGGTGGCATTTGTAAAGCTGTTTTCGCTTAGAGGCTGGTGCTGTGAGAGCAGCTGTTGCTGGCAACTAGAATGGCTTGGCATTATGTTGGGCAAAATGGCATTCACAGAAGGATGGTAACTCATAACATGAAGCAAAATAGCTACGGATGAGCTGATAGTTTTATATACTGCCCTTATCCAACTTTCTAGGCGTTGTACAGCAGAACCCAGTAAACAGTGTCAAGATGTTAGGAGCGGTAGCAATTGCATTTTTTTTGCTTACCTTTTAATTATAGGGTTAATGAGTTCTTGAAAGTTTTAGTCAGTGCAAAATGCGCTCCTGGTCATCTTCCAGTTGAGCAGTGAAAGTCAACAGGCTTATTTTTCAAAGTGTTCATGTAAATATAGCCTTGATTGTCTGAAATATGTGACAGAACGCTCCAGAACGTTGCTGTCTGGATGCAAATGATCATATAATGCATAGATAAAGTAAATTGGGTTCTTTTTCTCCTTCTTTCACGTGCAAATGTTCTCATTGACTTCAAAGAAAGTAACAAACTGTGAAAGTTATACTTCTGTTTAAGACTTTGAGGAAATATGCTTATTGTTTGTGTTCTTTGAAACCTTGGAGGATACAAATTCCACATCCTTCCTGGCCAAGGTAGATGCAGGTAGATGTCAAAGCTTATGTTTTTTGCAGTGATGTTAGCCCCTCCTTTTTCTCTTCATATCAGAAATAGCAAACAGATTGCAGTAACTGATGCATTTCAAGACTGTTACAATTTTCCAAGCTCTCCATTCCTCTTCTTGTTTCCTGCTGCTCAGTCCCACAGTCTTTTTTTTTTGTTTTGTTTTTTTTTTTTTTAAATTAAAGAATTTGGTGCCTGCCAGGCCTCATGTATTTATCCTACTTAGGACAGGAAGACATACTGGCAGTTGTGTCTATTATCATCCCATTTACTGTGGTCAGAACAGTAAATTTTGTGTCTTGGGTGTGGGTTTTGTTTGTATGCTTCGAAGCTGTTTTTTAGCCAACAGGGAACAGAGAAGGGTATAATTGTTAATTATTTCTAGAAGTAGCTGATAAAAATTAGAATGAATTAATAACAAATTCCAACAACCAAGATTCAGTCCTTGGAGTTTCCTTATGGAAATTCTTCTGAGGACTTAAATCTATGGAGAAAAATAATGGGAGAACAGATGTATTATTTATAACTGGTAAACAACAAAATAGTTCCTAAATCTCACTTTTTTTTTTGTGGTAAAAGGGGAAACCCAAAAAGTAATAAATAGTGAAACTTGATATTCTTTAACAGCCAGCAAATCATTTTCATTTTGGTCTGTCTTAAGGAAGATGATATTGCTCTAAAACTACTGGAAATGTACCCTGCTATTGTTTGTCCTGTTAAATGAGGATGTTGAAAAAGAATAAATAGATAAAAGCATTCTTCTGTTTCATGGTTAATCTATTACTTAACATATAATGTCAATCTATAAGGCAACGCCTAGACAGTACGAAAAGACAATTGGAAAGCATGAAGGAACTTTATGCTTTTCTGCTTTGAGATGCTTCTTTTCCTGCCTTTAACAAAATAAGGTAAAAATTAATAGATTGTTCTTTACTTCATGGTGGAAAAAAACGTTTATAATATCAAAGGCTACAGGGAAAAAAATAATCTACTGTTCCAGTACTATAGTGTTTGTGGCCCATGGAACTAAATTGTGTGCAGTCTTTTGTGGGTTGTGATTTTAATTTGTAGGTAGTACCTGGAGTCTTTTCTACAGAGACTTTTAATTCTTCAGGTTATATGGTAGAAGCGGTGCATCCATTTTACAGTCTAAGACCAGATGTATGTTTTTGTCAATATGGTATAAATACGTAGATGCTTTTCATTACCTAAGTTGTCAAAACCTACCCAAATCGCTGAATAAAATGAATTCAGGTCAGGAGTTTTCAGGCTTTGATTATTCACCAGAGAAATGCAATTTCCTTTCACTGGAAAGACCTGACGTGTGTAAAGATCCTCCTAGGACTGTGTTTTCTCCCAGAAGAGATGGGTCTGACTGTGAGAGATACTCAGGAGACAGGGTGATGCAGCATCTCTTCTGGGAGAAAGCATGACCTTCCTTTGTGGTTGAAGGAAGCAGCTCCTGTTTCTTTCATGACTTTGTGCTGTGATAAAATTGCAGAGCTTAATAATCGCAGGGGATCACAGTAATTTTAAGGTTTTTTGGGTTTTGATTGTGTAGTGAAAGCTTGAATTCTGCAGATGCAGTTTGTCTCTAGTAGAGAAAGAGTGGTAATCTTTAAAGAAACTCATGCTTTCAGTGCTCATACCCTTTTGATAATGAAAAAAAGGAATTTGAAATTGTGATATAAACTAAAAAAAAAGTGTTAATGATATTTCTAAAATTAGCCCATGCACCAAATGAGAAATATGGAAAACTGATTCCCAGAGAAAGTAGACAACAGCTCAGGCAATGCATAGAAGGTTGCGTTGCTGCAATCCATGTTGAGGTTGTCCTGCAGTGAAATAAAATTCTCTGCTTTGTTCTGGCAAAAGGCTTTGAGTTAAAAAATCGGATGAATTGCAAAAATAAAAATACTAACATAGCATTAATCTTCACATAGACATAATCTGTTTCTGTTGCTGTTTTTCTAAAGAACGTTGGTTCATTCAGTGTGTACATATCTTATCTTCTCCATTGACAAGATGTTACTTTTTTTTTTTTGCTTTTCAGAAGTGCAATTATGTCTGACATGCAGTAAATCAAATGCAGAAAAATTATTAAATTAGGCTAATGATTTGAAAGGAAATGCTAATGAAGCATTAAACTTAGTGTTGAAAACATCTATCCAGAGCTTCAGATGCAGATGTTAATGTATATGGAGACTTACACGCCTAAAGACTCCTGTTGAAACCTGTTCTCAGTCTTTTACTTGTAGAAGGCTTTATTGTTGATAAATGTATTAATTTGGTGTACTTTCAACTAGACTAAAGAGAAAGAATACTGTTAACAACCAGGCTGGGCTTTCTCAAAGTCCAATAAAAAACTTCTAAACCTTTTTAAAAAAAATTATTTGTTAAGACAGTGTGTGAGAACTCCAGAAATGCTTTTGTTCTTCTGGAAAATCTACCTTTGCCAGTAAATGCTGACATTTATTAAGAATGATCTCACTATTTCCCTTTTTCTCCAGAGAACTAGTTGGTGTTTGTAGTCTTCTAGAAGAGCCTCTTAAGTTCTCTTTTATTTCTGTTGAATTTTCTGTCCTTTGAATTCATAGTAAGTTACCAAAATGTTTAAAGCATTATCCTCTTTATCAAGTGTCATTTATGCAGGTGGTAAACTGTAGGCAAAAGCTTGATGCCAGAGGACCATGCTTACAGGTAGGAGCCAAGGGATCAGATCTTAGGCGGAGAACAAATAGAAGAAGGACCTGCTATTAAAAAAATAAAAAACTTTTCTTTGAATTATTACAACCATAGAGAAAACAGCTGCTGTTTCCTTTGATTATTAGTGGTTTGCATTTAAAGCCTGACTCCAGCTTTGCGTGCCCTTTCCCAAGCGTGCTGGAGGTCAAGGGTGTTTGTTTGGAAATACAACAACAATTTTGCCACCACTTAAAAAAAAATCACTTTCGTTCAACTTCAGCTACTGAGGTTATGTGCCACTTCTGTGCACTTACTGTAATGTCACCTCATCGGTCTCTTGATGCAGAAAAACTGAAGGTCAGGCTAGGTCTTTCTCCTTACTTGGTGTTTAATTATCTAGTTGATACAGATTCATTGTCGTATGGATAGGACGAGGGGTAACGTTTTTAAACTGAAAGAGGGGAGATTGACATTAGATACTAAAAATAAATTCTTTGCTGTGAGGGTGGTGAGAGCCTGGCCCAGGTTGCCCAGAGAAGCTGTGGCTGCCCCATCCCTGGAGGGGTTCAAGGCCAGGCTGGATGGGGCTTGGAGCAACCTGGTCTGGTGGGAGGTGTCCCTGCCCAGGGCAGGGGGTTGGAACTGGATGATCTTTAAGGTCCCTTCCAACCCAAACCATTCTGTGATTATTAAATTGGTTTATGCAAGAAAAGTGGAAAGCAAATTAATATAATGCGAAGAAATCTATTACTGCAAAGATGTAGTGTGTGTGTTTGTGTGTGCCTTTTCCACTCTTCCCTTGTGAAAGCATGCTTGGAAACACGGTGATGGGACAACCACAAGAACAATAAAACCCACCCAGCTGGGGTAATAGAAACCAGTTCTCTAACCAGAACTAACAAAAGCAGGGGAAAGTCTGCTAAAGCAAATGTCCCCTTGGCCTGTGACAGCACAACTTGAAAGACTGGACCTGCGGAATGACAAGTCGGCAAAGTCCTTACTGAATGAATTTGTACAAAGCGCTAATGAAGACAAACAGTCTATTGAGGCGTCGCTGGAAAGCTCCCTTTCAGCTGGCAGCTGGCGGGAGTGGTGTCACTCAGAAGACATAAGCAAAGGACAAATAACTGAATATGTGGAAAAAATGAGATGACAATGAGCTGATTTCTCATTAGCACTTCTTTTCTTCTTCTTTAGATATTATAAACGCATTATTCAGGGGTGGTTGTACTGGCCTCCTAAATGCCAAGAAGTCACCGCGGAAGGAGCATGCAGATGGGAAGCTGCTGCTCGGGGGGGGGACAGTCCCCCTCGTCGGGAGCCGGGCACTTTGCATCCCGAGGTACTCACAGCTCCCTCTGCTCCAGAGGTAACTTCAGGGGGACTAAGAAAAGCAAATCCTGCATGAACAAGGGGGCTGTGAAGTGCTAACAGACCTTTCTTGCTCTGGTTACAAAGAAAGCCATTTTTATGAAAACCAGAGGAAGGATTACTGTCAACAGTAGTGCTGACAGAATATTTGAAAGTGTATTATCAAAGTAGAACAGCCTATTTTTATTATCTTTTTTTTTTCTCAGTCTTCAGTTCTTTTTCTTAGGGTAATGGAAATGCTTAAATAACTGTAAATTAGAAGCAATGAAAAATGTTATAGAATTGCCTGGGGAGGCCTTTGGCTACAGACCAGGTTTCTCGGCAGTGTAAATAGCCCCAGACTACAGTGCTTTGCGTTCTGCTTCACATCCAGTCTAAAAAAACAAAACAACAACACAAAACCCCCCACAAACAACAACAAAAACCAAACCAAACAAACAAATGAAAAAAAAAAAAGAAGAAAAACAAACCAAAAACCCCAACCAGGACAATATAGTACAACAGTTAAATTTGTGTTCTAGAACTGGAGTCCAATATAAATGGGGCTTTTGCAGCCAAACTACGTTGTCCTCAAGCATCTGAAAGCAAGCTATCCAAGATTTGGTGCTTGGTTCCAGTGTCTTACCCTCCCCTCCTTCCCCTGACACTCCCCCCTCCCCCCCCAATCCTCTATCAAATGTGCCATTAGTGCAGTTTGGTCACTGATTATAAATTCAGGTTGTCCAAAGCTGACAAGACCTATGCTGGCATTGCAGGTTTCCTGGCTTCTTCACTTAAGAGCTTGGATTGGGCTATGCTTGCCCATGATGTCCATGTTGAATGTTGGACTTTAATGGCAGTTTAAATCTTAAAGCAGAACACGAGAACGTGGGAGTTTCTGCTTTATATACTCAGGTGGTCAGTCTGGCTGAATATGACAATTTTCTTTCAATTTTTAGAAATGAAACGTTTGTGTTGTGTGTGGATTTTTTTTTGTTTGGTTGGGCTTTTTTTATTCCTCCATCAAACCCCCTCCTCCAAAATCACCGGACAGCTGGTCTTAAAGTGTTTTTTGTGCTATATTACTGGTTGTCCAATTTAATAGGACTGAAAGTTGTGTGTGTATCGGTTGTATGTGTATAGACACATACTTCTGTGGTCAAAAAGTTGCTTCTGCTCCCCTGAGGAAAGGATTAGAATGGTCAACTGGTGGATCCGTTTCTTCCACGTGCTTCAAATCCACCTCAACTGATTCAAATTATTAGTCATCCAGGATTTATAGTGCTATTTTCTCTCCTTGCTTCCCCTTCCCGCATAATCATCAGGAGTCTTTAAGTACCTACAGGCATTTGAGAATCCCACTTGGTGCTTATTTACTCTCTTGAAATCACGTTGAAAATATAGCCCTTAGCCTGTTTACATCTGTGAAGGATGATAATACTTATCTTTAATGGAGGAATTTTGCACACTAGGGGGAACTTGGGCTGCTCCAGTAATGCCCAGCATCTGGTTAAAAAAACGACCCAAAAAGAAATCTATTTACTGGGGCTCCTTTTAGTGCTCTCAGCCATGGTTTGGGGGATGAGTCTCTTCCCCCATGGGATGGGAGGCACCTGCTTTTGCTGCCCAGTCAGGCCATGGAGGTGTTGATGTTTTTCTGACTCTAAGGAGAAGTTCAATTTTTACAGTGCAGCAGAGATGATGTAACTTCAGGCTGCTGCCAAAAAGGCTCTTTTTGTGCGTCTCCTTCCTCCTCTTCCTGCGGGATTTTGTCTGAGTGCTGAACCAGCCGCGCTCCGGCTGCGGCTCGGGGCTCTCTGCTCCCAAGAGCTGCCTTTCCCCTCTCCCTCTCTGCACTCCCACTGCTGCATGGCGTTATTTCCACCTACCTGCACATCAGCTACCGACAGCACAGAGGAACCCAGGGTCTTCTGCCAGGCTCCTCTTGCATTTTTTGGATGCGTGTGGGTCCTGCCAGACCTGGTCATTGCAACTTCCCTTCATGGAATCATAGAATCATCAGAGTTGGAAGGGACCTCTAGAGACCATCCAGTCCAACTCCCCTGCTAAAACAGGGTTGCCCAGAGCACATCACTCAGGGCTGCATCCATGAGGGTCTTGAAAATCTCCGGAGAAAGGAGACTCCACACCCTCCCTGGGCAGCCTGTTCTAGGGCTCTGCCACCCCCACCCGAAAGAAGTTTTTTTTTCTCATATTTGAATGGAACTTCCCATGTTCCAGCTTGTGCCCGTTGCACCTCGTCCTGTCACTGGGAACCACTGAAAAGAGTCTAGCTCCATCCTCCTTCAACCCACCCTTTAGATTATGCTTTGTAAGCATTAATAAGGTCTCCCCTCAGCCTTCTCTTCTCCAGGCTGAAGAGTCCCAGCTCTCTCAGCCTTTCCTCACCAGGCAGATGCTCCAATCCCTCAGTCACCTTTGGTGACCTACGCTGGACTCTCTCCAGTAGCTCCCTCTCCCTGTTGAACTGGGGAGCACAGAACCGGATGTTGTATTCCAGTTGTGGCCTCACCAGTGCAGGGTAGAGTTGGTTTTTCAAGTTGGTTGTATTCCAGTTGTGGCCTCACCAGTGCAGGGTAGAGTTGGTTTTTCAAGTTGGTTGATCAACATTTGTAGACTTATGGAGACCCTGGATGGTCAGTGATAAATGAAGCAAAAATCACAAATAAATAAAAAAGAAAACCCACCCCAAAACAAACACCACCAAGAATCCTCCAAAACATCCTTAGAGAGAGTGTATTTTCCTGCTAATAGGCCCCGTGTTCCTGAGAGATGCTAACTGGTGCTCTATTATGTGCTGTATTATGTGGGGATTTAGATCTCTGCATATTTTAGCAGTGTAATGTATCTATGAGTGCACTTTGAATCAGCCCCTTTCTCCTCTGAGTCAAAATACACGGTGACAGTTTGTGAAAATAACATCTGCCAAGAAGAAGCACGCCAGGCAGTAGAAAAAGAGCTATAATGCAAGCACTGAACTGGGTCTGGTTCAGCCTTTGGTGCTTTCCAGTATGGCTTTTAATGATACTTTATTTATTCCCCACAGTGAATGCATAACATACCTTCTTCATAAGTAATGGCAGTTGTAATGTTACCCTTTTATTTTTATTTTTTTAAGGGTTTTCAGGTTGGTTATGTGTAATTTGTACTAAAGCAGCTGCATTTATTGTGCTGTTAACACACCTCGCTTTGCCTTCACCGTTTTTTATTGATCATAAAAAATTGTTTCGTTATCAGTCAATGTTTTAGTACCTTGAAATCCAAACCATTCTGGCACTTTAAAAATTAAGCTTGAAGTAATATGCTGTGCTTGGGTACCTCGTGCCCCTTCTGCTGGACTGCTGGACTGTAGACCACTTGGCTTCTATGTAAGTGACCAGCTTCCCATTGGTTTTAGTGTTGCACTCTGAATAGGAATTAGATGATTAAATAAGTGCATTGGAAAAAGCCTTCCAATATTAATCCAGAAAATAAGCAAATGAAAGAAATAATGAGGAAGGGGGGATGAAAATAGAGAAGAACGATGCATATGGGGTTAAATCCCATATGCACAGGATCAGGTTCTGTGCTTCCTGCCATGGATTGCCTATGTCCCCAACTTTTTACTTTTTAGCAAAATAAATAGATATTATTTTTTCTCTCTCTTTTTTTTTTTTTTTTTTTAATTTAGTATTTAGATTGCAAAGTTCTTCAGGTACATTATCTTATTATTAGTATGTATGCCAGGTAGTACACCCTGGAGTCCTGATTTGGTTACAGACTCAAAATAGTACTGTAATAGTGTATAATGATGATCACGATTGGAAGATACAGCTTTAGCACCGCACATCTCAGAAAAATTTTAAGGATACTGCTTTTTCCGTGAAGTGGATGATGTTGATAGATTTGATCATTCTGGCTGGCCATAGCTACTGTTGTTTTGAGGCACAATTTTTCAGCAGGAAACATGGTTGTGCGGTTATGGAGGATTACATTAAGAGGAAATTATCTGAGGTTGGTCTCATCTGAAATATGCCTACAGCATCTTGAATTCTGTAGACCGTGCCAATGTGTGGTTGAGATTATTGGGAACTTCCCAGGTGATTTGCAAGCAGTTTGTGTGATGATCCAGAAGATTTAAATATCTCTAGGGTACAAGCACTGGAATAGTATAAAATTATTGCTATAAATGTGAGAACAAAAAACATATGTGAAAGGAAAAAAGTAATCTTTAAAGTGGCTGATTTTGGTGGTAGAAACATAGATAGAGAAGGCTCCAGGGAGACCTTATAGCCCCTTCTAGTACCTAAAGGGGCTACAGAAGAGATGGGGAGGGACTCTTGATCAGGGAGTGGAGGGATAGAACAAGGGGGAATGGTTTTAAACTGAAAGAGAGGAGATTGAGATTAGATTTCAGGAAGAAATTCTTTGCTGTGAGGGTGGTGAGAGCCTGGCCCAGGTTGCCCAGAGAAGCTGTGGCTGCCCCATCCCTGGAGGGGTTCAAGGCCAGGTTGGAGGGGGCTTGGAGCAACCTGGTCTGGTGGGAGGTGTCCCTGCCCAGGGCAGGTGGGTTGGAACTCAGTGATCTTTAAGGTCCCTTCCAACCCAAATAATTCTGATTCTAGAAACAGTTAGGTACATAAGCCTTTTACTGGAAATAAAACAGAAACAGCAAACTTGAAGCTTGCAGGTATACATTTATGTAACCTGTCAACTAGAATAGTGCTATAAAAAATTAAAAAAAAATAAATTAAAAAGTCTTCTGTTGTGAGAATGCTAACTGTCTTTCTGTAGTGCATGTTGTGTGATAAAGGATTTTCTTTTCTCTGTGTGGTCCCATTTGATTACAATGCTGGGAGTGCCTGGCCGCATTCCATCTATAATTAATTGCAGCTTTGGTTTCAGATTGCGGCTGGGCCAGGCTGCCTCTACCCCTTGCACTTGTTCTCATCTTTAGATAGCTCTCCACCGTGCCAGCTGGTGGGTGAAAGGGGCCTTTCACAGCGAGCCTCACAGGCATGAATGGTTGAGTCATTGTCCTTGCTGGCTCTCCAGTTAATTTAGTGACAAACAAGGTTGGAGCTGCTGCGGTTGACATTCTCTTTATTGCCTGTATTTTCAGCCTAAATGCTGTGTGTAAAGGGATTTCGTCTTTTTGCCAGCTCGTTTCTGTTTCTTGCTGGTTTTGGAAGGAAAGGATTCCTTATGAATAGGTACTAAGGCAAGCTGCTAGGTAGTATGTTCATTTGTTTACTTTTATTTTCCAGCGAAGCAGACAGTTGAATACCTCAGGTTGCGTGTTCACGTTCCAAGTTTTACAATTTTTTTTTTTTTTTTTATTCCTTCTGAGGTTCAATTCTCTCTATCCACATAAATGATTTCTGCACTGCGTGTGAAGTTACACTAAGCTATCGCTTCAGTTCTTGCCTGCTTTCCGGTTTTATTTATTTATTCACTTAAGGAGTATGCAAGCTTAAATAAAAATAATAAATAAAGAGGTCTATTTTCTTACAGAGAAATGTTATAGATGTGAATAAAAAAATTATTTTAATAGCCTTTTTGTTAGATGTAAAAGTTAGCAGAAAATATGCTCAACCTAGGAAATTCTGTATCAATAGAAAATGTCCCTTCTATGAGTAATTTTCAATTCCATAGGTATAAAACAATTTTTTTTCTTAAAATACTCATGGCATTCCTCTTACTGAATTCTAAAAGGTAAACTAACTTTAGATAGTGTGTAGTAAGAAAAATATTCACAAGTGCAAATAAATTCAATATAATATTTGAAAGCTGCACGTTTTCATAAATGCTGTTACTTGATTATGATAACTAAAGTTATTTTTTAAGCGTTCTCTGAGCTCAAGAAGGAAAGAGGAAACACATGCCAACTTTTCAATTCCCTATTTTCTAGTTCTTTCAAAATCAAAGAAGGAAAAATGAGTCAAAAGGGCAAAGGCAACATCCAGCAAAACTGCTCACTGACAATTCTGTCATTTATGGAGCCTGAATAAACAAAACCACAGTTCTGGCAGTCGCTTTTCTTCTGTAATGAATTGTGTGTAGTACAAAAAAAAATACAACACAGTGACCGCTTCCCAGCCTTCCTACAGCAGAAAACTCTTTTACAATGAGAAATGTGGCCACCGTAGTAACCTCCTCTTACTCAACGCTGGTGTGATGAGGGGGTGGGCGGTGAGCCCTTGGCTCTGATGGAGGGCTTTAATGTCCCTGAGTTAATCAGTGCCACCATCGGTGTTGCTGGGGCGTGATTTCACACTCTGCCCTGGCTTAGCCTGGAGGAGCTGGAGAGGGAGGGGGGTACCCTGGGTAGCAGCATGGTGACATCTGGTCTGCTGGGGAGGCAGGATGCCTTCTGGAGCCCCTTGGGGACAGGACCCATGCAATTTGTATATCTGTGCTTTACTCTGGGTTGTTCAGCTCATCTGATAATGTTTAAGTTTTGCAGAGGAAAATCACAGAAGCACAGAATGGTTTGGGCTGGAAGGGACCTTAAAGATCATCCAGTTCCAACCCCCTGCCCTGAGCAGGGACACCTCCCACCAGACCAGGTTGCTCCAAGCCCCATCCAGCCTGGCCTTGAATCCCTCCAGGGATGGGGCAGCCACAGCTTCTCTGGGCAACCTGGGCCAGGCTCTCACCACCCTCACAGCAAAGAATTTCTTCCTGAAATCTAATCTCAATCTCCTCTCTTTCAGTTTAAAACCTTTCCCCCTCATCCTATGGCTCCACTCCCTGATCAAGAGTCCCTCCCCATCTCTCCTGGAGCCCCGTTAGGGACTGGAAGGGGCTCTAAGGTCTCCCCGGAGCCTTCTCTTCTCCAGGATAAAGATAATCTTCTTTAACACTGAAAAATGTTCTTTCATACAGCAAAGGAAACAAGATTATCTTCAGTAACACCTTCAATAACTTTGTACACCTTCTGTGTCCTTGTTTTCACAATAAAACATCCTTCTGTTATCTCCCTGGGCCTCTGCCCACGTCTGCGGTTATAAAAGAGCAATGTGCGCATTTCACAGTCCTTAATGGGCCCAATTGAAACTGGCATAAAGATACACTGGAAGTTGTAGGGATAATGCAGAAGAACCGGGAGCAAAACTCTCATTAAGGCTAAAGGGAAGTTTGCCCAATTCCCTACCAACCATGCTGAAAATATTCCCCAGGAGGCACAGATTCATAGTCCTAATTTTATTTGATTTGTACCGGCCCTCTCTGCCTAATTAAAAATGTATAGAAAAAAGCAGAAGACAGGGAGAAAAGAACTGTTATGTTCTTCAGTACTTGGGGCTCACTCGCGTTTCACCAGTGCAGGAGGAGCAGGAAGAAAACAGCCCGTCCTCTGGTGATTCTGCCACATCTTGGGACAGTAATCGAGCTCCAGCGGTGACTGATGGACAGTCAGTGCTGACTCTCCTGTCTGTTAGTCTGAACAATAAGCTACTTGTTTGTAAGGGTTGTAAGAGGAGAAATCTAAGTACAGAACAGGCATAAGTTTTGCTGTTGGTTAAACTAAAAATAATACCCTATTTCTATATTTTTTTATGGTTGCCTTCAAATTGAGATATTTTCTTACTGTGATAATTCACAATGTGAAATCCTCTCTTCCTCCTTTTTTCCCTTCTAGTATATAATTTTGTTCTGTAGTTTTAGTTATCTGAATGATCCCACAGACATGGTTTGTTAAATTGACTAATCACAGCTACGTTCGACCCATTCTTGATGGCCTTTACACCTTTCCAGTTTTTTGCATTGCTCTCTTGGACTTGGGAACAAGTGAAATTATTGCGTCCGATGGTCCTTTATACGTTTGGTTGTGGCTTTTTTCAAGGATTTATTTGACGTTTGGTGTTCCAGAGTAAAAAAGCAGGGGGTGGGGTGGGAATTTGTTCATTGCTTCACTTGGTGTGTGGGAGCCACCTTGAGAGCCACACACGTGATGTGATGAGCCACAGTGTGCCTGGGTCTTGCTGCGCAGCGCTGGCCCTGTGCTGTCTGTTCCGGGAGTCCCTGTGGCTGAAGGTCACAGGCTCAATGTTGTTTCATTTTGCATTGGGAAAGTACAGTCTGGAAGCTGAGTAGAAGAAAAATCTGAAATCCAAAGTTGAATCATGCTCAGAGGGATTTGCACAAAGAGATGACAAAATCTCATTGTATGAAAGAAGCAAAATGTATTTTTTTTTTTTTTTGGTTTTGTTTTTTTAATTCTGCCTTTTCTGCAATAAATAGCTACTTAAGTAGGCGGTATGTTCTGTACGGGAGTTTCCTGCAGAGGGTTCAGTGCAGATTTGTTAGCATTAAGGAATACCTTGGAAGAATTAGGGTAAGACTCTTAGCAGACTTAGTCTCTAGAGGACATTCTTGCTAACATGTGACTGGCTTCTGACTTTTAACCTTCCCCTTTGAAGTGTTGTCATCGGTATAATTATCATTAGGCACTACAGAAAATCAAACATTTGAATGATTGTCTCCAATTAAGAGGATTTTTTAATGTGCAAATGAAATGATACATATACAGAAGTCCTTATTGGTGATGGTCGTTCATGATGCTGACATAAAAATAGTTCATTTCAAACCTGCTGAAATGTATCTTGATCAAAGAATAATTTTAATTACATTGAAAGATTATTAATCAAAAAAGACAGACATGAAAACAAAAATGAAAAGACTTCTGGAAGTGACTGCTGTTAATCCTCTTCTGATTTCCCTATTTTGTCCATCACCCTTTGATTCACAATAAAAGGGGGATCTAAAACATGGTTTCCTTGCCTTCCTGCCTCAAGGTGTCCTTTTTCTTTTACTCTCAGCACCAAAGCATCTCCACTAGTGCTCTCGTAGCCCACTGTGAGCACTTTACGATCATCTCTGTGGAGACAAGCCAAAAAAAAGGTTTGGGGTTAAAGTATAACAGGTACCTGATATTCTCCCCCTTCTCTCACTCCTCCAGCTGTTTCTGAGGTAGCAGCAGCGGGGGGGGAGGAGGGTAATTTTAGGAGGAAGAAAATGCTGGTTACACTGCAACTACCCTTATAAATAGACCTTAAGAAGCAAACACAGAGCAATTCTGCATTTTGCATTCCCACTGCTGTTATAAAAAGAACTAGTCAGTTTTTGCTGGGCTTTGTTTTCAGTGGGAAATAAAAAGGAAAAGATCAATCACGTTTGTTCTGCCTAAAAAGAGGATTTTTGTTAAAACCCCTTGCAAATGGTCCCCCATCTCTGTTTGTACCTCCGAATCTTTCTTCCTTCCCAGCCCTGTGGGTTTGAGGGAGGAGCAAAATCACTATGGCAGCGGGCTGCTTCCCAGATGTGTCAAAGAAACCTGCCAAGTTTCATAGCCTTATTGTGTGCGATGCTCAGATTCCCTTTTGTGTTTGTCACGTAATCAGTGGAAAATAGCAGTATTTGAACCAGGATTTCACACTCCCTTGCTCTGCCCCTGGCAGGGCCGCTGTGCGTTCCCTCGTCCATGTCAGTCTCCTGCTTGTTCCTGAGAGGATGGAAAGGAACCGGTGTGGGGTAAAAGCCTTCTTAATTTGCTCCTGAAGACAAAGGTCTCATCGTGCCTATTGTCCTGGAGCACTGGTACAAATCGAAACAGCAGCCCCCTGAGAGTGTCCAAATGGGGTTTTCTGGAACTCTGTCACATTTGTTTTCTCATCGGAAGGTCAGAAGCGGTCTGTAAAGTCAGTAACAGCAGATCAGCCTCATCTGCGCCGCAAGTCTGAGCCATTTTTTAAAATTCACGTCAAGGGTCAGCATCCCCAGCCGAGCAGCTATCGCTGTTCAGCCAGCCTGACGTACAGGGAGCAGGGAAACTCTCGGTGATAGATGGCCCTCTTGTAGGATGTGTTATTGCCGTTGGAAAAACACTTGCACAGCTTTGGCACGTGCTTACTTCCTTCTGCCAAATTAATTTCCTAGCTCTGGTTCGGTCTCATTCCTTCAAATAGCATCTGGGAGGTGCTGGGGTGCCATACCATACCTGGTCGTGGGTTATGTCCTCTTCCAGGCTGAGTGCTGTGGGACCACCCTGGGGTCTGACTTTTGTGGTGTTCCCACGGGGACTCGGTTCTGCAGACAAGTCCTGAGCCCTGAGCTGTGTCAGCCACTCCTTGTGATAGTGACACCAGGTGGAAAGGATCACCTGGCACCTTTCCTCCTAAGCGTGATGTGCTTCAATTTTGGGACGTGCACTGGAGAATATAGATGGTGCTTCGTGCATGTAGACTGGGTTTTGATGTATGCCTGTATTTTGATTCATGCATGTGTTTTGATTATTTAATATAAGTTAGAAGCTACTCCACTGATTCCCCATTGAATGGCTGAGTTTAATTTCACCTGTGTTTAGAGCCAAAGCTGCATCAGTTAAATGCTTGGAACTGTTGTTCAGAGGTACTCATTTCGTTCTGCTGGCCGTGGGGGAAACCTAAATTCCTAGCTTAACTTCTTTGAGTCACTCTGTTTGTCTGTGTACCTTTGCAGTGCTGAAATAAGTCATCTGAATCCAGCCCATGTTCCCTGAAGAGCCTGATTTAGAGCCTTTTGTTGCATTGCTCTTTTGTTACTTGCTGTTTTTCTCCCTTTTGCATCGACAGCAACAAAGAAATCCTTATTTCAGTGCAATTCCATCAGTCATGTATAGAAATAGAGCAAATACCTAGGAAATCGGAATGGATCCCAGAAGGGCCTCGTGGCAATTTCTGTTCCAACTTCAAAAGGTGCCATTTACATAATGCAACATCTTCACTGGAATGAATAAACGGTGATTTAATGCAAGACCTTTTGTCTTTTATACCTTACATTTAAATAATAAATACATAAACATTAGAATAAAACTATCTGAAAGAGTGATATTTGGTTAATGAAGCTGTGAAATTGAAGCTTGTTCCTGATGCACTATATCAACAGTAATTTCCCCCCTTATTTTAGCAAGCAGTAAAAGGCAGGTTCATATTAGCTGATCTAATCCAGTCCAACTTTGTATTATCTTCATCTCTGCTGCTTTCCATGCTTAGTTTCAATTTATGTGTTATTGGGTTCCCTCTGGTCTCCTCTCCTGTTTCCCCCTGGCTGTTTAAGATTGTAGACAGCTCAGATAAGAGTCATTCTCTTCTAAGACAAGCTTGGCTTGGACCCATACCCCTGCCTTGTAAGGACCACTCTAGCATCTCTAGTTCCTATAAGAAAAGAGTACTTTAATTCTACCAAAAAGTGTTTTCCGTACTGTTTTACATTTTTACCCCAATTAGATAATTCTATGGAAGTGTCGAGGGTCTTCCTCTGCCCTAGAAAAAGACTTTAGCTGCACTGCAGATGATATTCTATTTAGAATTTCTACAGCCTACAAGCTCCTGTGGGCTCCTCTCCTTATATAGGTTTGCTATCCAGTTTTTCCTGCTTTTATGGCTGTGTTGGATCCTCCCCCCGCCCCCTTCCCTGAAGCTTTTGGGGCAGCTATTTATGTTAGCTTCTACCCCTGGAGATCCCCATTCTCAATTCCTGCTGAAGCTTTCCTCAGTGGGAGAGTGTTTTCTTTATAAGCTGGGAGCAGCCCAGAAAGGTGTCCTTGTACCTTTCATAGAATCACAGAATGGTTTGGGTTGGAAGGGACCTTAAAGATCATCGAGTTCCAACCCCCCTGCCCTGGGCAGGGACACCTCCCACCAGACCAGGTTGCTCCAAGCCCCCTCCAACCTGGCCTTGAACCCCTCCAGGGATGGGGCAGCCACAGCTTCTCTGGGCAACCTGGGCCAGGCTCTCACCACCCTCACAGCAAAGAACTTTTTCCTGAGATCTAATCTAAATCTCCCCTCTTTCCGTTTAAAACTGTTCCCCCTCGTCCTATGGCTCCACTCCCTGATCAAGAGTCCCTCCCCAGGAGCGCCCGTTTCACACACCACAGCAGCCTCGCATACCTCAATGACCAGCTAGCTTAATGGAGACCAGTTTCTACAACTTTAAACATTAGCAAAGCTCACCCAGCACATGCTTGATACACCATCTGTTACAAATAGGCACAAGGCTGCAGAGAAGAAAGAACACACTGAGAAGGAGAGTAAATCCCATTTCTCACCCTGTGCTCTGCGTATCCTGCCGTATCATCATTTTTCTAACCGATTCAGGTCTCCTTTGCAGATTTGACTTTCAGCTTTTTCCTAGCGCATGCAGACAGACCCCACACCTGCTTCTAGACTGCATCTCAGGTCATCTGTACTGCCCTTCTAAGTGGAAGTACGGTGCTAGCAAGTCCAATCTGCTCTTAGAACAGATGATGTTAAGACTCCCATAGGAGGGATCATAAGTCTCTTCTCCCTATTCAAGGCTCATTGTACCTTGGCCTTCAGGTGTATCTTTCCAACTCTGAACTGGTCCCCTTGTTATTTCCTTTTGGTCTTGTTTTTCTTAATCAGATGATGGAGGACAGCCAAAGCTCACCACTGATTCTATTTACCATGCCTTATATACCTCAATTGCAATAAGTCTCAGGCGACATTTTTCTCTGTCATCCAAGTATATTGTGTTGATGGTATGAAGGAGGCAAAAAAACCCTGTCATGAATCTAAGCCTGTTCCTCGAAGGAAATTTCTTTCTTGGGTCTTGCGGTTGCTGTCAAGAGGGTAGCTGTAGCCTTACCTCCTATTTTCAGTCTCCCAGGATAGGATCATGCTCCTGCTTTTAAGGCTGGGAATAGTTCAGAACAGTGGATATATAAGGATTCCCTAGGATTAGTGATTTTTTTTTTTTTTTAACTTATCTATTCCACAACTGTCAAGATGAGGATTTTCTACAGGTTCCTCCTCTCTTTTTACTCAGACAGGATGCTCTCTACATTAGCAGTAAAGCAAAAAATTTATGGTAATAGCTTTATGAGAGGCTAGACAAACTCTTTAAAGTTATAAATCTGAATCAAATTTTGGTTTGAGGGTGTGTATTTTGGTTGGTGGGGTTTTTTTGTTTGGGTCTTTTTTTTCCCCTCCTGTTGTTTTGGTTTGTGCTTGCTTTTTTAGGTTGGTTTTTTTTTGTTGTTGTTGTTGTTCAGATGAGCTGCTTAGGTTGTATGCTGAAAACCAAGAGGCTACTGGAGCGTGATAGTAGTGTTTATAACTGCATCAGGCCCTGATAATAGCTAGCTTTCAGACTGGTTCAATGTCAGGAATACTAGGTATATGACTTGAATATAAATATTTGTGAATAGAACACAACTACTTGCTGTTTCCGTATTTATATAAAAAGAGATTTATAATCATTCTCGATAGCAAATCTGCATTTTTTGGACTCAGAATTATGCTTTGCTGTAGTTTGAGGGGCCTGCAGGCGTCCTCTCACAAAAGCATTACCTTAGTTATACTGAGTTTACCGCAATCAGTGAATAAATGAGATGTAAATGAGATTAGAATCCAGGTCGTGGTATATACTGTGCATTACTGTGTACAGGGAAATTATTCTGCTTTCCTATCTGGTTACGGTAAGACTGGTACATGGTTAGGAGTTCTGCCAGGGGAAATCCGTATTTCCGACACTTCTAAAAGATCAGGGCTATATTAGAAACTCTTCAGTTATCAAAATGCTGTTGAACTTTATTGATACAGATACAGGGAGGAAAGATTTCGGTAGCACGACAGAATGGACTTGTGAAGGTTAGAAATGTGCAGTGCTGCAGTTCAATGCACCTGCAGAATCCTGAGAGTCTTCAACCCCTCAGAGGTTACCGTGAGAAATAAATTACAGAGCAGCTCCAAATAAGGGAGAACTGGAAGAATCGTGTTTCCTTTGTTTAGAGTAGCATCAAAGCAGGCTGTGAAAGGGAAGAATAGTTCACTGCTCTTCTGAATTCACAGCTCTTTCGTTTCTTTCTAGTGTGTAACATCAGCTAAGGGATTAATTTGTTTTTAAGTAGTTTATTTTTTTAATGTCTCTTTTGAATGTGGATTGTCTGTCTGCAGGGATTACTGCAGAACTGGAGAATAAGTCCCAGAGGATGAGAATTCAGCAAGGGAAAAGGATATTTCATCAGGATGCTAAAATATTAGACTGAATTAATTGCTCATTTATATGGCAAGAAAAAAGGCCTGGAGAATGTGCGAGATGCTGGCTCAGCAAGAGGGAAAAAGAATGATGGGAATGAGAGGGGAAGGAGAACTTCATCAATTTGACTCTCTTCTGTACGATTGCTGTTCCCAAGTGGAGCCCTGCTGGAGGAATAGAGGGTATGATGGAGGGAATTGCCAATGAGGGATAGTCCTGATCTTGTTTATAAACAAGATTGATAACAAGGCAATTCTGAATCGGGGTAAATGCCAAAGTGTTCTTTATCCAGCCTGCTCATCTTCCTAGTCACTCTTCACATATTTAAATAATTCACTTCAATAGGTAGAATCGGGCTTATGTCCTTCCTTCCTTGAAACATCAAAATGCTACTGGGAAGGACTGGTGGAGAGAAAATGCATTTGCATCTCTCGTAGGAATCACATGTGGCAACCAAAGTACTGTCACTGTTTCAATATGAAAAGACCACCAAGGCCTTGTAGCTGGCTTTGGAGGTTCAGATGTGATGTAGCTGGTGCTGTGCCAATAAAGAATAATGAAAAACATGAACATGGTGACACGTTTTTACGCAGCGCCTGAAACTGGTGTAGGGAGCAATTTTTACTTGTTGTGTAAATATTTGAGTTTGATAAAAACGACACCCGTATCTCGAAATACGAGTTGAGTGAGTCACAGCAGGGCAGGTGAGCCCTTCCCAAGTGTATATAGAGAGTCTTTATGATGTTTCTACTTTTACAAGAAATTAAGCAGCACACCAATACCTATTCCCTTTTGGAGCTGGAAAATCCTGTCTTTGAGGAAAAAACCTCGACTATTGTTAAGCCAATTAGTTCTATGGAGCGAAGGATCTGGTTTCTTAAAGTTTATGGCACTTTGTGGATCTTCTGACGTCTAAAGTGGTTTGAGTTTTGAGGGAGTTTTTTTCCGTCTTCGAGGTGTTTGTCTTCCTCCTATGAGAATTTCTGGGGTGTCCCTGTACAACCCCCTTTGATTAGGGACTAATCAGTTTTTCCCTTTCTTTTTCTTTAAATGTGTAGGAACTAAGCACCTTTCTTCCCTTCTGGCGTGTTTGGTTGAAAATGGCCAACATGACCTAGGACATGAACACCCATGGAAAACCAGACAGGTTGGAAACACGTAACACTTCCAGGCCAGCGGCGTGAACAAGAACATTTGCTTTACATTTCGTTTTGCCAGGCTTGAAAAAAAACCCATGCTGTCAAGGTTGGCTGGTAGCTTTAGCAGCTGAGCAGCACTGAGGCAGCTGAGCCCCTGTGTCTGAACCAATTACTATGGTTTTAGTGGGATTGGGCAAAAAGGCAGCTCAATTCAAACTGCTTTATTGGCATGACTAGTGTCGCAAGCTTTGCCAAAAGGCACGGTGCCACCGGGGATTTGAGAGATTCAACATGTCAAAATGATTTTGGTCTTAAAATAAGTGCCATTTGATACTTTATTCTGCAGTGATTAGAACTGGAGAAGGTTTTGATCTCTGTTCCTAATTTTAGAAGTTTGGATAAATGGTCTTGGTAACAGCAGCCTAATGCTGTCAGCTACACAGCTGAGGAATAAGGGAAAGCTCAGTCTTTTTATCTAAAACCCGACAAGGGCTGAACAATAAGACTCTTTCCAGTGTCTAGAGATAATCTAGAAAATAGAATTTGGCTTTAGGACACAATGCAGAAATCCCTAAAAGACAGGGTCTTTTCTAAAACTGAAAAAAGCCAAATCTTGCAAATGGCCTGTTGATTGGCAAATAATTGCTGTGATAGAGAAGTGCTCAGTTAGCTGAGATCTTTGGTCACTACTTAGAATGACAATGCAAAGAGTCGAATCCTATTTTCTTTCAATCCAATATTAAAACAACATCAAACAATGCCCCCGAAAATGTATGTGAATTGTAAACAGGCTGGTTTATACTTCTCGGAGTCTAGCGTTGTGTACTGGAAAATGTTAAGCTGATAAAGAGTAAAGGGCTGCGCTATTTTAAGCTCTCTTATCCAGTTAGCTGGCTAAAACTGTTTTATAGCTAGAACAGAGCATCTGGGCTGGTACACATAGCATTCATCAGTGACTCCAAATCTGTGAAAAAGAGCAGGGAAACAACAAGCTTGGAATAGATGCTGTCAAGCCCACAACATGTGAACAATTTGTAGTTAGAACCTCCCCCCGCCCGTGATGCTCAGAAATCACAAGTAGCTGCCAGTCCTTCAAGATTTTTCTCTGCGAGCATGTGCTGTTTTTCTGAAGTTCCTATGTGCCTTCTAAAAAAAAAAAAAGTGGAAGATGGAACATACTGTACTGAGCAGTGAAGCCAGCACTGAAGGAAGAAAAACAATTCAGGCTGGGACACTTCTACCTCCTAACTAATCATGGTTTGCTTATACAAAGGATGTTAAATTTGGTTGTTTTCTTTGTTCCTCTTGAAGTTTTAATGTCAATACCAGGTGACTGATTAGTGCCCTGTTGCACCCTTCTGAAAGCTCCAAGGAGGTCATGAAGTTTATAAGGGATTGTCTGCCCAGGGCAGGTCATCTGCTAACAGATGTAGCTCTTAATCTTGCCTGTGGCTTATAACCAGAGCCATGTCTTGCTGTCACTGCAAAAGACTCAGTAGTGCCATAATGTGTGCCTTGGTTTCCAGATTCTTAATTAAGAAAGTAAAAATCCAGAAATTTACTCTTCAGTATCCTTTCCCGCAAAGAGCCCCTCTGTAGCACTTAAATTGCTACTTTTGGTCTTAACAGAGGGGGTTTTTATTACATCAATATTTACTAGAACAGATTGAGGAATCATAAAACCAGATCTGCATTTGCAGAGTAAGGAGCTGAGTTAAAACAGACCTTATATTAACTAAAAATACCTCTCTTTGTTTTTTTTTTAAACCCCACAAGTACAACAAAATAAAAACCTTTTTCCTTTTCAACATCAAAATGTATCATGAACTGCTCGGCTATATTAATTAGAAAAGTGAAGAAAAATGTAAAGAAATCAATACTAATCTCTATTTTGGGATGACTGTGTAATTTTGGATCCTTAATCGTATGGGTTTTATTTGCAAATTCCAAGTGTTTTTACAGCTGAACTTGAATGGGGGCTCGTCACCTTTGCTTCCCCCTCTGATCCCGGGCAGAGCTGATCTCTGAGTGGTTCCTCATGTGCATGTGAATATAGACGTGTCAAATTGCCTCCCACTCACCTGCCCTGTGTGTGCCTTGTAGGTCGGACACAAAACTGTTGGGAGAGGGTGGCTGTTTTATTCCAACCATGTAGCTCTGTAAGTTCACAGCTGTTTCCAGGGTTACCTTTCATTAACAGGAACTCCAACAACAGCAAGGTCAGGCTGTGGAAGATCACCTTCCTCTCTGCTGAGACAGGTGGAGAGTCCATCGCTATAGATGCTGATCCTGCCAGGGGTCACAGAGAAGTTTTTCTCATGTTCAGATGGAATTTCCTGTATTCCAGTTCGTGCCCGTTGCCCCTTGTCCGACTGCTGGGCACCACCGAAAAGTGTCCAGCCACATCCTCTTGACACCCACACTTTAGGTATTTATAAGCATCGATGAGGTTCCCTCTCAGTGTTATGTTCTCCAGGCTGAACAACCTCAGGTCTCTCAGTCTTTCTTCATTAGAGAGATGCTCCAGTCCCTTGATCATATTTGTAGCCCTCCGCTGGACTCTCTCCAGTAGTTCCCTGTCCTTCTTGAACTGGGGAACCCAGAACTGGACACAGTGCTCCAGATGTGGCCTCACTAGAGCAGAGGAGAGGGGGAGGATGAACTCCCTTGACCTGCTGGCCACACTCTTTTTTAATGCACCCCAGGATATCATTGGCCTTCTTGGCTACCAAGGCATATTGCTGGCTAGATGGTGTAATGGTGGTAGTAGATGCTTTCTTGGACATGACAGTGGTGGTTCTACCTCAACTTAGTGAGCTACTGAGCTGTTAGAGAACCTGGGTTGGCTTTCCAGCTTGGTGTGGGAGGGAGAAGGCATTGCCACCAATATTCTCAGCCCTAGCAGAGGGCTTTCCCCTCTCCTGTTTTCCATGTGTGCTCGGAGTCTGTTCCTTTTCGGGCACCTTTCTCTTCCCCTAAGTGCTGTGATAAGGGGTTAGGTGAAATTGTGGCTGGCACAGCGATGCACCACTTTGCTAAGTGTTTTAGGCAGGTGTAGATGGAAGGTGTCCATCACTCCACCACTGGCGTGGGAGAGATGAGGTAGCCACGGCAGGTCAGGTAAATGGAGATGGGCAGAAGGAGCAGGCTGTCCTGGGATCAAAATCAGGGGCCACACAAAATGGAAAGAGACTCCTTGCCTGCATGTTTACCTGAGGGTGTTTGCTTTTTAAAGTTGGCGTGCTGTGAGTGATTAAATTTTCGCCGCCCTGTCATAGCAGTCGCTGCCAACCTCATTAAACAAGTATCTCCTACCTCTGGCTTGCTGTGGAGTGGGTGGACCGACTCCTGCTGTGTCTGATCCGGTTAGTGATCCCGGCTCCAGCCTTGATCCCTGCTCGTTACACAAATAACACCGGCTGGGAGATCTTTTAGCAAAACTGCTTTTTATTCTTTTTGAACGTAGAACTGGGTGTCGCAAGTGAAGCAGCCACAGGTGCCTGGATTGAGGATGGAGTTTCATTAGGGGAAAGGGAAACTGCTTAAGGAGTTGAGTTATGTATAAAAGTTTGTTCTTATGGCTGAAACAGGGGTGGGTGACCCCAACTGTGTTCTCTGAGGGACCTGATCCTGCCAACTAGGGAATTTGCTATTCATGTATAATCCCGTTTAGATTTCATACTTGCATTGTCACGCACCTGTAAAAGGTTGTTCTTTGCTCACCCTCTACGGTTTCTTTAACATCGGACATGGGACGAATGTCCACTTTCTGCATTTCTCCAGGAGAGAGCTTTTCCTAAATAGCAATCCCCAATGGCAGATTGTCATCTGAGGCAGGATGAAAACCCTGGAGGGGGGAGTGGAAGTGGCTGAGTTTGGGAACTGTGAATTGAACCTAAACTGCAAACTTGGAAGGAGAGGTTTGAAAGGATATCTTTCGCATTAAGGTTTCATGCTGAGGCTTTTGTATGGGCCTTATCGTGAATATCAGATGCAAAACAGGCTGAGGTGATGCTTTTGTTGGTTTTTTTGTGTGTTTGTGCATGTGGAATAGGAGTATGACCTAGGAAGCAGCGATAAGACTGAACTAATAGTTACTGGTTTGGTTACTTGGATGTCCTTAGGCATTTTGTTGTTGTTGTTGCTTTCTGCTGTACCTCAACAGACATTGCAGCACCCCTGTCCGGAATAACACACTGCGGGAGGAAATGAGCTTGTCTTGGCTGTGTGGAAATGGGGATGTGATTTCTATTGTGTTTCCAGGAAGGGCAATGAAGCTGCTTGTGACACAGCTATCAAATTTGCTTTTTGCCAATTTTACCCTTTTGTTATGGATTAATTGCGCCTGGCATCGACACAGCTTGGTAAGGGTTATAGAAAGCTGAAATTTTATAATTGGAAGCATCCAAAGCTATTTTATTACAGCGAGTCTTGCCAGTCAAACTCCACGTGAACATGGCTTTGTCTAGTTTTGCTCTTAAACGGCTGAGACCTTGGAGTCAATGTAATTCATTGTGCTCTATGTAAATGAGGCTGTACTAAATGACTAACGCATGTTATCCACGTAGATCTGAGATGAGGTGTTTGGGGGGAAATGATAGTTTCTGACTGATAACAGCTTCCCACCAGGGAAGTCCCTGGCCTTCATTTCTATAAAGGTATGAGCACAAATATATTATTACGCTGCTAAAAAGCCAGAGGAAGGAATTATTCTCCCTGCCCTTTTTTGAGGGCGCGCGGGTCTTTATCCTTCGAGCCAAGAGCAATTTTTGCAACAATCTGTCATCTTGAGGGATTAAGTCAGTGTCAAAGACGAGGGAGGCAGAACTGTTAATTGCAGGCAAATCAGTTGGGGTAAAAAATGCAATTAGAAGAGACATTGTGGGAATTGGCGAATCCCAGGCACAGTTTCTTTATACAAAGATTTTCTATACTTTGATTCGTGTGTTCAGACCTGCCAAGCTACCTGCTTGGTAAAGCCTGTAACAAAAAGGGAATTCATCAGCAATTCATGGTGCAGACATGGAAAACCTCTCAAGCATCTCATGTCAAATTGCACATTATTCACCTGCTAGTGCACCTGTTTAAGGTTCTCTAGACCTACCTATGCCTGGATTATTTTTAAAGGTGCACACTTTTTAAGCAGTTGACAAGAACCGCCTTATGAAAAAGACTATATAAAAACAAACTTTCAGCTAAAAGCACTTTAAAGTTGAAACACAGATGACTGAACTGGATTAATCACTTGTTCTTCTAAAAGAATATATGATGCTTTAAAGAGTAGAGTCCTTTATCAGAGTAGGTGTTTTGTAAGTAGTATTCCCATATGAAGAACTTGATTCAGAAAGATTCTTCTGTAACTCCATTCATAGCAGGTTTTGTGCAGTTACTGAGTTTCTAACCAAACCAACATTAAAATTTGTGGAGAGAGAAATAAAATTAATATAAAGAAAGATGTCTTAGAATACACAAAAATTAACTCATAGAGCTGATGTACTGAAGCTCCCATGTCTCTTAGACGTTTCTCCTCCCTTTCTAGCATTCACAAAGGTATTAACAGGTTTTTTTACCTTAATTTGGAGGCTGAATACAGGATTTCTGTTGTGGAGAAACTGATGAAAGAAATTTTGCTTGTTAAAAAAACTCCTTTCCAAGCTCTTGGGTATCTGGCTCCCTAAAATTCAAATACCTTAGAATTCAAACTGTGATGTACAAAGTTTTGGTGATGAGTTCAGTATCTACATGACTAGAGCTCTAGACCTGGTCTGAAGAGAAATTAAAATGTTCACAGGCTGTTTATACCTTACTAATGCTTCCTCTGATAAAAAAGGTAAATGCCATGGCATTTGCAAACCATCTACCTGCTCCAGGCATACTGTTTAGGATTGTAAAAAAAAAAACAAACCCCAAACAAATCTGGGGAAGTGGGAATAGTTGAGAGTTGATCTCTAAGTGAAGATGAAGAATGTAATTTGACCAGAACATAATTAACATCATGCTATGTAGAACAGATTGACCAAATGGGAGTGTCAGTTCTGATCTCTACTCTCTGTCTGATTCTTGGTAAAGCCTGAAAAGGAGGTTAGCATGATACGACCGTCTCCTTTTGTGTGAAATTGTAGAGTATAATGAAGAGATTTGTGAAGAATCCATAACACTAAATAAAAATATATGTAAAAAAAGCCACAAACAAATCAACGCTTGGGAATTAAAATTACTTCTGAACAGTACCTTCCCTCAGCTCTGCAAGAAGGGTTAGTTTTGGTTTTGTGGTGGGTTTTTTTGTGGGGTTTTTTGGGGGTTTTGTTTGTGATTTCTTTGATTGTGGTGGTTTTGGTGTGTTTTGGGTTTTTTTTGTTTGTTTGGTTTTTTAATATTGTTGTAGTTGACATAGTATCTCTAATCTGGGTTGCAGCATTTGAATGTGATCTAATTCACTATGCCTTTTCTCACACTTGCACAACCCATACTGTAGTCAGAAGAGCAGCAGCAGCTTGTTCAGGTGCACCTGAGCTAGTCTGGAAGTACCCACACTAGCTTAAGAAATAGATATGGCAATCTTTAACTTCCAGAAAATTTTTTATTACTAGCATTTTTTTTTTTAATCCAGGTTTCCACAAGAATGCTGCTGAAGTGGTGGTGTGATTGTTGGTGTGTTTCCATGTAGGGCTAACACTGATGGAAGTCAGCACTCCTGGGTGCCAGAGGTCCATTCTCCCACCAAGAAAACGTCAAGCCAGTCCCATCCTTTTTCTTGAGCCATAGTAGTGATCAGACAGATGACCGATGAGTCGAATCTACCTGCTGATACCGATAAAGGCTAGTTATGAGTTTGGATTGGCAGCAGGGAGGGTGGCTTGGTACTTTTCACAGCAGTGTGGTCTTGAAGCATCAGTGCAACGGTGCCCTGAGCTGGTTTCAGGCTGACTCAGGGAAGCCTACACAGGGGGTAGTTACAACTTTGGTCTCTGTGAGTGCAAATCCGAAACGTTAGGGGTGTCATGGTATGGCAAGAACAAAATTCCAACTCAAGTAGTATTAATGATGCTGGATTCTGGACTGTGTTGTTTCCACAATCAACTTGACTTGGCTTGAAAAGAAGCAATAAATTTCTCTGCTGCTATAGCAACTGAGTTTTAGATGTGTCTTCTCTTGAATGCAATCCAGAGTATTATGTATCATGTGCCTAGGATTGACGTCTAGGAGACAGAGGGTGATACAGATGATTTTGAAGAATGTGCTGTGGCAGTTTAATAAGTTGCTGCTACTGGCAGCTGTGTGTTTTGCCCATTTTTAGGAGTTTCTAGTCTCCATATCAGAGCTGGCAAAGGCAATAGGCATCCACACCAAAGCTACCTCAGATCATAACCTGACCTTTTAGCTTAGACTCATAATGGCTCTGACTCCTGTTTACAGGGAGATTTAGCTGTGTTGGGCTAAACAGGGTCTGCCCTGTCCCCATACAAAAGGCCAGAAGGAAGAGCTGAACGGGACTGTCAGTTGCTTCTGAACTGTCCCAATTTACACTGATAACATCTGCAGACTCTGGCAGCTGAGCTCTGGACACACATCTTCTGCAGCTGTCCCCATTACAAGTAGGAAGACGCAAATTATTTAACTGTGAAATTTTAAAAATGGGAAGAAAAAAGATGTTATCTTAGTTTTGGTGTATTTTTTTTTTTTTTTGCCATAAATAAGAAGCAAGAAAAAGAGTTTAAATAATTTGAGTCATTCTATAAAACCAATTACAACTGTGTCCTCACACCTGGTAAGTATTTTATGTATCCTATGTATCGTATCTAGGGGTAAGAACTGTAAGCTGAGCAGGTTTCATTCTACCTTGTTGGAAATATTTATGATCAAGGATTGCTGAACGGCCTTGTGAGGGTCAGTGCGTTATAGGCTGCTGGATCTGGGAGTCCTTAGAGATATGTTATGTACTGGTTTAGGTTGTAGTAACTGTCCATTCAAATTTCTTATATGAGAGCTGGATGATGATGACTATGTCGTGACTGGGTATAAATGCCCAGGGAACCGGAGGGGTCTGCAGTCCCCTTGGCCTTTCCTCCCTGGCATTCCAAGAGAGGAACATACTTCTGTTTAATCTTGACCTGAAAATTAATAAATAAATATTTCAGGGATGGCTTAGTAATTTTATCCAATGAGCGTGAAAAGCATGTAAAATGCATATGCTGTTCTATGAATGAAGGTTGGTTAGGAGCCTCCCTGCCTCCCTTCTTCTGGATGAGTGTCTTATGACAGTTTACAGAATTGATTTGCTCCTGTTGCTCCCATGAATCTTGTTTTTTGTTTTTTTGTTTTGTGTTTTTTTTTTTTTTTGTTTGTTTTTTGTTTGTTTTTGGTTGGGTTCTTTTTCGTGTGTGTTTGTTTGTTTTTCTGAATTACTGGTTACCTTCACCAGGCCTGATAGAAAAGCACTCTCCTGAGAAACAGGTACGCAGATGTTAGGTCCTCTGATTATCTTTCAGTTGTCATGCAAGTCCCTGACTCAATGTGTTAAATACAAGAACCTCAAGGTTCCCTAAATAAAACACCTGCATCTTCATTTTTTTGAAGGAAACTTGAATCTGTCAAAAAGAGATAAATGTGCTCTGAGATTACCTACCAGGCCAGGTGTTTTGGGAGTTGATGTGGAGGAGACCCCTGTTCAGGATGGCTGGGAGCCTGGTACTTGGTGGCCCAGCCCCAAGAGGTCCTGCACCTGGGCAGGAGCAGCATGTGCGACACATGGTGAGGTCAGGCAGTGACCGGGTTGGTTGTGGCCTGGTTTACAGCTTTGGATTTTAAGTATTTATTTTCCACCTAGATTCTTTATTTGATTTAGCTCTAAGGTCTTTAGAATTTTTTTCAGACTAAGGTGATAGCTATGTATCTAGCTTAATTTAAACAAATATATTTATAAATTCCGTATGCTACAAGTCATTCTCACATTTCTCAGTTCAAAATTTAGACTGCTGTTTTTTCAATCTTTATCCTGATTCTGTTAATATGTTTTACCTTGACCCTTCTAAACCATTGAAATTCCAGTTTTCCAAGTTCCCTTGATTTATAAAAGCAGAATTGTACTTTTTCCAAATTTCCTCTAGGAAAGCTCCACTTCCACAGATAGACTAATTCTAAAGGCTCTCCAAGATTTATTTATTTTTTTAAAATAATATTGTTATTCTTAAGCTACCTTTGTTTTCTGCTTCAAGTAGTTCCCTACTGCTGTTCCCTAACTGCTAGAGACTACAGTTGGCTGGGGGGAAATCAGATATAGTTTAAAATCCCTTCATGAATTATTTTGTCACATCAGTGACAAGAATAACCTGTCAAGTAGTGGCAGTTTGTTTGTCAGATGAAATCCAGAATGAGGATTTCTAGATAAGCACAATGAACACTTAAAGACTGAAGGCTTGACCATAAAGACCCTCTATTTTCACAATATATAGGTCTAATAGCAGCCCCCAGGCTTCGAGGCTCTGTGTGTTGAGTAATCTCTTTAAGGAAACCCAGGTTCAGCTTTTTCCAGGCTCCTCACCTGGCATCTGTCAGATGTCTGGTTATCAAGTGCTAGTGACCTTCCCACACCGTTAAGATGTTGAGGAAAGCAATAACCAACCTCTAACGGTGGAAGAACTATTAAGCCCTATCTTTAAAACTTCAAATCATGCAGACAATTGTTTTCCTCATTACAAGAGGGAAGAACCAAAGACTGCGTTATAAGAAAGTACTTCAGACTGAGTTATTATAAAGCGCTTAAGGACAAGTTTCTCTCCTGATGTGATCAGTGCTAAGGAATTTCTTTGTAGCACTTACAGGATGAACTGTACCTCCAGTTCACTGGAACAGGGTGGAGTTATTTTAATGAAACTGGGAGCGAGCTGTAGTGGTGTAATACCCAGGGACTACGTGCTGTTCCTCAGCCCTGGCTGGCATTTCATTGCCATGGGAGCTCCAAGGCAAGCACTGTCATATCAGTAAGGAAACTTTAGAAAGAATAAGAAAGGCCGAGTGTCCCTAAAATATTTTACCTGTGTTGTACAGGTGTAAAAAAGACAGCTCAAAGATTTGAACAGAAATCCAATTATTTTCTTCTGAAAAAGATAGATCCTCCAAGGCACTTACACTTTGTGAGATCTTCTGAAAGTTTTTGTTAAATGCTTTTGTGAGAAGAAAATTTGACTTTTGTTGCAAACTGGGAGCATTCTCATATTGGTCATAACAGTAACATATTACAACAGCTTTGGGCAGGCCAAAGTCATTAAGAAAGGTCTATGGTGGTAGATACATCCTTGGTGCAGGCTGCAATTTTATGTAATATCTTAGATGACAAAAATATTTTAGTCAAGTTTCTGGCCAATGCTAACTTATCAGTTTCCTAACCCAAACCACATTTCTCCATCAGTTGCACCCATACACTTGCTTGTGGACCAATAAACATCACCTGATGTATATGGTGGCCTCATAGGTGGTTCTGTCAGAGGGTTTGGGGGTAAAAGGCTGTGGTGCAGAGGGGGCATCTCCCTGCTCCAGCTGGGCCACTGACACTAGCGTTGCATGTAAAACTGCTGCTGTAGACCAGCAAAATTGGAATCTCAGCCCTATGGCAAAGCTGAAAATGGCAGCCCTATTTAGACTGAGGTTGTTGAGGGTTCATCTCATTGATTCCTCTCATTTGACTCCTCTTGGCTGTTTATTTCCTACAGAAATGGTGCGTGCCGGGCTGATATGGGTGGCTGGTACCTCTGTTCTAAGCAATTTACTGCTTCATAGGGCAAAATTAGAAGGCAAAAAGAAGTAATCTGCTGTTCTGTCTTCCAGCGGTCCACACTGCACTCTGCTCCTCACTTTTGTGCCCCCTGGAAAATCTGAGCATTGAGGATGTTTATTTCAAAAGGCTTTTCAGGTGCAACAGAATGATTTTAAGTAAATGTGACTCTTGGAGTGAAGGGAGTCTACTTTTGCTCAGCTTGAAAACAAGTGAAACCATGATGCTTTGACAAATGTTTCTCTTGGCTATGGAAGTGTGGAGATGAGAAAAATACTTGGCTGCTCTGGGTAACACCTGCATTATAGCTGTTGATGTATACATGGATCTTGCACGTACTCGTATATCAAAGCAGCACTAGAAACACTAATAAGCATAACTAATTTTAACAGAAAGAGGTAGCCTTATTTCCAGTGTAATTTCTAGTGTAGCAGATTACCTCCCCACCTGTCAAGCAAACAAGGCACCATACAAAAAGCTTTAGTGGGATGAGCACGGGTGTGTCTCTAAATATTTTAGAAGCATATCTTCTGGAAATGTCTTGTAAGTGAGTATCTAGTTAATATTTGCTAGGGCGACTGTGTTGCAGGTGTATGCACCACAGCTTCTGATGGTGTAGGCATAAGCAAAAAGACTGATGGAGTGGGGAGATGATACACATGTTAATCCAGTTCAGTGGCTCTCACTAAAAGGTTGTCCATGCTTCTTCCCCTTTTTTCCTGCCTGGCCCCTGCCCCCAGCCTCAAGGACCTGTCTTCTTGTTCTGGGGCTCACCAGACTGGTTGGTGTTCAAATTCACTAACTCAACAAACAGCTATCTACATTTTTTCCATGATCTTTTTTCACTGAACTAGTGAGCTGAAATGGTTTGTTGTATGGCTAGGTGTGTCTGTCCCAGTGCAGGCACAAGGGAGATCAGGGGAACATGCAACTGGGAGTGAGGGGAAGGAGATGTGCAGGGAGGACATCTGTCTGTCTGCAGCCTTGAGATACTGGACTTGTTCAGTCCAGTATTGTGTAACTGGCACGCGATGCCCTAGGACAAAAATAACTGACTAATGCTTGGTTTCAGCTTTAGACAGAAAAAATGAGGAGATCATAGAATGATCACCTATTATCTCTTGCTTCATGGGTTTAATTTCTTTCCTGCCTATAATTCAGCTTCCGTCTTATAAATAATAGCATCTGGTAGTTGCTGCAGAAAGCATTAGCAAATATATTTCATGTAAATTGAATTTGTTCCATGAGTAATCATAGTGACTGGATTAGTTCTCAGTATAATTTGTTATTTAATAAAGGTTTGTCAATAAAACTGGTTGTGAAAATTCTGGTCAATATACCACAGCATGCGAGTATTTGCACAAACCTATACAGGCACAAGTGCTTGGACTAAAATTGTTCAGGTTACATTCCTGGAATCTTTTGAACTTGAAAGTAATCCCATCGGGAAATAGAACAAAACTGCTTCTCTCTTGTGGTCATTCAATAGCTAATATTAAAAATAATATTAATGATGAATATTTAGTGAATAATCTACTAGCTGAAACATGTTTTTCATTATTAAAAGACTGGCTTAAGGAAAAAGATAGAAACAGCAGAAGGCCTATAAATTAGTCTGAACTCTACAAAGATTTCTGGCTTGGATAAATCAGTGTCGCTTCAAGTGTTTGAAGGGAACTAAGCCAGTTTACATCAACCAAATGTCTTCCATTTTCACTGGGCACTAATATTTGACCAGCTGTAGCTCTAATAATTGTATAACTCATTAACATTTTACCAAATTGTGTATTCAAGTGGTGTTTGACCAGTTTGGTAAATAGCAAATTAATGTGAGCAATTCAAAGTGTGTTCACAGAATTCACATGCATTGGGGAAGAAGAAAACTCTTTCCGTAAACTTGGATTTTGGCCTAATTCAGCAATATTAGGTAGCCTGCTTTTTGCTTCTCTGTACAGACTGGCTCATCCTTCAAGTTAAACTGTCGGATTGCAGCCTTTGGGGTTTCCCAGTGAATTTGCACGATCCTTTCTCCCCTTGCTCTGAAAAGGCTGGTCTGAGGTCGCTCACAGGCTCTTTAGCTGTCCCCTGCTCCCATTGCAAAAATAAAAGCAGGTTAGAGCTTTGGCCAGATGAGGGTTATGAAAGCCTTTAGATTGACACGGAGCTTTGTTAGCTGACGTGTTTGAGGTAAGACGCTATTAGGCAGTGGAGGGTGGGGAGGGAGTTTCCTTGATCAGCGTGGTTTCATCTGAAGCCTACAGAGAAGTCATAAATACTGCTTAGTCCTATCTTAATCTCTAGTCTGTCTTGTCTAGTTTCTGTCTTTCCAACAGCTGCTTCGTAACACGACTTGAATATTTTAGTAGGGGTCTCTGAGGCTCTGTCTCTGGTGGGTATTTACCCACAGCAGTGGAAGCCGTGACTCCTCCTGGGGAAATTTAACAGAAAAGGGAGGAGAGGGTATGGGTGGCTTCCACAGGTCACAGCCTGGCTGATAGCCCTGGGCCGCCCATGAAGACAGCATTGTAGCAAGTGACAAGTTGTGAACAGAGATCCAAGTACGTGTCCTTTTTTGCCTGCTGTCCCCAGCAAGTGATACACTCTGGAGAAAGTCCAGGGCCACCCTCCATCATGCTCATCTTCCCCTCTAGTTACTGCCTTGGATTATGATTATCAGCTTAAGGCCTAACAGAATAGACTTCAAGCAGCATTTAGTAACTCTGGGGGTCCCAAATTCAACACAAAATAAAAATGAAGCATAACTTGAAGCATAGTCTCACCAAGTAGTGTTATATTGGACAATCTTCAGGCAAAAACCTGCTATTTATTCTTGGCACATTGTTATTTTCCTGCGCTGGCGGCATTCTTACAGAATCTATGGTGGAGAGGATGTAAAACATAGTTCAAATGTGAAAAAAGGGTTTCTTTTTTTGGAGTTTTACTGTTAACATTTTTTTTCCCCAGTTAATCATCTGCCTTTCTGTGGAGAAGAGAGAGCAAAAAAATTTCAAATACCAGGTTAATTCCGGCACTGAATTATTTTTAATGTTTGAATGTGTAGTGTTAAATATTGTGGGCAACTGAGATCAGAACATAGCTCACCCAGGCCTTTGTTTGCTACAAGAATATATTGCAAGCAGAGTACTTTTGTGTGTTTTGTTTTTTTTTCTTTTAACAGCTTTTTTTGGTAAAATTCAAGGACCTGCTCTTACATCCATTGAGCAAAAAAAAGAGGCTGCGAACTCAGGTTTGAGGGCAGAATGTTTCTGGTGAGATTTGAAGTAAGTTTAATGCTGTTGATTGGGGGTACTTGAAGGTACTTGGCCCTTCCAGGCAGTTAAATTGGGCAGTGAGACAGGAAGGCATCTTGAATTGGCTCTTCCTCATGCCCTGATTGCTCTGGTTCCTCATTAGCAGCACAGCCTTAATCGTAGTCCTGGCTGGTTTCTCATACCATGCTCACCGTGCGTGTATCTCTGGCCGTCGGCGCTCCAGTGGTACCGGAGGCACGCTAATCTCTCCTGACCAATAATAGCTCTGCTTATAAGATTTGTCTTCTAGCTGAAATAGTAGCCCTTGGGTTTCTGCTGGAGAAATCTTACGATGTACTTCATTGGATTCCGTTAATTAGTGGTGGCTTAAAAAGAAAGGAAAATTAAAAAAGAAGCTGAAACTATTCATCAATAAAAATGAGCGATGCGCAGCTGTGAGGCTACAGCTGATAAGGGTATGGCTGGTGTGTTTGCTCTGAATTTTCATGGGTACAAAAAGCTTTGAGCTGGAAAGACAGAGTTCAGGAGCAGCTGGCTGTGTGTAAGCCCAGACTTTCTGGGGTTAAGGGAATGCATTAAACCCTCTGGGTAAGCTAGTTGTGTGTGTGGAGATAGGAGCATTTAGAAAAAAACTTAGGAAAAAACCCAACCAACCTTGCCCTCTTCCTCACTGGAGCACATCCACAGATAAGAACTTCACTCTTCTCAAAACTGGGGGTTAATAGCAAGCCGGAGGGATGGGTAATATTATAAATTGTCATTTATTCTTTTTTCCATAAAACAAAAGCATGTCATATACTTGCTGCTTTTTGTGCTTGTTGTCTGTGAATACTGGAGTTCTCAGGCTCAACCCCTTTTTTCTGGAAAAGTCCATTTTAAACAAGCAGTCTTGACCAGTGGAGTCTCAAGTTATGCCTTTATGTTGTGAGAACACTCCATAAAGTGGAAAGGTTCATCAGAAAACTTTTCCAGAGATTCAGTAAAAATCTTTTGAAATGATCCAGGAAATGTGTCTATCTCTACTAAGGCTGGGCATGGCAGGAAGAATATTTAAACTTTGCACTCAGATGATGGATTTTTCTAGAAATGTAAATGTCCTACAATTCTCTTTTCCTCTTTACGTTGTACTATTACTTTCCTTTAAGTGATCTTGACTAATCTCTGATATGTGGCTGCAGCCTGTGCATGTAACCAGAGGAAAGAATTACCTGAGTGATTGCCTTAAATGTATTTTAGCAAGATGATTGACTTCTGTGGGAAGTCACTATCTCTGTGGGATATAAATGAATTGTTATTCATATTGAGCATTCTTTGCTACTGTGTTTCAGAATAATTGTCTAAATGGGTATAAAGCATTGACCCTCTCTAATGAAACACGTCATTGCTACCACATTTGGGCTGGTTGCTTGGGGAACAGTTGCAGTTCTTCCCCTTTCCTTTCCTCTTCTGCGTACTTCCCTCTGAGTGTTAGAGGAGGAACTGACAGAGATCCAGAACTAAAAGACCCGTGGGTTAAAAAGTGGTTTTGAGGAGTTAAGGGCTGGATTGCCCAAACCCATGGTGCTGCTGGTCTGGAAGTGTTAGGGTGATCTTGGCTCCTGTTGGGCTTTGGAGTGTGATTCAGAGCGGAGTAGAGCTCAGTTGAGTAAATGGAGAGCTGATGTGATCTGCTCAGTGACCATGGAAGACCAAGCTAAATGTGCCTGTCAGAATGTCCCTTCCTTAGAGAAATTAATTCATCTCCATTTAATCATTTTATGAGACAAAACCAAATGTCTCAGCAGTGGCTGTTTTTTTTTGTGATGCTTTTTTTTTTCCTACAGCTGGATGTGGACTACAGGAGCCCTGCTCCTCCATAAAGTTGCATGTTTTAAGCTTTCATTGACATTAGGAGTGACGTAAGGTATCTGTAGGCACTTGGTAGGTGTTTCCGCAACTCCTATCTGTGGTCCTGCTGGAGGTGGTAATTATATTTTCATCCTCTGGTGTTTGCCCAAGCTCAAATTAGTACCTCCCATATGGGGGAAAAAAAAGGAAAAAAAAAAAAGGAAAAATAAAAAGGAGCTATTACAAATAATTTCAATCACAACTAAAAAAGTTTTTTTTAAAAGTGATCAGAATGTGCTTTAAGCTATGAACACTCACTATCGAGGCACTGACTGTAAGCTAAAGATGTACATCTCTTCTTCACAAGAGAAAGTAATAACATCAATTTGTGAAAACTCCTGAGTATCTGAAAAGTATTTCCACTTTTTCTATTTTTATAAAGACGTAAATACATCTAAATAGCAAGAGAAAAACTGTAACCAAACCCAAGAGTAAGTTTCCAAATGTGGCTCATCACGTGGCTGCCTGAATGCTAGTGCTGGCAGGAGGGAAGGGGTAAGAAAAGGCATGAACAGCCAAGGCTGGGAGCACTGGTTTTGGCACGAACGCACAAAACCCCACAACCCACTCATTTGAAATAGTTATGAAACTGAAGATACAGCTTTAGGATAGCACTAAGGAGAGAGAACCACAAGCTACTGTGAGAGATTTTACTGTAGAGTACAATACAGACGGAGGGGGCTAGCTCTGTGGATTTGAGTCAAGGCAAGCAATTGAATTTTGGGGTCCCACTTACCACTAATGAGCGCAGCTATCTAACTGCTGGCTAATTTGAAGCATGAGTTGGTATGGATGAGGGTGACAACTGGGAAAAAAAAGAAAAGAATTTGGTTTTAACTGTGCTATATTTTTGTTAGAGGTTGCATCTCTATTATGCAAAATGTCATAGTTAAGTGGTTATGGTGCTTTATTATTCATATCCTTCCTTCTTGATACATAACTTCTTTTTATGGACTTGCATTTATGCACGCTGCGTGTGTAGGACTGGGAAGATGCTCACACACATTATTTCAGTACATGCTCTTGTCTCAGGCTGTTTTATATTTCTAAAAGTTTCCTAGCTATCCCTCTAACTACTGCAATTCAAATGGAAAAGATGTTAGATTTGAGGATCAAATTCACAGTGGGTCTGAACCATTTATCTATTTCTTATTTATTTATTTATTTTTTATTGCTACTAAACATGAAAACATTAGAGAGTTCTTCATATTAGTGAGCTAGAATTCCTTTGTACAGACTTCTTGCTTTGGCTTGTTTTGTCCGGCAAAAGTTTTTGCTGAACATTTGGTCTTCAGCATGTAGTGTAAGGTTTTCTCTTTAGAGATTATTAGCACCTTTTTACACTCTGCCTATATTAACTGTACAAGCAGATGGACAATTTTGTATAATTGTCTTTAATTTAACCTAAGTTTGGTTGCTGGCCAAGTACTCATCACCTGTGGATCAGACTTGGCAGCCCTTTTGTTTCTCGGCCAGATACTTTGTTCACGGGATTATTTCCTTTTGAAAGGCCACACCAAAGTATAGCAGAAAAGCAAATAAAACACACTACTGGATTTCAAATAACAAAGAACTGCTGAACATGTAATTTCTCTTGTTTTGGTCCTTTTAGGATCATTATCCAGTGCTTTTGTTGGCATAACTGCCAAAGACTAGACCATAAACAATTAGCTGGAAATCATCCTTTTTTTTTTCTTTCCCCCTTCCCTGCATACAGGAAGTTTAGCACAGAACATCCCGTTCTCTTAGGATGGACCTCTGCTTTGCTTATTGTTCCTCATTTTCTTAAATAACAATAACTAGTATGTCATAGGCTAGTTACAGTTGTATGAGACGAAAACATTGTTGTAGTACAGTCAATAGTACAAGCTTGTTTTTTTCGTGAAACACCCTGGTTTGGATCCAGCTCCACTGTTTCTTACAGCAGCCTGACTTCATTGGAGTGATGTCTCCTTGTCTCTTGTTTACAGTCACTGGAGCTGAGCGAGAGGTCTCAATATTTTCCAGTACAACTGTCCCTAGGGGTGTGTTGCTCTCCCTGTCCACTGCAGGGCAGTTGCCAGCGTGTCTGGAAGAGATGGTTAGGAAATAGAGACAACCTAAGGGAGCATTCCCTCATCTAAATCACAGCGACGCTGGCTGATGTGGCCGCTTTGTGTCATCAGAAGATGGCTCGATGCTCGTCTGAATCTCAAAGGTCCTTTCACACTTGTGTTAGATCACTCAGTCTGGGTGATATAGTGTAAATTGATTGAAATTAAGAAGGGGATCTGGGTTTAACACCGAAAAGGCAATTAGTTATTGATGTCTGTTTGGACAATGAGATAGCTCCGTGATATGCAGCAAGACAGGGACAGAGAAATAACTCCAAATTTCTCTAAAGAGAAGAATCTTTTTTTAAGTGTTTTAGGTCATTATTAATTTTATTACCTGAAACAGGCCTTATTTAGGAACAGTTTAAACAAGTAAAGGATATTCTACTTTTTTCTTTAATATTCCTAGCTTATGACTTAGAATATTAAAGAAATAAAAAGTCCCTCTGAATGTGACTCATACTTACCATAGAGGTGGTATTAAACTTGTAAAATGATCTTTTGCCTGTTTGTATTAGGAAATCTTTTGTCTACTTAAGCCACAGCTCTGGAAAGCAGGATGTCACATCTACTGCTTCTAGCCAACAGCTCCTACAGGTTGTACCAAACAAAGCATCCATCCAGGAACACTACCCACAAGAGTTTGACTTTGTTGTCATCTGTAGCTGCCCCTCAAGCAGCAGTAAAAGTCAATATGGAGCACTGGCAATGGATCTTCATGGGGGATGCAAAGGTGTAGCTAACCTCACTTATTTGATTTATGTATTTCAGCTGAGACCTCTTCATGCCTGTACTCCAAGATGTCTTGTCCATGTAGCACAAACAATGTTTACAAATTTTCAATTCTTCTAGCTTGCTTCCAACCCAACAGTGACCTTGGACCATTCAAGACCTGTCTTTGCTATAGAAAACACAGATTTCTGGCTATGGGAATGTTAGTCAGGAATATTTAAGGACAAAATCTCTGACAAATACGGTTTCTTCACATGAAAGAACCTGGAACAGGTAAAATTATTTACTGTTGTTTTCGTGGCTGTGGTTTCTTGCCCAGGAACGAAGCCTTGAAAAGACAGGATTAGCCATCACACAGAGCGACCTGAGCCAGGCTGCAGGTTTCTAGTATTAGCTGCATTTACAGTGAGACATACTTGGAGTTGTACAACAATGTCACGGGCAAAGCAGTTCTGCTATAGTCCTGGTCTCAAGGTTTATAAACCCTTCCTTTCACTCCCTTGTGCATTTACTCTTACCAACAAAGGGCCACTTCTTGAAAGAGTATGTCTTGCTTTGCTGTAGCTCCTCTGCCTCTGGGGTCAATGCCTTAGATCAGCTGGGAAAGAAGCAGGGTACTTTGAGTGCTGTCCTGAATCCCTTCCATTACAGGAGCACCAGGACAGGGTAACTGTCATAAAAGCCCATTGTAACTTAAAAAGCTTCACTGATTAGTCAATCTTTTCTCCATTTATCCTGGAAGATGGAATTAACCACAATGGAAGAGAAAGCCTGAAATGGGTCAGTTATTTACAGTGCATTCAGCTTTCTTTTGTGTCTGAAAAGATTTCTGTTTAGTTTTTATATGATTAAAATAAAAGACAGAGGAAGCTGCCAGGGGGAAGAGCCCAGGATTTTGGGTAACTGCTTTTAGCAATATAAAAATAGTAGTGAAGCAAGGCTACCAGATATTTAAGTCTTGCTGGAACAAATCCAATTTTAAACGACATTTCTAAGCTGTTTAATAGTCTACTCTTTCCCCAGATTCCTGTTTTCACACCTCCTTATTGACATAAGGATATGACTGGGGTCAGTAGCAATTTGGGAAAGAAAGCAGAACAAATTTCCTGATCGCCATGTGATAGTACATCTGTTGTTTCAATTTAAGCCAGCATCTGAAGCTACTACTGCATTTGTAGGCATTTGGCCAGATTCTGATCTAACTGGCATCAGTTTTAGACTTGTGCAACTACTCTGTAAATAAGGGTAACTCCAGTGTAGTCAGCCGAATAAGAGGAGATATAAGTCCATTTTTTACCAGGTCAGCCTATTTTATGTAATGTTTGTAGAGTCTCAGCAATTCAGCTCAGGCTTATAGTTGCTTCTTATCTCTTGCAATTAATCTGCTTGAGCTCTTTCTCTGCGGTGTCCCGGTGTACTCAAATGTTGGGTGTAGAAGACAGGAAGCTATTGCTTGTGATCTGTATCTCGAGGCACCATTTACAATCTGTTCTGTTTTGAAGGTTGTCTTTATGGGGTCCAAGCAAAAATTTAATGTAAGGAGTCCTTAGTGCAGGCGATTAAAAAGTTGTAGATAAAATGTACATATATGGTAAGAGAAGTGCTCTAATATATGGTCTAATCATTAGTCTAATTCAGACAAGTAGCTGGGGTGTGTGACCCCACAGGTCTGCCAGCTGCCTGTGATCTTGGACTGAATGTGTTTGGGGTGGCTGGTGGATGGGGCAAAAAAGCAGCATCTATTTATCTGGTCATAGGGAAGTATGTGCTGTGACGTTGTTCCCAAGAGGTAACTGAGGCTAAGAATCAGGCTTTCCATATTGAAACTCAAGTAAATCCAGTTGTGGAGGTGAAATATAATGTGGACATGGCAGAAATAAACATCATTCTGTCTGAATAACCAATGCGGGATAATTTACCTAATAACAAAGAACTTGATTCAATAGGTTTGAGTAATGCAATAAATAAGACAATATAAATCATTTGGAAGGGAAATAGTTGTGAATAAAGAGAGGTATAATGCCACTAAATATAAATATATGCACTAACAGGGGTTAGTGCTCCTGTTTATCAGATTTCTCTGGGAGAAGTTGGACCAATAGCCCTTTTAGAGCTATTGGCCCAGTCAGTGACACAGCTTGTGCTGATCAATACAGCATGAACATTATTACAGGCAGTCCTTCAGTGCCACAACTGCCTGAATCTTAAATGTCAAATGATAAAAAATGGCAAAATCTGATGATAGGAACATTTCTAAAGGCACAAAACCGCACATGAAAGAACTTGTCATGTCAGAAGACGGTAAATCACAGAGTGGGTCCACTGTCATCTTTCAGTGTGACATCCTTTCAGTTTAATCTTGATTTAGGCATTTCTTTTCTTTTTCTCCTCAGTGTATGTTTATACTACTTCTGCAGCTAGAATGGACCCAGGTAAATCTCTGAGAGTTTTGCTAGGGCTCTGTGCAGATGCAGCTTGTTGTCACGTGTTGTGGTGAGTGGCAGGCATTACAGGGACTAGTTGCTTTCACTGATCACAATGTTATCTCCTCACTGGTTTTTGTACTCACTTATTTTATCACTCCTAAAAAGTAATTTAATAAGTTCTTAGGATAAGCAACATAGCTAATGAGACTTTCAATTAATTCACAGATTTTTCTTCCAGGTTATTCTGTGTGCTACTAGTGCTATAACACTTTCTGTATTTTGCATAGTCTTCTAAACAGAGATAACCATAGCTTTAATTGCAGTTTTTTAGGTTTTTTTTGGGGGGGGGAATAGGAAAGCCATGTGACCATCTTCATTATCATTGATAATACATATTAAAAAATCTTGAGATAGTTGCGAAAGGGTGAAGGTGTCCTGTTTCTTTCTTTTATTTTTTTTTGTTTTGTTGCTACTCTGATTTTCAGAGTTAGTATTTGCTTTCAAGTTTCTGAGCCTTTAAAAGCTCAGGTCCTGTATCTCTTGAAGACAAAAGCTAAGCTTTTCATATCATCTCCTCTGTTCAGGGGCTGGTACCCAAATTTAAAAGTGCAGTTGAAAGTCTCAATATTTGACATTTCCATTTCTCTGTAGTCAGCTTCACTTTTTATTCTTGAGGTATGTATTGATTTTCATTTAAATACGAACACATTACAACTACTCACAGGAAAATTATGCTTAATTTTGAATGTAATTTTGAATTTAATTTTGGCAATTAAATAATGCTTTGAGTGCTGTATTCAGATATCGAACTGTTGTCTGTCCGTTTGAAGTCTTTTTTTCCTTGCTTTTGATCTTTCTACTTTCTCATCCGGATTACACTAATAATTAGCTCCAAACAGTACACCAAATGATTATACCAGGTAAAATGAAAAAGGTGGTCTTAAGGGTGTCATGATCTTAAAATCACAAATGGCTTGGAGACTTTAATCTTGCTGTGGGCCTTTTCACTAAATGGTCCAAAGCTAATCCTGTAAGGAATCAGAGGCTGGATCAATAGCAAAGGTTCCACTGGATGTGCTTTCACCATGTGCAGGGTCCTAGGTCCATTCCACTCAGATCAATGTTGAATCCAGGGCATTTCAGCAGGTTTTCTGAGTGTCTTTAGAGCACAGCAAACTTGTAAGGTCTTTGGTCACCTACAACAGGAAGATGGAATGGATTCTAGGAGGTGTGTTTACTGTCTTGGCAGAGCAAGACCAAAGAGATGAGAACTACTATGCTCTCAACCTTTTGGTGACTCGGAGGATGACAACAGAAGACTACACATCCAGGGTTTGGTACAGACCTGGAGAGGAAGGAAGAATAAATAAGCAGGGGGCATGACAAATGTAGTTCCTTTTCACCTGATCAGCAAAGCTAATATTTTTCGTGTGATTACCACCATCACCTTTGGTCTGGGCTATCTGCCACCAGAAAACATAAACTGTACTCCAGTATTCTTCATTTTTTGGACATATGCAAGGAAACCCTGGCAGGTTTCCTGCGGAGTAATTCTGAGAAATACAAAGGAATTTGAGTTAGACAAATTGAACTTGGAAAAGCTCACAGCTTTTCCAGTAGGGGGTGGGGAGGAAGGGCAAAAAAGCTAAAAGAAAAAGAATCAACGATGTAAGGCTATAGACAGAAACACTGAAAACAGGTATTTTAAGGGCAGTCAGGTTGGAAGCCTCAGTCTTGGATAACTACAGGGAAGTAACCTCTGTAGTATTGACGTAAATATGAGAAATATGTTTAGGCTGAGCACTATCGTCATGTAGTGAAGAAAGTAATAAGGCTTAGATTTTAAAGTGGCTGTCTACACAGGGCTTCATCCCACCTCACTTTGCTTGAGGGTGCAGCTGTGCAAGCTGAGTTGTTTTGTTGGCTCCATGTTGAACTAACACCACCGTATCAAGACTAGATGGGGCTGTCTCAGCTCCAGGAAGAAGGAGAGGTTTTCCACTGCAGAACTGCTGCCTTCAGGGGCCTAGGGAAAGTCATAGGACTTGGTCAATGGACAACTGAAGTTGAGTGAGCAAGGGTCTTGTAAGTTCAAGTAAGTGACCTCTGAGGTCATCTTGTCTCAAGAAAATTAAGAATCATTACACACTCATTTACTCGTAGATGAAGCGTGAAAAGGAAAGGATTTCAGATGTTTGGAGCACTCAGCAAGCACTACCAGAGTACCGAGGTACTGTTATACATAGCCATTTTCTAGAAAGACCAACCTGGTCAGAGCCATTCAGCGTTTTCTGCTGTTTTCATAGCACCGGTAGGTGAGGTGGTACTCTAGAGGAAGGCTGGAGCAGGTATTTGCCTTAATTTAAGAACACCATGAGAGCTAAGAGGTGGATTGGTGAAGATATGAGAAATAAAATTGTAGAAACCTGAGCCCTTGCTTAGCTGGAAAGATGAGCTGCTGTAAGAGGAGTATTCTGAGTTGCTGTGTGAGTAGTTCAGCTAAAAACACAAATTGAGAGAAGAGTTTTTCCTGTGTTACGTAAAACTCAGCATAATACAGTGTTGCCTTCATTATCCCCGTTTCTTAAATAGACTCAATTAGATGGAAAGGTAGATGCTGTCACCAGCAGACTGAGCAGGCTGCAAGGCTTGAAAAGAAGCTAAACAGCCATTGCAGAATTATCTGGTGCCTTTGATGGTGAAGAACAGGGGTGGGGACATGACTGGGTTGGAGCTGAAAATTGCAAAAACGAAATTGCAAGAAGTAGAATGAAGATAACAAAGGAATGCTATACAGGTGCTACAATAATAGACAGCATGAGCCTGGAAGCTGGCTTAAGGATGTAGGAACAGCATATCAGTTTATTTTCCACAACTTTGGAAGTAGATTTTTTTCCTCCATTTTATAAATAAATAATATTGTATCAAAGATAGCTCTATAATTTATTTATTTTCTTCAGCTGAAAAAATTATAGAACCAGAATTTTCTCTTTCTGTGTTCAGAGAAAGTTAATTTGTAGTAACAGGAAAACTACAAATTAGAAGATCACTCAAATAGAAAAAATACACTTTTAGTTTTTCTTTCATGAAATTAACAAAAAATTTACTTCTGTGGGACTGGTAGAAATCTTCTTGGTGCTATCATTTTCCAGCTTTGTGATGTGTGACTGAGACATAAAACTTCATTAAAACTGCCAAAAAAAAGAAAAAAAAACCTCCTACTTATGATTAGAAATATATTTGTCTCAAAGTGTGAAGTTGATAGTTGAAGACTGCACGATAATGAAATTGGTAAAAGTCAGTGGAGAAGAACAAGTAATTTTTGCTCCTCTAGTTCTTAAGTATCTTTCCTTTTGCCAACTCAAAATTAATTTTTCATTAATATTCTTGATCAAATCACTTGTATGTGAACAGCAGTCAGAATGGTTTAAGTTTGCTAAGTTGAGAAGGTTAACAGTACTTCAGTCTATAGATGTGACCATTAATTTGTTATTTCAACATTGTGGATTAAAAATTTGCCAGGTTCAGGTTTCCTTTTTATAAATGTACTCTATAGTCATGATACAACTTAAGATAGAAGGGTCTTTTGTCAGTGATTCCTCATGGTGCTGTTCATGTTTGAGTTGGTCCATAGATCTGGATTCCACAAAGATCCAGCCCAAAGCCTTTTGAAGTGAGTAGAAGTGGTAAAGGCCCATTTCTCAGCCTGAATATTCAGGTTGTAGCAAGGAGATGGCAAAAAAAGAAGACAAAGAAGTAATTTTCCTGTAGGGCTGCAGCTGAGTTATCCTACAAGCAAATGCTTCAGCCCTGTGCCCAGGAACACCTCCACAGGTGTTGCACAGATGATGAGAGTGCTACAGCACTAGATCTACTAAGGGAAAATGAGAGTTGAAATTTAAAAAAAAATAATAAAATATTGTGTTCTCCTTAAAAATCATTATAGTGATTTTAGTCATCATGTACATTTTCATCCTGCTTATGCATCCCTTGAAATAATACCATACAGCTCATGCACCTCCACTGTCTCCATGAAAAATGTAAGGGAGAATATTTTACTTAGACATTTTAGTCAATACTTTCCAGAGATTTCTCATTTCATGATGCTCCTTCTTTTCCTCTCCCTGATTTGTGGCTCTATTGGTCCCACCAATTTGCCTTCCTAAAGATTTCCAGATTTTTCTTTGGTCTGCTTGAACTCAGCAAAAGTGCAGCAAAATACCCAGTTTTTTGGTGGTTGGGTTTTTTTCTGGTGGTTGGGTTTTTTTTTTGTTTGTTTGAGTTATTTCCTGCGGAGCTTCCTACCTTTTTAACAAAGGCAGCAAACAGCTATGAATACAGGTAGTCTGTGGTTCTAGTGCTGGTACCAGTCAAACTAAATCCTCTCTCTTGTTGCTGGAGTCACACTTGGGACCGTAGTGAAGACACAACCTTTGTTTGGTGGTATCCAAAGACTTCTTAAGCCATGGCAAGTGTGGCTGCTAATGTAAGACAAGCATAGAGAGAATGCATTTGTTACAGTACGTGGCTGCATGCAGTAGGAGATAGCGAGGTTAATAACAAAACTGGAATTTGGCTGAAGGGTTTTGATAATATTAAAAACTTTGAGAGAAATGTGAATGAAAAGATATCTTCAGATCACAATATGAGTGAATTACAGCATTAGTGATCTTGCACGCCATTCAAGCCTATATCCTTTAAAAATCGGAGAAGCAAGGAGAGTGCCTATATCCTGAAAACTACTTTCAGGGACCTGTGTTTAAGGGGAAAAATCCCAACAAAACAAATCCAAAAAGAAAATATATGAGTAAAGATATTTCAGAGTATGCAAATGACATCATGTTGATGTTAACGGGGATGTTTTGCTTCCTTATCTTTTTAAATGCCTTACTTTCTATATCTGACACGATTTAAGAAGCTGTTTTATATCCCTTTGATTTTTCCCGTATGTCACAATTTCATCCTTGAGAAACTAACCATAACTCCAATAGATTTATTTTCATTAGTGTCTCAGTAAATATCTTTACTGAAAAAAATGCAGACCTTTCTCAGCTTCTGCTTCAAAGAGCCAGTGTCAGGTGTAAGGGTCACTCTCAGACCAGGCTGGCTTCTGTTCCCTGCATTTTTTTCATCTTTAGTGTCGTATGCAAGCCCATCAGCTAACTCTTGAGTTTTTAATTTTAATGAAAACAGTGTAGAAACAGAGCAAATATATCATTATTAATTGTTGTTTGTGAAGTACTTTGAGATGCTATAATTGGATGAAAGCCAAGCATACAGACAAACTTGTCTATTGACAGGAGGAGATTAAATGTCTTTATCCTTTTCCACATTCTGTTAGTGAAATAATTTGAAGGAATTCTCAAAAGAATACAACATATTACTGTTCAGGTAGCAAGCCAAATATTTGGTTGCCTATCTGCAGCTTAGATGAACTAACCAAAGTTGAAAATTGGCTACAAATCACCCAGGAGCTGGCAACCCATTGAAGTTTCTGGTATTCTGTGTTACCAGGAAGATGAAAATAAAAGAAAAGGCTTATCCAAAGCTGTCTGTCTTCCAAAAAAATTCTGTTTAGCTCTGCAGACTGTTCTTGGTTTTGAACATGCAAAATTCTGCCGATCATATCCCTGCCAAACAGGACCATTGCTGGACTATGAGCTGTCATGCTGATTTTAATAGGTAGACTCCTCAGCAAAAGTGTTATACGTTGCAAGAGGGCTGATAGAATAACATCTGCTTTCTAAAGGTAACTTCCCGACTGTTTCAGACTGTGACATATCCTGCAATGCTGATCATTTACTGAAACCACGGTGCTGAGTGAGAGTGCAGAGAAGCGTAACTATGTCTGCCGTGGGATATGGCATTTACACCACATTGAGCTTTGCCAACAATAGGAGAGGTTCAGTACAGCCATTTATAAGTTAAATAAGGTTATTTTGTAACATTAGCATCTTCTTTTCTTGTTCAGAAGTAGTCAAAATATTTATTTGAATGAGTTATAGGCTTTGAACAGCTTTTCCTTTCTTTATAAGTGAGAAAACCTTGAAAATAATTTTGAAATATCTGTGATACCAGTAAGGTTCATTTTCTTGTGAAAATGTATGATGAACTTTATCTGAATAATTTCATGATTGAAAACAAAGGAAGAAGATGAGAGGGTATTTTTATTTATTCACTTCCAAAAAAAAAAATAATCTGAAAGTGGCAAAACACCAATGTAAGAAATCACTTGAGATGGGACTTTCTTTTCTAAGGCCACAGCTTATGTCTCAGAGATGTTACATCTAAAGCACCTGATGTCTTCTCAAAAGTGCCAGCACCCCTCAGCTCAATTTCTTTCAAGGTCTTCAGGTACCCTAGAGGGGTTCTGAAATGTTGCTTTGTTCATTCTCATTACAAGATGCCAGATGTTGGTGAATCTGGCTCATCTTCTGTTTATGTCTTAGTGCTCATGAAACTGTGGGTATTCAACAGTTTTCATTACCTGCATCTATGTGTTATACCAAGCCACCGTTCAGCAGGCTATAATCTAGGGAACCATTGTACCACCACTCTGATTTATAAAGGTCAAGACCTGGTGCTATGTGTCTGCAGAACAAGTAATTTCCACGCAAATTGGGACAGATTGAGTGATCTGAACTTTAGTCGGCACCATTAATTTAGGTAAGCATTACTCATCAAACTAATGAAGCATAATTGTTTTTTTTTCTTTGAGCATGGAACACCATGGCCTTTATTCCTATGCTAACCTCTGGAGTCTTTACTCTTCACAGAAATACGAAAGTTTTTTTTTAAATAATTCTTTAGCACACTGCTGATGAAGGACAGATCCGAATATAATTGGCTGCCTTTCTCAGTTGGAAGTGAAGCTTATTATGGCCAAATGCAGGGAAAAAAATCATGACAGCTCATTTTGTACATCATCAAAGGCACTTCTTAATCTGGTGGTTACTTAGTGAGGCTGCTTGACCTTATAAAAATAATCAGGTAGTTAATGTACAGGCACTGCCTCAGTTGCAGGATGTGAAGCTATTATTATCGATACTGCTTGAAATGGTACAGTTTCACTAGGAGTACGGTGTTTGGGGCCAAATGGTTCCATCTGCACAGATCTTTAGTTTGTATGTCTTTAAAAGGATCTTTTAATTGCTTCACTGGCTGATGGCAATTCTATGTTACATAGATGTTCCAGCTGCTTCTAGCTGATACTGGAGACGAAAGCCTGGAAACCAGATTTCTTTAGGATTAAGAGTTTACCTGGGTAACATGAAGCAACTTTTGAATAAAATCCTTAGTCCCAAGGTCTACATCCCACCGTCCTTTTTTATGCTAGAGACCAGGAGGCAGGACATATATAGTTTATGCATATCCCTCGTGTCACTTGTTTGCATAGAGATACAAATTGACAGCAAATTACTTGATAGGGAAATGCTGCTTAAAATTTATATAAAATCAGGTTTGTCTGAATTTGGCCTGGGATTCAGTAAGTGCCCAAACACCTGGGCATTGGTCCATAATGGCAGTGAGAGGGAAAAATAAGGAAAACAAAGTGTGTGTTAGCTTATAATTTTTTATTTGTTTTGTTCTTTTGAAACCTAAGATTAAGAGCCTGGAGGTCACACGACCTTTTTGTGTCCTAGAGATGTTTCTCCAGCACAGAAGAAAATATGTTGGCAAAGTAGAGAGGGAAATGCACATTATTAATTTTCTGTGCGTAAGTGGAAGACTTAAGTTACCAAGTCTTCACAATAAGAGGATTTAATTTATTTAAAATTTAGATCTGATATTAAAAAAAAAACCACACAACTTTTCTTTTTTTCAGGAATGCGACTGTGAAACTCAGAAAATATATTAGTCAGCTCTGCTTGATTTTTATTATATATAATCATGTAACTGGAGCAGGTGGCCCAGAAGGGTGGAAGATGCCCCATCCCTGGAAACGTTCAAGGTCAGGTTGGACGGGGCTCTGAACAACCTGATCTAGTTGAAGATACCCCTGCTCATTTCAGGAGGGTTGGACTTGATGGGCTTTAAAAGTCCCTTCCAAACCAAGTTATTCTATGACTCTGATTATAAGAAAAGGTATATCTTTAGCAATCGGACAAGGTTTGTAGGGCTTTCTGGGTGTAATCTTGTATTTCAACTGTTCAGTGCACTGAGATTCTCCTATATGTACCCTCACAACATGTAGGAGACAGAGCAAAATTTTACTGACACTTGTTGCTTTTGATACTTTTGTAAATCATTGCTTTAGAATATATGACCGTGGCCAGGCATGGACAGGAATGGACTGTCCCAAGCCTGGAAGCCCTCTACCTATGTCAGCGCACAAACGTTACACACTGAAGTGTTAAACCCTGACTCGGGGAAGTTATCCCTGTCCCAGGGGTTGCTGGTGTGGTTACAGAGCTGTGCTGACAACCTCTGTACCAGGTTATCTGGTGTCCGTCCAGCATGGAGCCTCAGAAGAACATGCCTATGTCTGTTTGTGAAGGTCCTTGTAAATATAGATTTTCTTAGGTTTTGGGTTTCCTGGAAGACATGGTGATTTCTAGCTCTGCTATATGAGATTATCTCAAATAAACATAGCTGTAAATACATGTATTTATAAAACCATACAAATATGCATGTGTGATAGAGATAGGATGTGAAAAATTGCAAGATTAAAGTATTATATTTTGGATCACAAATATGATATATGAAAACATTATTTTAATAAGGAGCAGCCACAGTGGGTTTTGTGTTAACAGATGCACCCCATGCTAGTAGGAGTTTTTGCATCAGAATAATGTGTCAAGAAGAGGGAAGAAACACTGTCTGTACTAGCACTTTTTTCTTCATTCTGTTTACTATGATTTAGTGGAGTAGGAGCAGAAAAGCAACTTAAAGCTCTGTATACATGAGGGTAGTTTGTTCCCCGGAAGAGATTTTAGGGCTACATTGCAAGGTTTCTGCATGTGTATCAAGTCTCTGGGTTCAAATTTAATAGAAGCTAAACTGACTTTGCTCATGAGGATTTGATCAGCATTTTAGTGCTGCTATGTAAGAATACAGGGATTTTTGACTTTGGATAACAGTCAGCACCACTTTTTAGATTAAGTCCCCCAGAGCTGATTCCTTGTTTAAAATACTTCTGAAGGTATTTAGGGGCTGTACAGTTGTCAGTATTTCTATTACAGGCTATTTTCAGAAGAAAAGTCCTACCATTTAGGTTATGTCTGACCTATACTGATGTCAGCAGTTAGCTTGGTACAGCACGTGGGGATCTGTACAACAAACCAGTTGGTTGTGAGGAGCTGATGTCTGCACAGTGCATGTGTTTTTATGGTTTGTTTTTGGGTAGTTTAAGTCTGGTCCCTTAGGCTGAACATCTAGTAAAGGATGGAGCATATTGAGTGCCCCCTGGAGAGCATCTTCCAGTTTATTTTCTCAGAAAGAAATCCAACTCATGAGATAGTTTTGCAATGCAAAAGAAAATGCAGGAAACAGGCATGATTGGGAGATCTGCTTCTACAGTGCAGTCCTGATTTGAGTAACAAATGCGGATGTATCTGCGCCCCTACTTAACTCTGTCTCCCTGTTGTGAATGGGATCTGTGTGATAATGGCTCTTTTAAGTTTTTTTTGTATTTTTATTTTCTCTATTCAAAACACATCAGAGAAGCTGGGCAGGAAGTGGTTTCTACAAAGCACTTTGTGATTGCAGTTTTCCTGTTTCACCACCCAGGATAAGGTTGGCAGCTTTTAAATGTCTTCATGAAAAACTAGGTTAAGGGAGAGAGACTCTCTGAAAACTGCTAGCAGCGTATTTTCTTCTGAGAAAGGTTGGTCTCCTGAGAAAACTTTCAGTTCCAGTGAGTGAATTTGGCAATTTCGACAAAAATGCTTTATCAGCTTAAGTTTCCATTGCAGGTTAACGATGTTGATAAATGAACTTTGTGTTCCAAACTTCTTGAGTTTTTGTTACAATTCTCATTCTTCCTGCACAAATAAAATTCAAAGGAACACAAAGCAGATGGCATTGGGAGAACATTATCTCAGTAAATACAGACATAAAAATGTAAGTCGGTTGCCTATAGTACTCTCTGCCCAGCATCGTCTGGTGTTCTAGAAAGACTCACAGACCTGAAAATGGAAAGGAACATGAAATACTAATGTAATTCCCACTTGCAGTAAAACATGTTACTGAAATCTATTATCCATTGAAATAGTGTTAGTACTGATGTAACTTGCCAGCCATTTATTAAATATTTAATATATAATAAAGATTAAATATTTAGTGTATAACCATTAATATATAATCATATAATATTACCATCACTGATGAGTATGAAGGCTTTCATTGAGAAATGCACGTCTCAAAACAGTAATAAACTTGTTTGTAAATTTTTTCCTAAAGAAAATTCTAGATCATATGGTGATCTAGAATCATAAGAGATCATCTATATTGTCTGGATGGTCTCTGAAAAGGGTTCTTCCATTTTTGCTTGTCTTTGTATAGATCTTTTCCTAGTACATGCAGAATGCTTTACATTTGATATGTAAAATGGCTGGTAATTCTTTAGCTCGTTATATATGAGAATCAATAAATGTAGAGCTGAACATATGCAGTAACGAAGTTAATTAAATACTTAGATCTTGTTGGCTATTTGTTTTTCTTTGTTTTGTTGGCACATTTCTCCCCCTAAATTAGTGGTGTTAATGATACTCACCACTGAAGACAATTTGTTTATTAGTTTGATTACTAAGGGCTTTTTCTATAAATAAAAGTGTTAATTCACAGGACTAACTGCTCCCTTATAGAGGAAAATTGTTGAAGAATTTATGGTTGGAGTCTTATTATTTCTATTCTGGGCTTTTGTCTGTGCTTACCACGGAGCTTAGAGGCATCTGCTATTAAGGATCACTTCTGAGGAAGTAGGAATAGAAGGGGAGTGTTCACACGTATTTGAACTCACGGTGCAAACTAGAAGTGCATGTTTTCTGGACTCCAAAGCAAACCAAAAATTTTCTCTGTCCCTTCGAGATGCTAGTGAGTGCTCTTGACCCTTCATTTCAGCAGGTGCTTGCACGGTATGGATAGTGAAGAGATGATGCTCCTCCTCTTTTCTGTTACAAGACCATGTATTTTTAAAAAATACATGCAATATTTAAATAGCATTGCCTCAAGCCTTAATGAACAAGGAATTAAACCTTGGCTTTGAAGTGCTTTGCTGTGCCATATTTGAGTATATGGTCTTCTGTATCTGTGATGTCTCCTGAGGTTTCCAGTATGGCACTGGTGGTCCCTGCTTCTTGTAAAGTGCAGACACTGCTCAAGATTGCTACATGTCTAGAATAAGAGATACCTATACGTGTGCTATTAACCAGGATAATTGAGTTGGACACCTTTTGATTCAAGAGTTGTTCAGCCTTTTCAAAGTAGATGTCCTGGTGATGATCTGAAAGACTGGTCCAAAACAGAGCCTCTTTGAGTCACAAAATGGCAACTTCTCCTTTCCTAGTAGATATGGCAATGGCTGTGGGTTTATGGAGGAGGAATTTTAATCCCAAAGTTTCAAAACAGCCACAGGCTGCCAAAGTGATGCTTGTGCATGTTTGCCTTTTTCTCACAAGTTTCTTCTCAGTGTTATGCTACAGAAAATGCATTGTTACAGGATGGAAGTGAAGGCTTCAGGTTGTATGTTTTATTTTAAGACAGATTTATTGTATTGGCTTGCAATGAACTGATAATACATGTTAGAAATTGCAATGGTTTAGCTGGTTTGGAATAAGAATCCAGCTAAACTAAATGGAAAAGATCCAGTTCTTCGAGGGACTTGCATGATTTCTTTTGCTAATGAGCTCTGTGTACTCAAACAAGTCCACTGATGTGTTTGGAGCCTCAGGGTTTATCATTGGCCAAGCCCTTTGTAGCAGCACAAACTGAAATCAATCTCAATACAGCAGGGAAAGTTGACAGGAGTGCTATAGAGTGGGGGTATTGATTCAGTGAACATCTTTGAGGCATATCAAAATGACCACAGGAACCTTTGGTTACTTCCTCATGGTCATCTTTAGGCAAACCTTGTTTAGGGGAAAATATTCTGTCTTTTTCTTCCCTTGGTTTGTGTTGGTTCATCAGTGTATCTCTGGTCCTTGCTGCCTTCATTAGCACCCGTGCTGTGAAGTGGTTACTAGAGGTGAGGAGATTAAAATCTTGCTTGTTAGGTTTCAAGTGCATCCTCACACTTCAGGAATCTTTTTAATTAAAGCCTCTGAAAACTGTATTTACTCTTTAAATTCAACACTTAGCAGCTGCAGTGAGAAGTAGGCCCTTTCACAGGAGAAGGGCTGAACTGCCTGAGAGAGGACAGGGTTTTGAAAAGATTACGCATGCCCTGGGAGGGCAAGGGCTAATTTGCTACTGATGGAGTTTTCTAAAGCAGTACAGGCCACTTAGCTGCATTAGTTTTAATGGCCTTGACATGACTAAATTTCTTGTAGTGCTGTGGTGATAATCAAACAGTGATTGTGACTTCCAACGTCCTTGTTACGGCACAGTCAGTGGAGAAGACATTCAGATCAGGCGCACAACATGCTGTGGATCAGCTCTTGTATCAAAGATGATTAGTTCCTGAAAAGCATAACAAATGACTCAAAAATGCACTGGAAGGTTGTGTTAGACCCTGCCTGAACTTGCTGCATTTAAGCTCCCAGCACATGAGTGGTACCACCTACACCCTTCACATGAAAAGATAATATAGCTGTCATCTGCTGTGCACGAGGGACATTTTCTCTCCATTCTAAGCAGAGATAAATTGCATTAGTATAGAAGACAGTTTTTAGAAACCTGCTACGCTTTTATTGAGGCTGAAAATTAGCTATTAATTGGCAGTATATTTACATTCTTGATATAGAGAAGTTCTGGAGCACATTGTCCAGAGAAGCTGTGGCTGCTCTGTCCGTGGAGGTGATCAAGACCAGGTTGGACAGGGCTTTGAGCCACCTGGTCTGGCGGGAGGTGTTCCTGTCCATGGCGGGGAGGTGGGACTAGATGATGTTTATAAGGTCCCTTCTAACCTAAACCATTCTGTGATTCTATGATATCTACAAGAAGGCAGTTACCTCCATGCTCCACTACTACCTTAAGAGCAGGGGTCACATCACAGAGTGCCAGTGCATTGACAACAGGGAGAGGAAGGCAAGCGAGTGTAGTGGAAAGTGTCACGCATCATCCTCTGCCTCCTCCACTTCTCTGTGTGTGGTGCAAAGACTTTTAGAGGCACAATAACATGATTTCTCAGGGATACGGTGCCCTCTGGGAACTGTTTTTCACTGTATTGCGTCTGCTGCCTCTGTGCAAATGGCATGAGCCAAATAACCTGATGGGTAAATCCGTTCCAGCGTGGCATATGTTGGACTGCTGCCTGGTAGTTTTGGGATAGCATGCAAACTACGTGTAAATTTGGAGTAAAGAGACAGCTGGTGCAGTTTTTCATGGCTGAGGGAAATCTTCATTGTTGACCAGCATGTATTGCATCTGTCACGTTATTTTTTGATTCTAGAGAATAAAAAGATCCTGCAATGTGTTTCCAGCCACTCTACTGGTTTATTTACAATAAACCAAAGAACTTTGTGGCATTTGGGCGTATTTATGCACAAATTAGCCTATTTACAAGTTCATTTCCACTATTCTCTTGCTGTAGTGGTCCACACTTTACTCTTTTCAAAATCCATACCAAATTCCCTTATAAATCTCTATTTTTTGTTAATTGAAAATAAAAAAAAGGTTCCTGCTCGCTTCCTTAAAATACATTACTCACAAATTAAAGCAAAAAATCCAGTTCTCTGAATTATCCTCTAACCTCATACAGGGATAGGAAGAATTTCCTTATATAATATGTACACTGTCAGAATTGGCTGTCAGTGACAAAAGTGAAACTACGATATATCTTTCCTACATGACATTCAGAGCAGCTTCTTTTGGCAGTTGCTACCTCATAACCACACAGTTTCATACTTTGCTGACACATCATTAAAAATCTATCATTGTTAGTAATCTGTCATCATAGAAATCAATGGATGAGCTTTACTGATTCCACGTTTATCCTGCAGAGCAAGAGCATGTAACGAAACAACAAGAAAAAAAAAACACAAACAAAAAACTGCATCTGTCCTAACTCTCTAAATTGAAGCCAGTGAAGGAAATAAATAGGAGAGAAATGAAGAGTGGGGGGAAGGAAGAAAATATGGTAAACAATTAAAGAACATGCAACGTGAAAATAAAAATTGGCGAGGATGGTGAGAAGAGTAAAGAAGGGAAGGAGAAGTGAGAATATTAATGAAAGTTGAAAAGGGCAATTTAAAACAATTGGAGACATAAAAACGTCTAGACAAGTGAGAAAAACAGTAAGGAAGTAAAAGGAAAGTAAAAGCGGTATGCCCCAAAGGTGAGATTTTCAAAGGGAAGGTGTGCAATTAACTAGCGTTAATAAAAGTTGGACTATTAGCTGTTTTCTGAGTCTCTTAACATCTCCCTCATCTTTGTCATGATGGTTATTTCATCATAAGAGAAAGAGCTTGTTAGAAATTCTCTGGTTAATGCTGTGCTCGTTTTGGCACACGTTAGTTTGTTAAAGACAAGTTATTTTTCATTGAAAGGGATAAAATTTGACAAAAGATTGTTTGGAATTGGGGATAGGAAAGGGAGTGGGAAGCCCATCGCCGAAAGGTGGGAGTACGGCCCGCTGGCCTGTCAGGACCCATCCTGCAGACTGGGAATTTAAAATTGTCTACCACAAACTGGGCATGTCTCTTAACTGTTGGGGTGCTGGTTTTCCTGGGAATGGCCTTTCTGCTTGGTTTTGTTTTGTGCTGTTTTGTCTTTTGCACCAAACATTCGGAAAGGTCAGATCCAAACTGAGCTCCCAAATCTCTGTTGTTTTCTTTTTTTTTTTGGTATGTTTGGGTTTTCTTGTGCACATGTGAATGAGAACTCCCACTGTTTCAGGAGTTGTACATAGAGCATCATCGAGGTATATTTTTTGGTATGTATTCTTTGCCGCAGTTTAACTCTAGAGGTGTTTTCTTTATGTAATCTGTTTGAAAACCTTGGGGTACTTCACGCTCTGGGGTTGGTGGTTAGCCAGCACCTTAGCATTGGAAAGAAGTGTTTGGAAAACTTCTTCTGTTTGTCCCTCTTCTTTAAAGATAACTTTTTGCTTTCAAGCTACACTGTATTTATATGTAATTAATTATATTAATCCTGCTCTAGTTTTTGCCTCACCTTCGATATTGAACTCTGTTTCTCATTATCACTCCCATTTTCCAGTCCAAGGTGCCTTTTCTTTTTATACAACTCCTTTCTTTCACTCCAGCCAACACCCTTTCTCTAGGCCTTTAGTTTGAACCTAACAAACACTTTAGATTAATTCTCCACCTTCCACAAGTGCCTGGAGGACAGGAGACTGGGGAAAAGAATGCTCCTCATTATTCCTTTTGTGCATTTGCCAACCACTGTCTTTGGTCACAAACTTTTTGTCTCAGCCTTTTGTTTGTTGTCTGAAAGGACTATTTATGTGTGTATGCATATATATATATCTATATAGGCGTATACACACACGTACACACACAAATATGTATATGTTGTGTTTATAAATTTAAATATCTTGGTAATTTTCAGCTAATAGTCTGCTCAATAGTCTGCAGTATTTGTTTTTCTGGAGAGTGAACGCTTTGAACTTGTTTTGCTTTCACTGGAGTTTACTAGAAGGGAAACATATGAATTTGGCTGGCCTTCAAAACATTACCAAAAGCCTTCTAATTACTGTCATCCTGTCACCACCTCTGGGGTGCTGCCTTCTCGCGCAGTGGGTGTGCCACGGTTAGCTTTTGTTTTAATGCTATTAATAGGGAAAACACACAAAGGGATGAGCACGTACGAGCTCTTGAGTGTGGTACACGCACCTGGGAGTGCATGAAGTTCCCCCGTGTCGGACCCATTGTTCCCCAAGCAGAACCATTTGTTTATAATTTGGAATAATAAGTACATTTTGGCAGCCCTCTGTGTCAGGAGCATGTGTAAGAAACAAGTGTCAAGCCAAATGCAAGTGCTACTTGAAGCCTCAAATCAGGCTTGAATATGCAGTTATAAAAGGGTGTTTTGAAGCATCCTTTGTCCCAATGAAATCTTTCAGTAGCTCAAAGAGCTGATGGTCAGGGTTTTGTCAGACTCTGACTTTATTGCATTATTATTCTTTACATCCCATGAGCATCTTTCGTTCAGCAGCTAGAATGGCAAGGTACTATTTTGCCACTGTGTTCATGAAAATTTACTTCTCTGTTGGGTGAAACCTATAACTTTGTTCCCTTAAGTAATCAAAATAAAAAAAAAAAAAAGAAAAAGGTGGGTGTTTAGCTTGTCAGAGCTGTTTCGTTTTCAAAGTTTGTGGTGGCTGGGAGTGGGAGGGTGTCAGGTGGAGAAGCCCTGCAAACCTTTGTCCTTTTGAACCAAGCTTGCAGAAATCTTGCATCAGCTCCTAGCACTCTTGCATTGTGCTGTTGAGTAACGAGGTGACAAACTTGCGTGGTGAAGTGGAGCTGCATGAGCTCCATGAGCAATATCCAGCTGCCAGGGAAATTGTCAGCAACTGGATGTCCAATTTTAAGAAGATGGATTTGCTTCCTCTTACTATCATACAGGAGAACCCCAACTTTACTCTGTCCTAATCACTTGTATAGTTCTAATTTTTTATGACTTAGCTTCTTGAATTCTTCCAAGTCACTTTTCTCCTGGCTCTAGCACCCCACAGAATGAAACGTTTTTTAAAGGATTGAATCATAGAATAGTTAGAATTGGAAGGGACCTTAAAGATCATCACGTTCCAACCCCCTGCCGTGGGCAGGGACACCTCCCACCAGACCAGGTCGCTCAAAGCCCCGTCCAGCCTGGCCTTGAACGCCTCCAGGGACAGGGCATCCACAGCTTCTCTGGGCAACCTGTTCCAGTGCCTCACCAGCCTCACAGGAAAGAATTTCTTTCTAGTATGTAATCTAAATCTCCCCTCTTTCAATTTAAAACCATTACCCCTTGTCCTATCGCTCCACTCCCTGATAAAGAGCCCTTCCCCTTTTCTCCTGGAGCCCCCTTTACAGACTGGAAGGGGCTCTAAGGTCTCCCTGGAGCCTTCTCTTCTCCAGGCTGAACAACCCCAACTCTCTCAGCCTGTCTCCATAGCAGAGGTGCTCCAGCCCCCTGATCATTTTTGTGGCCTTCCACCGGACCTGTTCCAACAGGTTCATGTCCTTCCTGTGTTGGTCCTGCTTGAATTGAGGCCGGGGTATCCAGGAAGAGAAAGCTGAGAAAGACAAAAGGCCAGTCTATACAAAAGAAAAAGGCATGTGTATCAGAGTTCCCGAACCTCTTAAAGTCTTACAGTGCGTAAACAGAGCCAGTTGCAATATAGTTTATAAAGACTCTCGCTGAAACTTATAATTAGAGGTTACACAAGGACAGGTAACATTTCAGAAACAGGTAAGACATCTGACCCAACATGCCTGCTCGCTGAAATGGAACGGCCTTAGGCTCTCCTGAGATCATCGCAGAGCAACTCCAGATTTTGATTGAAGGTTTTTCCTTCACCTCTGTGCAGGTTTGTCCTTTAAGAAAAGGAAATATTATGTCAGTCTTCAAACTTCTGATTTTCTGCAAACGTCATTATTTAAAATATCTTTAAAACTGGCAAGATCACTTCCCAGACTTGTGGGAAAGCAAAAATCCATTCTGCATTTGGCCTTTAATAGTCAGTGAGCTTATTAGTGTTCATGTTCTCACACCGTGTTCTCTCGGTGACAGCACTTATCCCCACCTCAGCTGACAAAATTTAGCTATGTGTTTTTCCTTTATGCTTTTCAACAGCTGCTGTAGAAGCCTTACAACTGGGGCCATTTGAAATCGCCTGCCAGCATTTGGCATTGCTGGGTTTTAAATCAGTCTAATGGTAGAATACTTGCACTTTGCCACCCCGTTGATGACTCTGAGATCTCGGAGTGCTGTGGACAAATCTGAATTTAGCATCATGTTGTTGAGGGGTAAACTAAGTGCCCCATCTGCCCAAGCTGCTACAGCATGTCACCTGCAGAACCTTCTGATCTAACTTAAACTGATTGAAACAGATAAAAATGTCCTTCTCATTCACTTTTAATCTTTTCAGTCTTTTAATCTCTTTTGGGATAACTGGTGAACCCATCCCAGCCAAGGAACCCGGTTTCCTTGACTACCGTCACCACTTTTTTTCCCCCGCATGAGTGAAACACTGAATTCCTTCAGCAAAGGGAGGAGAGGGAGAGGAAGGTGGCTTCATCTGAGGGGGACAGTTCGGGAGCAGGCTGCTCCCCTCCTTCTTGATGGACACAGAGCAGGAGAGCGTGCCCTTGGTGACCCGGTGGAGAGAGAGAGATGCGAGAGGGTGATAAACCCTGGGCGGAGCAGAGCTTATGCCCTGGCTTTAAACCCATCGCGTGGATTGCACACATTTAAAACTCAGTCATCAAACTTGACTGTGCAAGGTGAGGGACCTGTAATTCCGCATAAATCTCTTGGAGGCTATGTGGAAGTGGGAATGCCAGGGTGGAGAATCTGCTTCTCCTTTGTGTTTTTTAATTATATTCGGACCAACAAATAGGTTTTGCAAGTGTGTCAGGAATAGACACTTAGGGTGAGATTTTACATGCCAGCTGCCCTGATCTGACACAAATCTGTCATTCTTCTTGCTACTTAGTCTTCTGCCAGGTTAGAGAGTTAAACCACCTCCAAGCTACTGAAAACAGTGGGGCTGCATCACCAGTGGCAGGAGGAGAGCGAGATGACCCTGTTTTTGGCTGGCATCAAGCCATTCCATCTGTGAAGTGCCACTCCAGTTCCCAGGCTCTGGAAGGGAGCAATAAGCAGTGTCCTAAGATGTATGCATTTATTTCAGTGATATAGCTTGTCTTAAGGAAATCCTGTGCACGCTGAGGGCCTCCCCCACCCATAACCTCTAGCCACGTGTTGCCTCCTACATAGCATCCCTGAAGTTGTGTCAGTTCAACTGTTTGTGAAGGTGTGAAGCAAATGGACCAAGGAACAAACCAGGCTAGAAAATAATCCAATTAAAAATGTTATGCTTAACCTTGATTGGTTCTGGGTTAAAAATTACTATAGTTACCTTTGTTATTCCTGCACAATAATATTTTCTGGCCTCCTCCTGCCTTTCCTTTACAAAATTGTAAGAATCCAATAATTTTTCCCTTTTTTAAATTGGTGAGACTTTAGTTAGGTTTGCGACCCAGAAAATAAAAGATTTGCAGTCACTCAGCTCCCCCGTATGTCCCATCCAGGGCTGCATGGGGGCAAACTATGGAATGCTTGCCCTTCGTAACTGTGTAGGAGAAATAGTCTGTGCAGTATTTCTGTGTATCTCTTCAGATTCAGTCCTTTCCTGGGAGGCTCGTTATTTCCCCACCATCTGATGGGGAATCTGAAATGAGTGTCTTAGGTAGGCTGGGTGATAGGCTCAGGAATGTGTGTGTGATGTGAATAATTTAGTTGCTTTCTAATATGAATAATAATGCTATATACCCATATAATGTACAGGTAACAACAAGGACTGGGAATGTAGAGATGCTTAAATGAAAAAATAATGCAGAATGTCTGCACAGGGGGTAATATACTTCTTATCATATTTTCTGGACTTATTCTGGTTTGAAGGAGAACAATTGTAATTTTTAGCACTATTTGATGGGTATGTTTCAAAACACAACTATGGATTTGAGACCAATTTTTCCTTTTGTGTCAAAACATGATGATGTTTGACACATTGCTGTGACCTTGTACTAAAATTTTCCTTGATTTCACATCCATGTTTTTCATATTATCATGTTTCACACTAACACAGATTCTACAGCCTGTGAAAGGCAGGATTGTCCCTGTAGATGTGTTCACAGAAGTGACAGTCTTCTAGATGGGCTTCTTATTTTTCCCATAACATAAATGCAATTCTGTTCTTCTTTTAAGCTCCTTATACTAGTCTAGAGGATGATCCCATCTTCTTAAATCTACACTAACTTACAAATGGCAAAGTTTTGAAGCAGGTTTGCTAAATGTGCAATTTGAGTCTCAGGATAAAGTCACTTTTAGACATAAAGGTTGTTCTACATAGCATACTGTTAATATGTGGAATACACTGCCATGAGCAGTATTAGAGCTAAATATTTTTAAATATCAAAACACTATAGTTTTTGACTCTTATATCATACTGAACCGTAGCTCTTTATTCTATGAAAATATGTGTTCATACTCCTGTTGATGTAGGGATACCCATATGCCATAGTTATCCTTGCACTCTGCTCATTCTCTACTGGGATTCTACATTGTCAGGAATTTTGTACATTGGCTGGAATTTCTAGATAGGTGACTGAGCTACAGCCAGGCAGAAATCCAAATACCCACTGAATGTGCACAGGTAGGTTTCATGACATTCTTCTAATGGATTTGTACTTCTGCTTGGTGTCAGATCTGCTCTGTGTGCATAAGTTTATACACGCCTCAGAGAGCTCAGACTTGCAATGCTGTACAGAGCACGTGTTCGTGTTTAATTCTGTGAAATCCCAGAGAAAAACTATGACAATTCTATATTTACCAGGGCTACTAACTTACATGGAGGGAAAGGGAAATTTTAGCTTATAAGATAAAGATATGTTGAACACTGAGTGCAATCTTACAAAGACTGAAGCGTTATCTGAAATGCTGAGGTCTTGGTTTTTTTTGCTATTACTCTTATTTGAAACAGATCTCTTTTGTTCCAGGGTGTTGTATATTGCAGTGACTGATCCAACTCAGTTACTTTGAAATGAGTATGTAATTATCCACACCCCTACTAAGAGTGGGATGAGCCTTTGACAGCTTTTTTTTTTCTTCTTTTTTCCAAAAGCCATGTAACAATACGCAATTATTTCTCAAGTGATCTACTTGTAGTCTAAATTTAGGAATTGTTTCTCAAGCCAGATGTTCTCAATAAAATTGAGAAATAGAGTTGACTTAGTGGTTTGGTGACCAAGAGTAAAGACTTCCTAAGTGCTAAATTTTACAGTTTTTGAAACCCAAACTTAATTCCTAAAGAGTCCAGTCTTGCTCAGAAATAAGAATGATAAAACGTCTGTAGAGTGGAATGACAAAAAAAAATAATAATCTAAGATTGAAAGTATGAAGGGAGAAACAGAATAAATTTCTGAAGATTTTTCTCTCCAAGAAGTTCTTAGGTTGGGTAGAAACAGTATTTTGAAGTACTATTATGAAAGCTATAATCAGTCACTGAGGGTGATTATCCTTTAAAGAAACTACGGTCCTTGCCATTTAAATGATGCAGGGCAATTCTGAAATGAGGTTTTATGCCAACATGGCTTTCTGTGGTTTACTTTTCCTGGCAAGAACAGCACACAAACTTAGGTGGCATATACTACATACGTAATTGAGTTAAAGCGTGTTTGCAAAACACAGGCTTCTTCCACCATTTAGTATGTTAAAGGGATGTGTAAGCAGTGGTTGCTTTATTCTCTGGAGACTCTGTAGCATGTATAGCCATAATATAAAATCCTAAAGCAAGATTTTTCCAACTCGAGTAGCCTGAGACTCCTGCAGAGGTAGTCTTGTGTTTGGTTTTTTGTGGTTTTATGTTATTTTTTAAACCTTCCAATCTCTGAACACAGAAAGGGAAAATCATCTTCTGTGCAAGAAGGGTCTGTACGTAAGGATGGGAGTGGGGCAGCACTGCTTTACGTAGCACCTCTGCTTTACAAAAGTACTGTTCTAGAGCACTGTTGTGAGCTGTATTTATTTTTGCGTGTGTTTGTTTTTAGTTAGACCAGTTCTACAGCAGTCTGAACCCCTACAAAGGCTGTACTGATGCCTGGTATTTTCAAACTTGGGTTTGCTTACAATGCAGTGAAATTAAAATGAAAACCAAAAGTATTTGCAGGCCTGTTTTCAAATGACTTGTATTTAGGGAATGACGTATCTGTTCTTATTACCTTAGCAATATTAACAGGAAATCCAGTAAAGAAGAATAGATTATTGAGGTTTTTCTCATCTTCTAAAACTGTTTCCTAGTCCTGTTCCCTTTCAACTACAAAATCTTGCAAAATGAACCATATTGCATTATTACATAGTTTTAAATGACTATTCCCCATCTTGTACCTTGCAATGATGTTTTTTTTTGTTTATTGAGGATAACACTACACCAAGTAAAAGCTCTGCTCCTGCAAGGCATTTTTAGTCCTGCAGTGTTAATGAAGAGATGTTGAAATAATTAGAATCTGTACAGCTGAAGGACCTGTGATATATTGAGTTCACCACTCTTATCTCTGCTACTTACCACTACAATAAATATCAGAGATGTAGACTGTACAGACAAGGCCATGAAGGATCTACAGCTATATTGGAAAGAATTGGGATGGTAATTGCTGATAATCTACAGGTAAACAAAGAATCATCAGGAGTAGGCGTGTAATGCGGTCATAATCCAATTCTTTACGTACTTATAGTATATCCTGTAATAATAGCATACAATGCTGTGAGACACTCTAATCCCCTCTTAGGCCATATGGAGTCATCACGCTGCTGTGCATTGAGACTGTGGATCTACTGCCAAACACGGATGGCCAGCTCCACCACATTCCTTCAGAATAGTAGTTATAGATGTGTCTTCTGCTAGCTTTGTGGTTTTTTTTTTTTTTTTTTTTTTTGTTTTTTTTTTTTTTTTTTTTTTTTTTTTTTTTTTTAATTTTACACGCCCAGTCTGGAGCTACTGATTGAAATTGGGAAGCTTGCGAAAGAGTAAGACAATTGTCTCCAATTTTCTTTTAAAGTAATACCACTAAATGAAAGCTATCAGTCAGATCAATACTGCAATGCAAAGGCAAGTTTAAAGTCACCCTGGATGGGTTTCACCTCTAAATTTCAGATGACTACACAGAAGGTGTCTGCAGTTGAACTGACTGTGTGATGTCTCTCAGCACCCATTGATCTATCTATAAGCCCACGCTCACACACAGGCTCAGGGTGAGAACAGCAGGGCACAGTTGTGAACTCAGACTTACTGGCACCCTGAGCACCCCGTGTGTCCTGCATGTCCTTCTAAGGAGGACGGACAGGACTGTCCTCTCCTGGCAGCATTGCCATCTGCTTGATGGAGGGCAGAAGGAGTTACCTGGTGTCACCTTCGTACAGCAAAGAGATGGTGGCCAGGCAGAGCCACAGCAGGCAAAGCACTGGGTGCTGACCTGGTCCCTGACCTGGCCACTAACGATACAGTATAAATGTTAACTTTGAGCCTAGGTTGCAAAATTCCCCTTCCTGGTCACTATATACTGAGGTTCTGCTTTATTTTCTTTCTCATTTCCATTTGTGACATAATTGCTCTCTGCGAAGGGTAAAATACTGAAAAATCTGCTGCTGCTGTTAGGATGCTCTGGAATGGGGTTTCATAACTCACCTACTTAATTTAGGTTGGAAAAATGAGGTCTTTTCTTTTTTCATTGAATATTTACTCTATCTATAATAGGCTTCTAGAAGGTTATGACTCTGTATTGGCAAAACATGAAACAGAATAAATGCAATTACAGTATCTTTTTCTTAATTGTGATCTGAAATTCACAAGCTTGTGAAGTGAGCACTTGCCCCCCCCCCCAGCTCTTAGTCTCTGCAGTGCAAGAATTCAAGCTCCTTCTTCTCCTCTCTTTCTTTGAAAGACATCTACGTTACTATGGTGAGGAAAGCTTGTAGCATTTAGAGCTAAATATAACTATTTTCATAATCCTTTTAAAGTATTATGCCAATAATTTGCTGGATTAATTCCTATTACAGCAAGCACAATCTATTTGCCCCAAACATAAGCACATAGAGATGCTTAATAAACATCCCAGGAGATCAAGACGGGAAACCAGCCCTGGCTTTAAACCAGCACCCACTTCTCCTGAATCCAGAACTGGTCAAGTCTAAAATAGCAACTTTTCCCTTTCCAGAAATACTTTATTGGTAAAAGTAAGGGAGAGGAGAGATGTTTCTAGGCTTTCACTATTTCTTCTTTCTAGCTGCTTTCTTTTCTTTTCTTTTCTTTTCTTTCTTTTCATAGTCAGTATATACACATAACTAGCATGACTGACTTTTGAGGTTACAATTTAAAACCAAAGCTAAAAACAGAAAATAGCGATATTACTGGGACTCTATAGGAACAAAGTGCTGAATTGTATATTATCACAATCTAACAATAATAATTTATTGAAGGTCAGTCACTTGGGCAGCTCCAAAATAAAACTGGAAATACACTTTCAATTTTTCCAACATGTTTGCTCAGGTTATATTAGAAGATACAGCTGGATAATTGTGCTGGAATGATTTTCTGGTATGTGTTTATAAATACTGGCCGTAGTACACATAGATTATTTGGATGGATGATCCCTTAAATTACAACCATATTCATAAATAAACTAACAAATGACCTTCTCAGTTAATGGCCACTAAAGATCTTAATGCATTAATTAGACTCCCTGAATAATTTACCCTTTCTTTTTTCCTANTATTATATATAGGCAAATTTACATGTTTTCACATTTAGCTCTAGCTAGTAGATCTGATATTCCTACCCATGAATCAAAGAGATGGAGGCTGTCTTTACAGTTGTTTAGGATCATAGAATCATAGAATCATTGAGGTTGGAAGAGACCCTTGGGATCATCGAGTCCAACCATCTACCCTACTCTACAAAGTCCTCCCCTATACCATATCCCTCAGTACCGCATCTAAACGTCCCTTAAACACATCCAGGGACAGTGACTCAACCACCTCCCTGGGCAGCCTATTCCAATGCCCGACCACTCTTTCACTGAAAAATTCCTTCCTAATGTTCAATCTAAACCTACCCTGTTGGAGCTTGAAACCGTTCCCTCTTGTTCTATCATTAATTACCTGTGAGAAGAGACCAGCACCAACCTCTCTACAGTGTCCTTTCAAGTAGTTGTAGAGAGTGATGAGGTCTCCCCTCAGCCTCCTCTTCCTCATACTCATTCCTCAAACAGTCCCAGCTCCTTCAGCCACTCTTCGTATGATTTGTCTTCCAGGCCCTTCACTAGTTTCGTTGCCCTCCTCTGCACTCGCTCCAGCACCTCAATATCTCTCTTGTATTGAGGTGCCCAGAACTGGACACAATACTCGAGGTGTGGCCTCACCAGAGCCGAGTACAGGGGCATAATCACCTCCCTACTTCTGCTGGTCACACTATTTCTAATACAAGCCAGAATGCTGTTGGCTTTCTTGGCCACCTGGGCACACTGCCGGCTCATATTCAGCCGCTTAGAATTAGAACCCCCAGGTCTCTTTCCTCCAGGCAGCTTTCCAGCCACACTTCCCCAAGCCTGTAGCGCTGCATGGG